>NGZO01000007.1:236648-401397 GCA_002215965.1 Aspergillus persii | reverse complement strand
GTTGACTTTTATCCAATTCCATCTATTCCCCCCCCCCTTTGTCATCATCTTCCGTGTTGATATAATTTTGGTTGCCTCCCCTGCGACCGCATAATGCCGGTCCCTACTTCTCGATCCTCTTGTTGATGGTCTATGCCTTCTATCGGTCATGCCGTCGAATAGAGCTGCCCGCAAAAAGGATGCCATTCACTTTGTCAATGCGAGGCCCTCCTCCGAGACCGAGCGTGTTCGCATCCGTCGCCTCGTCCGCGCCCACGTAGGCCAATGGATCTCCGACCAGACGAAAGACCGCTCCGACTCCGCCGATCCCCAATTGGACAGTCCTTCGTCCCACTCCCCCGACTCCAACGACTCCAAGAACTCCGCCGTCGTTCGATCCGAGAAGAGCGGACGCAATGCCACCTCGAAAGCCCGCGCCTCCTGTCCCGTCCACAGCGACGTCGCTGTGCAGTTTGATAGCCCCCGCGGGCAGACGGGGACGGACCGGGGTTCTCTGAGCATACGCGAAAGCCCCAGCCCGCTCCGGCCTGCCAATTACCTGGAGACCATCGGCGCCAACGTGCTGGACCCTTTCAACACCACGCCCCACAAGTACGCGCCGGACCTGGTCGAGATCTGCGAGCAGTACTGTACGTGGCCCATATAGTTATCCCGGCCATGCTAACCCCGGTAGGCCTGCATGTCTTGTGGCCCGGACTCACGCCCGGCCCCGGCAACGATGAATCCAACGTCCTGGCGAGTTCGAACTGGTTTCCCCTGTCCTTAAATGACCCGACGTTATTTACAGCCTTTCTGTTTGGCTCGCTCTCCCATCGCCGAGTGCAGTGGATCAACGGCTGGATCCCCGAGAACAGCTTTCGGCCCCGTGATCAGCAGCTGCTTCAGCTTTGCGAATTCGAGACGATCAAAATGATCAATCAGGAGGTCAGGATCCCCGGACGCGCCGTGTGCGATGCCGTCATTCTGAGCGTTCTCTGCATGGCACACAATGCCTCAGACGAGAGCTATAAGCGTCAGCATCGGCGCGCACCATTCCGCGCGCCCTTGCGACGTCTACAATGGCTGGATATTTACGGCAGTCTGCCGCCGAACATTGTCCATGTGGAGGGATTGATTCAAATGATCAAATTACGCGGCGGGCTGGGCCAGATTACTCTGCCGGGATTGGCGCCGATCATATCCTTGTAAGCATTGAAGGCCTTTCTCGTTGTATATTGCGATACTGACCATTTAGTTCCGACATTGTCGTTGCGTCAGCCTACCTTGTCCCTCCTGTCTACTCGTTTGTCCCTCTCTGTGACAAGCGACGGCACATGTCTTTGCAGACTTTGGTCGGCTTCGACGCAGTGGACGTGGACCGGCAGTACGGTCACCTCCGACAGCTGGGACTCACAGACGAACTACTGACCCTCTTATATTCTATGCGTATGTACATGCAGACGGTTGATGCTGTGCTGCGGAAAGCGATCAAAATCGACGATGAGATGCTCGCCGACCAGCGCAACCTGATCCAATATACCCTGCAGGCGCTTCCTCCGGCCAGCAATGTTGAAGGACACCCGTCGTTCACCGACCAAGGTATCGTCTACGAGACGAGTCGTCTGGCTGCGCTGGTCTACGGCGTGGGCGTTGTATTTCCTCTCCCTGTGCAGAGCTCGCCACTGGCGCGGTTGGCATTGTTCCTGCGGGGAACCATCACGACGTGGCGGTCGAGCTCCACCTGGAACCATCCGCAGGCACTCGTGTTGGTTCTATGGGCCTTGACCCTAGGGGGGATTGCATCGGATGAACGGCCTCAGCGGGAATGGTTTGTGCAGGTCCTGGGACAAACCTTGCGCGAGCACCACATAGCCACGTGGGCGGAGCTGCGCACTATGCTGAGGATGATGCTGTGGTATGACTCGGCGTGCGACGAGGCGGGACGAAAATTATTTTTCGAGATTGAGATGGCATTTAAGTCATTCAACTGATTAAATGCAGCTTACATTGGATAGTGAAATAATCTATTGTCTAGGTGGGTACTGGTAGACATCTGACGATTAAGACTGACTTGCCGGCTCCCTGTGGGGGCAGAAAACACGAATTATGAGTAATGATAGCAAATTGTACAATGTATCGGTACATAAGCTTGGCCAGATGGTTAATTTATACATACTTGTTATTAACTATGAATTGAGCTAATACATGTACTTTGCCGAAGTAGGCAATGAGACTAGCCCTGATCACGATCATTTGTGACCTATAAAATATAATCAGTAGCTGATAATCAATAATCTTTATTTTATTACCCTAAGTGAACCTACCCTAGTGGTGTCTATTTATCTAATCGAAACAAAAATATACCATAGACTACTGCTGCCCCTTAGATGTATGCTTAGATGTATATTTGGAGAGAGCTAAAGGTCAAGTTCATATATCATTTGTAGGGCATGCTAACATTGCACTGGATTGACTAGATCTACCGGCCGTGAGTTACTCGTGGAAGATGATTTACGTCACTTCAGCTGTAAATAGATACTACAATATCTCTGGTCTACATTTTACAAACTTCCTAGCTGCGGGTGGAAGAGCCATTTGCTAGCCTGAGAGCCATCAGCCCGTATTTGAATTACTTACTCCTATAGAATGCTTCCAGCTGCCATACAAACATGGTGTTTGGTACTGTACTAATAAATCACAGTCCAATTTAAAACATTATAGGAATGACTCTGCGGCTAGGAAATCTTGCAGAATGCATGTAAATGCTGACGCCTAGGTGGCGATGGATACTGTCAGGAACCGAGGAATCTGCTCTCGCTTACGCCGGCCAGGCTGTGTTATGTGGGACACCCTAGCCTATTGTTGCACGCCCGGGCTTGGCAAATGGAGTATATAATAATATATAATATATAATTGTTTCTACTCGTTCACCTTCCCGTTCAAACCCATCCAAATATTTTATAATTTTTTCAACTGGATACTTGAGCCGGCCGACGAAAATTGTGATCAGCCTGTTCAGCATGTGAATTTTTCATTATAATACGAAAGTTCGGGCATAAAAGGCCGCTCGCCCCCTGCCCGGCAAGTTGATGTGTTCTCAGCAGCAAGCATTTCTTCTTTCTTTGACATTTGTCTTCGCTAAGTTAACCAAACTTGTCAATTCTACTTTATCAATAATGCTCGCTTTACTATTTCAGCTTCTCTGTGGAGTCACTGCCTCCATGGCTGCGGATAGCGAGTTCTTCATGCCCGATGAAGGACTCACCCATGCGAGAACCATCATGGCCTGGCCGGGCAACAACAACCCCAATTACCAGGAGTCCGATAGCCTGGAGCGCATGAAGGCCGAGCTGTCTGCTATCGCGAAGGCCGTGTCTGACTTTGAGCCGGTCACTCTGCTGGTTAGCTGCGATCAAGTCTCTGACGCGAGGCGTCGGTTTGAGGGCCGTGGCAAGCATGGCGTTCATGTTAAGGCTATCGGAGCGAACGACTTGGAGCCCTGGATGCGTGATGTGGCGCCAACCTTCGTGTTTAGTCAGGACACGAACTCATCTCTCCTTGGGGTTGATTTCAACTTCAACGGTTGGGGAGAACGGTACCCGTCTGCTAGCAACTCTCACTTGGCGGGGTACTTCCTTCGTGATGCACGCATCCCTCGCGTGGAATCCTCCATCGTTATGGAAGGCGGGTCCTTGGAACTTGATGGCCAGGGAACTCTCTTGGCCACGGAAAGCTCGATTCTCAACCCGAACCGAAACCCGGATATGACGCGCCAGGACGTCGAGAAGGAACTTCATCGGGTGTTGGGCGTGGAGAAAGTCATCTGGGTACCTGGTGTAAAGGATGAGGATGTGACTGATGCGCATATCGACGCGCTAGCTCGGTTCACTGCTCCTGGAAAGATCGTGCTCAGCCGTCCTAGTCCGGATGATGAAGTCTGGTCCGCGGTTTATCATGACACTAAGCGGATTTTGTCTGAGGCCGTGGATGCCCGTGGGCGAACGTTTGAAATCACCGAGTTGCCCGAGGCGGATTTCAATGATATAGAGTCCCCTGAGACAGATATGGTTTTAGGATATGTCAACTATTTGCTTGTTAATGGGGGAGTCATTGCTCCTAGGTTTGGGAGCCGCAAGGCAGATGCCAAGGCGAAGGAAATACTCCAGGGTCTGTTCCCGGAAAGAGAGATTGTTCAGGTTTATCTGAATGAGATCGCGATCAATGGAGGCGGAATACACTGTATGACACAGCAGATTCCTGCGTCGAAGGCTATGGGGAGATTGGGGCACTAGCTGCCTACTGTTTCCTACATTCGAATGGGGTTGTTGGAATACCGAAGATTGACTTGTCACTGGCGGCATGTGTGATGAAGTCAGTATTCTGTTTGATTTCTTTTGAGCATGTCAAATACTATTGAAGTTTATTACTACCATGCGGAAGAATCCATGAACTCGTGGGGATCTCTGGTGGTTCATTTTGAGCTGTTTATCAGCTGATTATCTCTACAAAAGAGCCCTCAGCGCCGCTTTACTTTCTAGTTTAACCAATTCATTCATTTATTTCTTTTGTCATTTGCTTTCGCATCATGATTCTACAGATAAAGTATTTATTTCTGAGACATGGAATATTCTGAAGTAGTAGTTGTACTCATATAGCCTTTCTATCTTGACTAGATACGATAGACTTCCACATTATAGAATATCGTTAGAAATGGTGCCATCGATACCTGCTCCTGCTCTTTATGCATTGCTTGTGATGGCTATAGACTGGAAGCTCACCCGGACGCAGTTCAATAACACCGGTCACCTTCTAAACTATAATCCAATGATCTACATCTTGCGGACATATTGGGCCAGGATATACCAAATACTAGTCCATGGGTTGGCCAACGTTATTTTCTGCATCCCTGCCTTCAAGTGGATCTCATATAATATCCACACCCCTTTCCCAGCCTCTAATACCGGCTCATTTTGGATAATATGTGGCCGTTGTTCGGTTGATACCACGTCCGGCTTGAGAAGAGACGATCCATTTAATGGCAGCAAGATGTAGTGCTTGGTGCGATTTCGTAGACTCACAGAGGTGATAAGTGGCAGACACTGCAACGAAGAACCTGAATTTTGCTGGCAAGAAGCTGGCTGTCCGAAAAGCAAATTTCCATATACTCACTTTATACCCGTTTCCCTTCATATCGTCCTTCAACGAATTCAGGTACTCCGTTAATGTGGCTCCCCCATATTCCCAACCAAGGTCAATTCCATCCTCTGATTTTATCATTTTCCTGCCATCCCCATCGGCTTTCCTGACGTCGGCTCCTAGGTCGTTGACGGTCTGTCTGGCACTTTGCTATAGCTCAATGATTCTCATTTGGGGCGTAGCCACAAAAGAAAACCCCTATTATGATAAATTATATAAGGAGATTGCCGATTAACAAAGTAAGAAACATATACAGGAATCACTTGAGCTATAGAAGAGAGAACCCTTATTTTTCAGATATGGAAGGGGCTGTCGCTAGGGATGTCACATGATGTCATCTATGTAATTAACTGCAGATATTAGGCTGCCATAGAAGGCTGCCTACTGTAGGAGGCAGTAACGGAAAAGGCAATAATAATATAATCATCGACATGGTAATAACAGTTCCCCAACTTTCCTGAGGTACACTTCAACTTACACACTTATTCTCCACAGTGTCAATATGACTGATGCATTTGGTGCAATAAACCCTTCTGATGTGACATTTCTTGAAATGTTACAAGAATGCAAGAATTCTGCAGTCTTCAAGGTCAGCATCCATAGAAGGGTGTGCGTGATGAAAGTGGTAAGTGAGTTCTGGTGATTACCTGGGTGCGACTAACTTTCTTAAGTATCATGATAGAGGCCCATCTGAATGGGATCCTCCTGACTATGACGTGAATCTCTTTTCGCGCGAATCCTCTGCATATCGACGCTTGAAAGAAAGGGGTTTATGCGGACAAGGGGTTATTCCTGACTTCTACGGGACAATCACGCAAATACAACCAACTCTCTGGCCAAGTCTGCACATGTTTCTTCAGGATGAATTGCCCCCGAATGCCGTCCTCATTGAGTATATACCGGACGCGCAGAAACTAGATCTATCCAACTTCTCAAAAGATCATCTTGATCACCTTCGCGATACTCTTTACAGAATCCACCAAGCCGGAGTCCTTCATGGTGATCCGAAACCGAGAAACATGATCATATCTCGCACACAGAATAGAGCGCTCTGGATTGATTTCGACTCTGCCCAGACATTCTCTGAGGATCTTTCACAAAGGCAGAAGGTGTGGTTTGAGGAGGAGAATGAACTCATGGACTACTTTGTGAAATATTTGGTAGGCTTAGCCTCTAGTTCTACTTTTGGTTCTGACTAACTGTCCTGCAGACTCAAGATCATGAAGACGGTAGGCTGAACTATGTACGTTCTTATTATTATAATTAGTTTCCATGCTGGACTCCTGTTAAGAGCAATTTGAGATACTGCTTTCATTCCACTTATTCTTGTTAATTCAATCCATCCACCTTAATCTCAAAGGGAGTCACTTTATCGATGGACTCCGAGAGCAATTTAGTTTCATGGGACTTCGTATAACTGAGAATAGGTCTACAATCACGAGGAGATGTTAGGGAAGCTTGGTGGTCAGCTTGGCATTGAATGCTTAAAGATAGGACGTACCAGGGGCCATGTCTAAGACAAACTAGCCCGGAGGTGAGGATGATCAGGTGTTTATGGTATTTAGTATTTGTATTAGTGGTTCTCGTATCGGTTCTACCCTCTAGTATCCGTTCTGTTTGCTCAATTTAGGATGGATTGATGAATGATGATGATTGATGAGTGATACAGGCTGAAATAGAATTCATGTATATAAAGAAACTTATAAGTAATAATATCCTAATCATTCATTTCCCGTCCCGTAAGATGGCATATCCCTGTGGTAATTCGCCGGCGATACTCTTCGCTGCAGCAAAGGCTCATGCTCCCAGTCGCGCGCCGAGATTCCCTCGGGTTGCCCAGTTTCTACAGTTTCCGGCACTGGACTAGCCATATGTCGGGCCTTCCACCATACAAACCCTACCAATGCAGAGCCAATTAGGAAGGTCAGTCCCGTGAGTACCATATTAACGGGAATCGGGTTCCTGTGGAACGTTTTGAACGTCAGGGCGTCGAGCCCTGCCTGGGCGAAATTGCCCAGTCCAGCGAGACAGATGATCAGCCCGTAGACCTTGCCGAAGGTCTGGAAGCCGAATACTTTCGCCGCGTAGTCAGAGACTAGCGTGTAGTAGAAAGGACGGTAGATGACGAAAAGCACGATGTGTGCGTACCCGGCCTGCACACTGTCTGGGATGCAGCCGAGGATACCGATGACGGTGGCGGTAGTAGCGAGGACGAGTAGAACGAACGGCGTGCTGGCCGTGTCGATGATCGTGCCAATAAAGGGAATGGAAATAAGGCCCCCGATAGGAAGTAGAAAGTCAAACGTTTCGTTGAGACGACGGGCGGCGTCACGCGAGCCAAAAAGGTACTCGTATTGCTGGCGCAGGGAGGCCACAAAGTAGTTGATGCGCAGCATTTGGAGGACCGTGAACAGCGTGATGAGCACAAACCACGGAGAGCGGATCTGCTGCAACGCAGAACAGCCGTGTAGGGCGCCCCAGACGCCCCCCGCGGTGTGCGTTTCAGGCTGCTGGCGGGACTGTCGGGGACCCTCGTCGTCGTCATTGGTACCGAGTATCGGGTCAGAGATGACTGAGTTGTTATCGTTGTCGGCGAGCAGGTCCTGGATTTTATTGACGATGCTTTGCCGCTGGACGCGACGGTCGTTACGCTGGCGCTCTCCCTCATTGCGATCTGGGATGGCGGCGTCGACACGGTCGTTTAGCTCCGCGGAGATGTGCACCTTGGCTTGCTGAACAAGCTCCCCGGTGGTCTTGTACGAGGTGGCCGGCATGACGGTGAATTGCACAACTATTATAAAAAGCGGTACGATCAAGTATGCTAGAAAGAACCTCTGCGATGTGAAATGCCCATCGCTCGCCTCGTTCAGCAGACGGAATACCAGGAACAGCGCGCTGGAAGCATCAAATGCGCCCGTCAGCGAGGAAAGTATCAGCCCTGAATGCGTGGGGAATGTGTTGGACAGTTGGAACGAGGAGATGAATACAAATGGGCCGCCCAAAGACAGGAAGAGGTAGCCAGGGATGTATGCATCGAACGGAATAAAAGCAGCGAGGCTGAGAAGTAGAGACCCAAGAAAGAGAAAAATGCTTCCCAGTAACCCACATACGCGCGGACCGTAGGTGTCCAAAATCGTGCCCACCGGCAGGGCAGAAACGTTGGTTGCGACAGCCGCAATTGTGAACATGAGATTCAGACTGTTGGTCATGGTCAGCGAAAGTCGCTATTGAATAATCAGAGAACCTACCGAAGTTCCTGTCCGTAGCATACGGCCTGACCCTCTTCTAGCTCCTGGACAGAGCATTGATCACGATAAACACCTTCTCGGAGAAACACCGGCTTGATCGCAGCGAATCCAAAGACTATTCCCGCCGCGAAGAAGCAGTATATTATCGCAATGCACACCTGCACTGTAGACAATTAGCCAATGCGCAGCTACCCGAGCATCAGCAGCTTACAGATTCGCCTAGTGCGCCCAACCTCGAACGCCCCCGTAGTTTCCAAGCCCTCCCAGTCCGGGGATTTAGCCTCCGGGACTGGCTCGGCTCTCTCGGTCTGGTTCTCATCGGGCGCGGGCACATCCGATACCACTCTCCGGATGGAGAGTCTGTCGGCATTGTCATCTACGGAGGGCTCGTTCCAGCCGGGTCCCGCGTACGGGTTGAAGTTCAGACGATTGCGGAACGAGGCATGGCTATACGTCGAGGGGAAGGAGGACGATGGAGAGGCGTCGGGCAGGTCATGATATGCTAGATCATCGTCATCAGACTCATCTCCAGGAGACTGTTCGCGAGGTCGACGACGGAAGGAGGCTGGGTTTTGCACCCACGACTCCAAGTAGGAGAGACGGTTGAGCGACATCTCGAGGCGATTGACCGGCAGAAAGAAGGGGATACCTTGCAGGCCGATTCTTCTGCGCAGCTCCGACGGAGCTTGGAATGATGTCAGGGGATGTCCAGGCTAGCCGGGAGTCCCTAGTATGCTTACAAGGTACAGGTGCGGGGCAGGAATGAATAGAGGAAGAATGACAGATGGAATTGGATGTCGATCATAAGCTAGGATAGGGGTGCTAGCTAAAAAATGGCATGGCCGGGCATGGCATCAGCCGACGGGAGGACGGAGGCACATCGGAAGGAAGAAGCTGGACGAGGGAAAAACAGCGAGGCTGGGAGAAGCTCGCCGTCACGTGGTGGAGCTCTCCCCGCGCCCAGTCAGCACTGAGTCAGCAGTCCCTCGAGGCCTGAGAATCTTGGCAGCCAATCACCTGACGGCGGCGGGGCTTTCTTTCCTTTCTTTCCTTCCTTTCCTTCGTCCTTCTCGACTGTTGATTCAAGGACCAGCCAGCCCATCCGTGATCCGCCAGCCCACTTTCCAGAGACGACGGCTCTCAAGTCTCAACGCTACGAGGAGTGCCTGAACTAAGTCCATTCCAATGGCTGGAACCCATCAACTTTGGCTCCCCCCCAACGGACTCTTTCCGATGCTGGACCAAATGGCCAGGTCGCCCGTCTTCACCTTATCGGCCCATACTGACTCGCGCACTGTTGTGCCATTGGACAAAGGCTCCAATATACTCAGTAATTGTGGCCCACCGCGACCTCGACTCGATGTTCTGCAGCGTCCGAAGCCGGGCCCGACGTCTACACTACGGCGCATGGAGAGAAGGGCCGTCGGGCGTCAAGTCGGTGTTTGTCCGCCGTTGACTGGAGACTGGACAGGTCTACCAATAAGGCCCTGCCAATAATAATGCCGTCCGGGTCAGAAACAAGCTGCCGTGTGGGGTCCTCATGGCAATCATTTTCCATATTTTATCTATTTTCTAGCTTTTTTTTGCCTGTTTGCTTTCCCCCTCGGGCTCCGACCAGATTCACTAATCACTATACCTAGTTGGACTTGGGCAACGGTGTTAGGCGCGGAGCGGGCACATCACAATGTACTCCGGAGTAGACGGACCGTCTGAAGACTGAAGATCTCGGCGGTTCCAGCTCCCACTATGTCAACGCCCGGAGCATTCGTCTGACTGCATAATGCAAAGGCCAAGGTGTTGCATCTTCTAGTAATGTTTCATGCCGAATGAAAACGCCAGCTAAGGCACCGGTAAGGGTTCTATCCCTCGAACCGGATTAGGTCCTGGCGCTACTCCAAGTTCATCACATGGGGCCTCTTAGCGGGTCCGGGTGAAGAGGAAAATGACCTATGAGAAGGTGGCCTTGGCCAGTAATCAAGCAGGTTTCAAGACAGATCACCTTTGACTAGCAGGGGGGCCGGCCGGCCGCAATGGACAACCTTGGGTTTACCACTCGACACGCATAAAATCGGAAGGGCCAGGAGGGGGGAAAGGAACGAAAAGGAATAAGAGACAGGTAGAGAATAGATCGATTCATGTCCAAAAGGTCTGGCTTTCCTTCTTTTCTTTTTAAACCCGAGAAACGTGGGAACGCCGCTAAGGCCCCTTAGGGGGTGGATTAGTGCCAGGTTCTAAGCACTCAGGGACCATGCATGCGAACGAAAATAAATCACACAAAATAATGTCACGCCCAAGGGAGTTAAGCGTGAAGAGCCGGCCCGGTGACCGTCTCCTGGGCTTGCTAGCAGCGTGCCCATTCGCCATCAGCCCTCAGCCATCAGGCTCATCCTTCAGACCTTCAGGCTTTGCAACGAAAGTACATGGGTCTGCCATTTAACTCATCCAAACGCTCCTTCTGGAAACGATCAGAGGCGGGTCTGTCAATCACACGAAGAGAAACACCCAGGGTTCCGAATCCCTGAAGCTGGAGTCGATTGGCTATCCCGGTTCAAGAATGGGGATGGATGAGCGGATTGGCAGTGTGGCTCCGGCTTGAGCTGCCACGGCGCCACCATATCCTCTAGACTTGTGCTCTTATCCTATTGTCGTCTTCCGACGTACCAGCCTGGCTCATGCCTCAGCCTCCAGCCCCTGGAGCCTGAAAGTCTGGATTGCCGCTAAGAATTACGATCCTCTGCCGTTTCCGGTCTATCAGTGGTACTTTTATTCTTTTTTCTAGGTTCCAGGACTATCCTTTTAGTCTTTAGCTGACTCATGGTTTATTTTATTTTCACCTCCGATGCTAGTCTCTGTCTGCCACTGATCAGTCCGTCTGCCTCCACTCTGGATGAACCATCCGTCCGTTGGGCATTTAACCGTTTAACATCATTCCTGTCACCGACGCGGTCTCTTTAGTTGCATATTAGTCGACCTTAATTCTCCTGACTTTCCCTCTTTCCTTTTCCTTTCCTTCTTCCCTCGTTGTCCCTTCTTGGCTTGACCTCATTTGTCATCGTACTCTACTGCATCTGCTCCGCACCGTCTAGTCGTGTGATGCTTCATCGATGATCCATGGCTGTTAGCATTGACCTGCAGCGGACGTACCTGACGACATCGTGATGAGGGGATGGTAAGTAGCTCGACTCTCCTTGATTCTTTGTCTGCTCTGGGTAGTCAGCATCTTATCTAATACCCTGCTTCCTCCTGTCTTAGTCTCACCTGCCGTCAGCGCCATCTGAAATGTATTTCCTACCCCAGCCACTTTATGCCCCCCTCATTCTCTTGTCTTAACTGCCTAACACAGGATCTAGGTGACAAAACTGGAACCGAATGTTTGCGTTGTCGACGATCCGGACGCCAGTGTATTCCTGCGCCCGCAAAGCCCGAAGAGGTCACATTTCGACACGGCCAGAATCCATCTTTACGACAACGAGGCCCTCCTCGCTACGGAGAGAGCGACTTGTCGTTTCCAGATGATCAGATCTGGGTTCGTACGCCATCGGAAGGTTTGTCGGTTGAGTCTTAAGCATTTTGAGCCCTCTCCCTGCTGATACTCGTAGTTGCCTTTGAGGACGAGACGGACCGCACAGCTGCCGACTACCGGGTGGTTTCATCCGCAGCATCCCCTTCGTATTTGCGAGAGGTGTCGGAAAGCCTGTCGTCTGCTTCCATGCCTCCGCGGACTCTCTCGCGAGCGGCCGTTTCGCCGGCGGACCCGGGCGCACTAAGGGGGCCGGCAGCTGAATCGCGGTCTCCGTTGCTCAACCATCTCTATTCGTCTGGAAACCTGGGCGATCATCAAAAATTGAATAACTTTAACGAAGCCTTCCTGTTAAGGCATTTCCGGAAGACTCTGGGAGCATGGGTATGCCCTTTCCCTCGAAGGCGCAGGTAGAAGACGGAGAAAACGACCACTGACTGAACAGATGGATGTGTGCGATCATGAGAGGCACTTTTCTACCACGGTCGTCGAACGAGCCCCCTCGTGCGCTCTATTGCTGTATGCCTGCCTTGCCATCGCTGCTCGCCATCTCTCCCACACCACCACCAACACCATCCCGTCGGACGCGGCGGACGTGTACCACGAGCGCTGCATCGCCATTCTTCTACCAGTCCTCGAAAACAGCGATTTCACAATCAGCATCGAGATCCTTCTCGCCTCGACCGTCATCCTCCGATTCTTTGAGCAGCTATCCTGTGGGTTTTTGTTTTTGTCCGATTCGATTCGCAGCTACTTTTCTGACCGACAACAGCACACACTCCGTCTAGTGACCTCCAGCGACACCTCCTTGCCGGGTCGGTGTATATCAGTTCGCACGTTGACTGCGCGATCTCCGGCGGCCTGGCGGAGGCCTCCTTCTGGGTGTTTGTGAAACAAGATATCCAGTTTGCCCTCGCGTACCACAACCCACTCCGACTGACTATCAGCCCGTTTGAAGAGAAGCTGCGGCAGCGATGGGAACAGACCGCTATGCAGAGCGACCGGGACTGGTCGCACAAAGCGATTTGGTTGCTGGCGGAAACGATCAATTACTGCTACGGGGCGACGCATCCGCTGCATATGGACACGATCGACGGGGAGGCGCTCAAGCGGAAGATCTGTGCCTGGGAGGCCGACCGACCGGAGACTTTCCAGCCGCTACACTTTTCGCCGGCGAATGCCAGCATCGGACGCCCGTTTCCCCTGGTGTGGTTTACGAGTTCGGCCCATGGTGAGTGGAGAGAGAGGAGAGGTTCTGGGCCCATGCTAATTTCGGGCAGCGACGGCGGTGCAGCATATCTGCATGACTAAAGCGTTAATTCACCAACACGAGCTGCAGTCGGAATCTGGGCTGGACCCTAATCAAATTTCGGTGCGTCTTCCCAGGGGGGAAGCACGGTAGACAGGCAGGCTGACTGACTATAGGACGAAGTGCTGAAAAGCCTGGGCATCATTTTCGGCATTGCTCTATCTGCCGAGGACGATCCACCCGTGCGCATAATGGCCTGCCACGCCCTCTGTGCCTGTAAGCTTAATAACCTTATTTCCTTCACTTCCCCCTTTTTTTGCGGTAATTTTAGGTTCACCTTTACTTGCGTTTTAATATTTTTTATTTCCCCAAGCGAACCAAAGTTTAACCCCCAACAAACTCCCGCTAACCTTTTGTCGGGTCAACCTTAGGCGGTTCCTGGATTCGCGATCCCCTGGCTCAGAACACCCTGCTGGATCTGCTGCATCGCACGGAGGCCGAAAACGGCTGGCCTTGGAGTTTTGCCATGCAGAAGTTCAGTCAGGATTGGCGAGTGCGATGATCCTCTCTCCTCCTACTACCTACCTACCTACTTTGAGAGCAGTATGACGACGGACAATTGAATTAATTTATTTTCCTTCGCCGAGAACTTCCCCGGAACCCCGCGGAGCCGAGGAGACAGAGACGGAGAATGAAGAGACAGAAGGAATGAGCCCATCAGTCCGGACTATACACCTATCCTACCCATTACAGAGGGTTTTGATTTTGATCCAACCGGACAGGAAAAGGAAAAAGAAGAAAAGCCGCAAATAAAACCATACTCCCAATATACAGACGGTGAGACAGACAGACCCATCACCTCCATCTTGTTATGGCGCAATCGCAATCAACGACCACCAATTTAAAAAGCGGAGCTCAACCAACCGGCCCGGTTCAACAACAGATTATGTACCCCCATCGGCATCCACATCCCAACTCAACAAGACGTGCCCAAGTCGAGTTCCTCAACCCAAGGAATGGGCACTAAACCAGTGGAAGGAAAGAGGGCAGTGCATCGTCAATATGCCTATGTCTGTCCGTTGGCGTTGGGAATTGGGGTACAGTACCAGAGAAAGAACGAGGAAGCGCCAATCTCAATCAATCTGCTTCGAGAATTTCCGCGGATTCATGATCCACAGCGAATCAATCACGATCGTGGAAGCGGTCTGGCGTGGTGCGGTACGCTAGTTGTTAGTTGGGGAGTAGGCTAGTCTAGACCAATGTGCTACTGGCACTGCACCTCTTTATGTAGAAGTAGACAGATGAAGATACAGATATAATCATAGTCTGAATAGCCCAGTCAGGCCAACATGAAGCCTCATACACATTATTAGACTATATTATGCCCATGTATCTTAAGAATGTAAGTATCTACATACCATATATGCGTACTGTACTCCCACATATGTGGGGCTGTCCCACATCTACCAGTGTGGGGCCGGGTCGTGTTGGTGGGGCTCCTTGTATCTGGCTGTCATTCTATATTGCATGATCAAATATCAGAGTGTACTTAATTCAATGGCAGTAAGCACAAGCAAGAGAGATATACAATCCTGTTACAATAGAGACTCAATCTGAAAAAGCAATTTTCTCCCTCAATCTAGTTCTAGTTATACAAAAGAGTTATACAAAAGACGTAGACTTCCCACAGTCAAGCTATATATGCAAGGTACATACTGTACATACATACCAAGCAATCAAGAAAAACACAATAGCATGATGGAAACGATAATCTATATATATATATATATACTGAAGGGCCATGGAGAACCGTATCAAGTCCTTGCCCCATGTTTAATTTTCAAACTCCATCCCCGTCCACTAAGCCCTAGTGAAACTGTCATCTCATCCAAGAATAGTATACCTATGAAGTATGAACTTGGCAGTTAGCAGGAGTTAGGGATAAGTTTGTGTTGAACAGACCCTCTCTGTGTGTCTCTTTATGGCTGTGGGGCCGGATATTTACTCACAGTAATGTCGATACTCGGTAGAGGTTCCGGTTGTTTCGATTTCTAGGTAGTTGGTTGGGTTTGTAGTATTTGTATTAACTATTTGAGTATAGATTGAGTGTTCTTATATATTTCAGTTTAGGCTAGTTCTGCCTGATAACTCTGTAACTCTACACTTTAGAGTGTTTCATCTTATTCCTTTGCGTTCTTCACCTCTAGATTTATATTTACGTCTGTTTGGCGTTGGCCAGATCCAATATATGGAAAATTAGGTAATCGGTTCCCACTCCTCTGAAGGGCTTCCGACATAGGTGTGGAAATGTGTCTGGGACAGTGCCTTACGGATATTGGTATTAGTCCTACGGAGTAGGATCGGTTTCAGAGTCTCATTGCATATGGATGGCTGTGTATCGGTTGATCAGTGTCTGTCTGTTTACTTCTCCGCTCCTCATTATAAATAGGTGAGTGACTGTATATTCAGGTTTTGGTGGTAAAGAACACAAACCAAGGAAACAGATCTGCAAAAGACTGAAACTTACTTTGTAGCGAGTGGGTGACAGACATCTGCCAGGATCCTGGGCTGCTAGAGTGTGATGTGACACTCACTTGCTCGTCTGAGTCCTCTCCGATGCTGCAGGTGGTAGAGTCTAGACTCTAAACTGGGAGTAAATTCCGTTGATCGGCTCTGCGGGATGGGTACTATCTGAAACTGAACTACGGATACAGACAAAAACCCCAAACTGATATTAATAGATCCCCCTCTTCAATTGCTTTATATTTACGACGGGCGAGAGTAGCCATGTTGTCAACTCATCCGAGCAGTAGTCCTTCCGATGTGGATCAAGTGTCGCGCACCGACCCGAACCAGCAGCCCTACTTTCCTTCTCAGACTAGGAACTAGAAAATACATAAGAGATGAGTAATACAAATCCCACGGCATGCTGACCAGGCACTTCATACAAGCTAGCTCAGAACGGTATCATAGACGTGCCACAGATACAAGGTACTTCGGAGAACATGCCGACCTGCCCATCTGCTGCAGCACGATGTCACTAGCGCATTGGCAGTGGCGGACGGAGGACCTACTTCTATAGGTAGTTGGTAGGGCGGCGCCTACGGGTGAAGCTACCGGGGTAAATTCGGTGAATTGACATTCGGCTTCCTTGGCTGTTGGTTTGTTCTTGTGTTGGCGGTGCATACTCTGTAGGTGTTGGATGAAGTGTGGGTGATATCGGCTCCGGAGCCGTGTTCCCCGGTTCGACATGGCAATGTACATATATGCTGAATCAATGCTAGGGGTAGGCATCATCAATAGGCTACTCATTTCTCGATTATTGAGCATGTCCTCCGTTTGCTGTCTGCGCATACCCGCCCTGCCGAGCGAGTTGCATACTGCAAGGCTTCCAGCCAACCTTTGGAAGCCGCATATCCAACCGAGCACCGATGCACGATGCATTAAATCCCGACGCATGTCCAAAGAAGTGTTTTGTAATATAAGAATCATTCCAACTCCAATCCTGAATAAGAAATAGCGGGTCATTGTGGGGCGTACTACCCTCAATCGAGCGTTTCCCCCGAAATAAGTATCTATATTCAAGTGTTATATTTCCATGGGTAGAATAATAATAGCAATTCTAATCGAACTAAATATATCTAATAGATTTAGGTAATAATCAGCGGTAGATATCTTCGACTGAGATCTGTATAGGCAACCCGAAGCCTCTCAAGCATGACCCTAATCGTTCATTAAAGGCATTCTACAGTGCAGAGAAACGAGCCTTGATTTACACGTCAGGCCTATAGACTATCTAACCGCAAAATGGTCGTTATGAATAGTAGTTATCCACTTTCAGTTACATACATCTATGTCCTTCTATTGCTATATCCGAATATTTACTTTACTGCATCCCAATCTATACCGGAGCATTTAGCATCATAGACACCCCAAAGTAAAAGGGCTACGTCAGAACGTGTTTGCTACTTATTGTTCTTTACCTTTGTATGGTGTGTGTTATAGTGTACCCGGGTCCGGTCGTGCAGGGCCAGACGTAAAGATGCCACTTAGTATGATAAAGAAGAGCTCGTCTCATGCCATGGCAGGCGGAAGAACAAATTACAGAAGATACCAGAAGGTAGCTACGAGACAATGCTGCTATGAGAGGGCGCGTCTATCATACCCCGTGGATACCTCGTCCGGACTACTTGATTTAGAGTAGCTTTCCAGGGGGCTTGAATAACTCTAGACCACATAATGCACTCCAACCTGGATCAATAACAACTTTACTATTTCCTTGTAGTAAAATCTATGAAATTGGTTCACTATAGAACTAATACCTACTGCTAGGTGATTACTCAGTCACTTTATGCATCACGCGAAGATGATCCACAATCACCCATGTAAGCCCACCGACAGTCTTAGCCTTCTGCATATCTGCGGTGGACAACTCAATCTTCACAACTCGTCGTATCCAATTCCTGACCTCAATTGCTGCAAGCGAATCAATCACCTGTCCAGCAACCTCTTCGTCGCTCATCTCCGCATCAACGGCCATCAGCCGCCAGAGTGCGCGGCCCAAGTCATTCATAATAACGGCAGCCATTTCGGGATCATCAAGCATAGACGCATTCTGAGCCACTTGGTTTAATCGCATTTGGAGCTCGTCTTGTGCCTTGCCGCCTGATACCTCGACTATTGACGAAGGGATGTTTGCGTAGGGGGCAAAGCGTGCATCCGCCCCCCAAGGGGGTGACTCTGGGGAGCCTTCTGCCATTGTTGGATTGTATCCAATTCCGACAGCGGAACAGAAGGAATCTGACGACAAAGACGAATCCCGGATTGCAAGCTGAATACTCTGTAGAACCTCCGTCTCCCCGAGGATGGGTGCGCCAGAGTAAATGGCACTATTCATATATGTTGAAGACCGACTCACTATGCCGACATCTCCCACGAACCCCAGATTCAAGACCGAGGCAGCAAGGCCCTGCTCTCGGCGGAATGCGGCAAACGAGCCCAGGAATGTGTTAGCCGCGGCATAGTTGGCCTGTCCCCCAGTTTGCAGGAGTCCCACCACCGAGCCGAACATTACGAAGAAATCGAGAGAAAGCCCTTCAGTAGCCTGATGCAAATTCCAAGCCCCGGCTACCTTTGGTGCAATCCCTGCCATCCACTCGTCATGGCTCATGTGACTGAATGTGCGGTCCTAGAAGTAACATCAGCATCATACACACCGATACGAAGGGTGAAAGTGGGAGAGTCCTAATCTTACCTTCAGGCTCAAAGGCATGTGCAATATACCGGCCAGACGCTTTTTGCATTGGGATACAGCTCGTCGGGTATCCTCAAGGTTGGTCACCGTACCAGTGACACAGGTTACCTGGCAGCCTTGGGCCTCCAGCTCTCTGATGAATGCTTGGTGTTGGCCGAGCTTCCCGGCGGAAGGCGACAGATAAACAAGCTCCCGGGCACCGTGCTCGACCATCCAAGTCGACACCAGCTGGCCAATACCCCCTAGTCCACCGACAAGAAGGTACGCCGCGCCGGAGGAGAACACCGGTGAAGGCGTCACTGCCTGGCAAGGCAACCCAGATGGATCAGGTAAGGGAGACATCCTTATGATGATCTTACCCATGTGCTTGCCAGACTGCAGGTATTGCATGGCCTCCACAACGCGAGGAGCATCAAAGACTGTAATCGGCTTAATCGGCGGGATAGAACCTTGCCGGGTCCATTGATGGAAGATTGTACGAATTCTAGCCCATCCGTTAATACCCCATAACGAACAGATGAGTACTAGAAGTGGACTTACTCTTGACCTATGTCGGTGTCCTCGTCGAGGATTGCGAAGATGTCCACACCATAAAATGTGCGGTTTTCAAGGAATGGACGCATGTCGAGTATGCCATGAGTGATGAAATCACGCTTGCCTAACTCTACCATCTTGCCATACTTGGCCACACACTCCCACGAAGCATGGAGGAGATTTCCCGCAAGAGAATTGAGTACCAAATCAACTCCCTTTCCCTCTGTTGCACGCATAATGTCTGCGGCAAATGAGCTGTCGCGCGAATGAAATATGTGATCTCGCGGGATCCCAAAGTTTTCCATGAGGTACCGTACTTTATCTTCATTTCCGACTGTTGCGTAGATCTAAATACTCACGCCGGGTTAGCTTTAATAGTAACTGATGTCCATCTATGAGTACTTGCCTCAGCACCCAACATCTGGCAAATGTTGATTGCCGAAATACCCACTCCACCGCATGCAGAGTGAATCAACACAGTCTGTAGAGGTTGAAGATGTCAACATATGCCTAATCTTGCAATTCAGCGAGAACAGCACAAACCTGGTTCTTCTGGATCTGCCCTAACTTGACCAACGAGTGTATTGCGGTCAGATAGGCCACGGGCATTGCCGCTGCATCCTCAAGAGACAGACCCTCTGGGATCTTAACGCAACTACACTGATGGAGTACTGTTCTTGTTGCCAGAAGTCCCTTCCCGAGTAGGAACACAGTATCGCCGGGTTTGAAGTCTGTAACCTCCGCACCCACTCGATGGACAACCCCGGTGGCCTCCATCCCAAGCTCCTCCGGTCTCCCTACCATACCAATTGAGACCATCAAGTCCTGAATCGTGTTAGAGGATATCATGGGAAATGTTAAACAGGGGAGAGGGGTGGAAGGGTATGCTGTACCCTGAAATTCAACCCGACACAACGAACATCAACTTCAAGATCTCCCTTCCCAAGCTGCTCACTTGGCTGTATTGGAACCCACTGCAGCGATTGCAATCGCCCAAAAGAGCCGATGGCGAGCCTTCGGGGACTTTCCGGTGTGGGCTGGACAGCCAGTTGATCGGTCAGTGAAGTCCAGTTGAAACGACCTATATGCACCGCTCCGTTTGCAAATGCAAATTCATACTCCATCGCCTGTCTGGGAGGCGCCTCTTCTCTATTGACCAGAATCTTCTCATGTACCCGAGCCACTGCCGACGCTGCAGCTGAGTCAAAAGTATCAATCTCGAGGATTGAGATGTCGAGCGCCATTTCATGCCTCAGAACACTGGCCAGGCCATGGATGAACCCAAAGCGAGGATCGGGACAGGCCAATTGTGTGGCCTTGGTGATCCACAGAAATGCACATCCTCGGGCCTCTATCAGATACTTCTGCAGCATACCATAGTCTTCGTGCGTCACATCATTCAGATATGGGGATTCCATATCCAGCAAAGAGATTATGCGCTTGTTCTGCAGAGGTGGTTGATCCAGTGTAGCCCACTCAGTTGAGTAGCCACTACTCTCAAATTGACTAGCCACAGACTCGGCCCATCCCGATGGCTCAGCTAGCCTGGTTTTGGTGAGAAAGGCGACCTCCTTTACCATTGGTTGTTCCGGGGGAAGAACCTGAGAGAGAATGGTTGCTGATGCCTGGCATGGTGACGGAGCATCGTAAGCAACGGCGTCGGCACCTGTAAATCCTGCGGCGCGAAGTTCTTGGTCCCATCTTTCTGGCGAGACATATGGTTTGTTCGGTCTGTCATCGTTCTCACCTAACCACCACCCAGGGAGCGTTCCCTTGGAGATCCTCGTGTTAGGAATTGCCTCACTCTCGATTGGGAGCGGAATTAACCTACCATTATATAATCGGAACACAGTAATTCTAAACCGTTTGTCAGCTCTAAATTATCCCAGGATCCTTTGTTCTTCGCATCTACAGCCTTACCTGGGTGAAGCTCATTCAAAAGTAAGCGGCCTTGTGGAGCTAGGAGCCTCCGGACATTCTGCAGTGATCCCTGCAAACTTGGAGTACTGTGCAAAACCTAGAGGGCGACAGCCGGGTTAGAGCTGTATAAATTCAATCTCGGAGAAAGAAGGATAGCCCACGTTGCTGGCGATAACCAGGTCAAAACTACCAGGCGAAAAGCCTTGTTCCTCTGGATCACGACTAATATCCAGGATATTATACTCCATGGCAGCCTCGTCTTCGAACTCTTTTTTGGCTCTGACCATAAATCCGGCCGAGATATCGGTGAAGGTGTAGGTAGAATACATTTTTAGTCCCTCCGGTGTTTTCAGATGCTGCAGAGCCGTGGCCGTCGCAAATCCGGTGCCAGCACCAATCTCCAGGATCCGCAGCTGCGGCTTCGAATGGCACAGCAGGGATAGGAAGGTGCTCCAGTTAGTGTGCTGCATGGGGAGCTTGTAAAACGCCTCCAGCGTATTGCCTTCCATCATGGTCTCCAGTGGATCGCACACTCCATCCATGATCTCTCGACAGTGGTGAAAGACCCGTTGCAAAAGTACGAGATGACTTGAGGAGTGAGGAATGGCAGGAATGCATTCCTCAGCCACGTGAATCAGCTGTTGTCGCATAGTTGAGCTCCATTGGGCCCAGGAAGGCAGGCTTGGGGACAGATGAATAGCCTCTTCATTACCAGGGGCCTGCTCTATTAACTGTTGCACTTGGGCGATATATGGAGCGCTTGGTTTGGCCTCACGAATCCAGCTAGCCAGCTGGACAAAACTGGCACTCTTGCCTCCAAGAATTCTGTCGGCCTCTGCAAGTATCCATCCCTCCATTTCATTAGATGGGTACTCTCCGACTCGAGATGTCGGATCCGTTCCGCTGTTTCCAAAATATAGACTAGGCACATAAAGCCTCCAAACCTCATGATCCTATCATGGTCTGGGTCGAACGGTGAGTTTTTAATGAGGCTTGATGGGCAGACTAGATCTATATCAGCTTTCCACTCTAGACGGGACGCTAATCGGCTGGCAGTAGCCTCAGACATCGAAGACGCCCCATCGAGAGCCTGTAAGACTGCCTTGTCAATGGCAAGAACGGGCTTTCCATCGATTGTGCCTATTGCATTTCCCGATATTCCGCCGCGCATCCCTTCCATTGCCTGTGTATCCAAGAATATCTCAGGGGCTCCATTGTCCACGTAGAGGCTTTCGATCATCATGGGGATGTACAGGTTGGTGAGACGGTGCAGAATACCCCTTGACGCGGCAATCCCCATGAGCTGTAAGCACTGGTCGATAAGGACAGGATGCTGCACATATCCACTGTCGCACACTTCCGATATATCAGTCGCCATCCCCGTTGCTGAGGCCAAACCGACGGGATTTGTGGTAATATCACGCAGGCCGCAGAATCGTGGACCGTACTCAAGGCCCCGCTGCCTGACAGTCTTATACCATTTTTCCCACGAGACTGGGCGTGGAAGTGACCCGGTTTGCTTGGCCGTAATCAAACGGTGCTCATCACGGCCTGCTCGCACTTGACCCTGGCAATGGTTGATCCATGAAGAGCCACTATGGGCCGATATCGTAAAGGAATACCATCCTGAAGGAGTTCCATCAGCAATTTCCATTGGATGGAACGTAGTGATAAGCTCAGTGGCAGTATAGGCCTCCATGAGCAAGGGAGCCTTGAAATGAATGTTCCGTATCGAATACCCTGCATCGCCTGCGTCTGGATGAATTTGCTGCACTGCCGCTCCCGCCATGGCGATATACGCTGCTCCGGGGAAAGTTACTTCCCCTTGAAGGACATGTTGCTCGAGCCAAGGGACCTTCTCTGTATGCAGAAGATTCCTCCACGATGGGTCCGTGTCCGTTGACTCGCTCACGCGTGAACCGAGGAGCTCATGGGGAGGTAGCGAGCGAAGCCTCCAGTCTTTGCTCAGGCGACTCTCGCTCCAGTAACGAGTATTATGGTTCCAGGGATACGGGGGGAGATCATTCAATGGGGGCCGCTCGCCTCCTGCAGTTGCGGATGGGTTGACAGCCACGCCGGCGGCAAATGCATGGCCTACTGTGGAGAGCAACTGGGCACGGGAATCCCTTTCATTCCGGAGGACAGTAGGGATGTAGATCGGGGATTCGATGGCGCCATGTTGGAAAATCTGCCTCAGCGGTGCCGCAAGAGTACTGTGAGGTCCAATCTCAATGAACACTCGGTTGCTGCTTTTCGATGTCCCGTCTCGCAATGGGTATTGCACTGCCTGTGAAAATAGGACCGGGCTCTCGAGGTTTCGTCGCCAATACGATGCACCGAGCTTTCCAGGTTCCGAGACACTCTCACACGTTACACTCGAAATCATGGGCAGCATATGATGCGAGTCGTGACGGATATATGGGGCTATCGCATCTTCATACGAAGGTCCCACGGTATCCATATGACCTATGGAAGACTGTCAGTACCTAACTCACGGCTGTAAAAGGTGCAGACAAGAATTGATGGGAAATGGACGATAGATCACTCACTTGAATGGTAGGCAATTTTGAGAGGAAGCATTCTGCATAATGCATCCGGTTTCTCGGCTTTGATTGTGTCCAAGACCTTATCAAGGGCTTCCTTGTCCCCAGAAAGGGTGACGTTCTCGGGGCTATTCTCACAGGCCAGTACAACTCCATCTATCAGATAGGGTGTGACAGCCTGGCGACCGAGCCCAACAACCATCATGGCGCCCCGTCCCTCCTGGGACCTGGCGAATTTCCCACGGTAGTATGCAATGGCTATCGCTGATTGAGCGGAGATGGCACCAGCTGCATAGGCAGCAGCTATCTCTCCGCTGGAGTGCCCAATAACGGACTCTGGCTGGATATTCCAGGCCGCTAGCATTGCCACCAGGCCAACCTGAAGGGCGGTGCAAAGCGTCTGGCTGAATTCGGGATCATGGATTCGGGATTCATGGGCAGCTTTCCCGAGCTCCTCTGTTGTAGGACGTGTTAACGAATAATGAGAATCAAGAGGGGACCATTAGGATTATATACCTTTTAGTGACCACTGAGGGGGGTCTGCTAGATCTTTTAATGCTTCTTCCATTTCCTTAATTGACTGTTGAAAGCACGATTCTGTCTCCAATAGGGCTTTGCCCATGCCAGCCCATTGCGCACCTTGGCCCGTGAACACGAAAGTGACGCTCGGGGAGGAGCGGTTGGACTGCAGAGTCAAGAAGTCGGATGCCTGTAGGGGTGTAGAGGGCTGGGCTACGGCAAATGCACGGTGGACTAAGTGCTCTCTTCGTGCCAACAGTGTGTACGATAGGTCTTTGAGCACGGAGGGGGTCTTTGTTGTGTAATCACAGATGTCTTGAATGCGCATACGCAGACTGTCGCCGCAATGTGCCGTGGCCACCAGAAGCTGGGGTAAAGATGATGGCTTGGCTTGGAAGTCTTGCACTGTCTTGTCCTCACTCCCCTTGGAGCGAGCGCCAGGGAAAGAAGCCGCTGAATCCAAAATGACGTGGGCATTTGATCCTCCAATGCCAAATGCGTTGACACTGACCCGATCATCTCGGTCTTCCGGCCATTGAGTGGGAACTAGCGGGACCTGAAGATTGGCCTCAAGAAAGGGTATCGCAGCACTGGGCTGCTCGAAATGAGTATTTGGGGGAATCAGTCTGTGTTCCAGCATCAGGACGGCCTTGATCACACTGGTCAGCCCGGAAGCCCCTTCCGAATGCCCAAAATTCGGCTTGACCTGTTCCATCGTGTGAGCCATCGGGTTGCTACTTCTTGGATTGGGACTGTCTAGGACTCACAGCTCCGATAATCGTTCCCTTTGGTGCAAATACCTTAGCCACTGCCGCAGTTTCAGCCGAATCTCCCGCCACAGTGCCTGTGCCATGGCACTCGAAGAAGGCGGTTCTATGTATATCTTCAATCCCAGCCTGTCTGTATGCCGAGCGAATCAATCCTTCCTGGGTAATTGAACACGGATTCGTAATATGTTTTGTTCTGCCATCGAAGTTAGCAGCGGTGCCTCTGATAATAGCCCGAATCGGGTTTTTATCTCGAATGGCCTCGGAAAGTCTCTTGATGTAGATTGCGTTGATAGCTTCGGCACGCCCATATCCGTCTGCCTGCGCATCAAAGGTTCGGCACTTGCCACTGGGCGAAAATACCATGCCCTCAGTCAGCGATCGAATAGTAGTGGGACTCAAAATAAGATTTGCTCCAGCGACGATGGCTGAGGAACACTGGTTGGTCCGTAGGCTCTGGCATGCTTGGTGTAAGCCCACCAAGGATGCCGAACAGCCTGTTTGAATAGTCATACTTTAGGTTTAACAAGTTAGTTAACCAGTGTCCCTTTCTCTCCGGTGTCATTATTGCCTACCTAGGTCCGCGAAAGTCAAACTCGTATGATACACGATTGGACAATGCGAAGGCACCAGTGCTCAACACCCGAGACCAGTCAATTGCCTGCGAGTCTTTGGACGACAGCTCTAGCCAGTCCTCTCCAAATGTTCCCACGAAGCAGCCGATTGGCTTGCCTCGCCATTGAGTCTCCCCTGCGCTTTCCAGACATTCCCAGGTGACTTCCATCAGCAAACGTTGTTGAGGGTCTAGGCGCGAAGCCTCGGCGGAAGAGATGGAGAAAAACGGAGCATCGAAATAGGCCGGGTCCTCCTCTAGAAAGTATCCCGTGGTTGGGGCCTTAGAAGGATCTAGAAGTGATGTAGCCTTGAATCTGCTCGCAGGAATATCCCCATGGCCGTCCTTCTTGTTCATCAGTGTTTCCCAGAATGAGTCAGTTGAATGGACCCTGCCTGGTAGACGCATGCCAACACCGACGATGGCAATGGGGTCGTCATGAAGGGAGGCCAGGTTATCAGGATTCTCCTGGCAGAAAGAGCGAGTTTGAGAAGACATCTTTATTAGCCTGTTACCTACTCTGATCCGAAATACCTACTTTCAACGGCACAGAAGAATGCAGGAGGGCTTATATCCTACGACACCACTGACGCTGTTTCCTGAATCCGGTTCTGGATCGTTTGGTCTATATGAATGCTACATAAAAATGGGATCGCAGACGTGGCACCCTCGACATACATAATCATTTACCTAAGTTCACCTCAGAAACCTGTATTGTGCTGCTGTCCTGGGTGTCGCGTCGGATACATCATATTCTCAAAGAATAAAATTCCGACCGCCAGTCTACACATCACAGTCTCATGCAGCATGACCAACACGAGGAATGGGAGGATCTCAATATGTATTAGCCTCCCTGGGCTTGCAGCACACTACTACCCTTTCGGCCTGTTTGCAATTTCATGCATTATAAGTGGAATATGGTAATATGTATGATAACTTGAGGCCATGGCTGCCAAGGTTATCCTCCTTATTATCTAACTTAAATCACCTGTATGCCTGACCATGCATCCAATTAGGGCTAAATCCTACTGTAAAGATGCCCGAACCTTCATTGCAATACTGATGATCGAGTTGTGGCGGACTAGCAGTGGGTGGTCGGCAGTGTAGAGACAATTTAACAAAAAGGTAGATATTGAAGCAATCGAAAGTTTGACACCTAGAACCTATGGAATGGCTGTATAACCTGGTTTATCGGCTACTTTACTATTAGAAACTGGCACTAAAATAAAAAGAGGTTATACACAAAGCCAGCGGGAACGCCTCAAAATAAATTATTGAATTAATTATATTCAAACTGAAGTTTACGAATACCTTTTATATCTATATTTTTTTTTCCTTCTCCATCATAAGATCCAGTCTTATTCTTACAAAAAAATAGTTTCAAAAAAACGATATCTATATCCTCTAAACATATTTAAAAGATGAACCCGCTAGGGGTCCGTCACTACAAAATATTTTATCTCTAGCCCCAACTCGTTTCCTATACCATTTCCAGCAAACCCTGTCTGACTTCAGAGCTCCTCATTCTCCTATGTACATGTAATAAGGAGAGCGAAATCGGAATATGACCTTTGTAAAATATATTGCTAATATAGACTGTATCTGGTTGGGCTGATGTAGAACTAGGACCTGTCATTCTGTAACACAGGAGTACAGTACCTAGTCTACATATATGCAAAATACATACAATACTGGCTACCGCCATCATCTAATCCATCATTTAATATCATATCGAATCAAATCAAATTATGTACGCTCCACCAAGGCCCGGAATGCCTGCAACAAATCTGCCCGCAGATCCTCCCAGTTCTCCAACCCCACACTGATGCGCAGCAGTCGCGTATCCACCGTGGCATCGCTCATCGTCCGCCACTCGATCAAGGTCTCCACGCCGCCCAGGCTAGTGGCATGTTGGAAGTAGGCCAGCTTGCTGGGAAGCTTACGTGCAAAGTCTTCCTCCTTCATCAGGATTGAAAAGACCGGCCCAAAACCATTAGGCATCTGTTTAAGTAGCCAGGATTCGTCATCCTTCTGCAGGCTGGCGTGGAAAACTTGCTGCAGGGCCACCTGCGTCACGGCCTCGTCACTACCGGCCGCCGGGATTGATTTCCGCAGCGCCGTGTCGAGCCACGAGACGAGATTCGTGGCATTTTGGCTCTGCCGCTGCACGCGAATCTCTAGGGTCCGAAGGCTCCGCACACCCAGCCAGCCTTCCATGTTTCCCATCACGCTGCCCAGGAACACCCGGTCCGAAAACAGCTGTCGTGCCCACTCCTGGCGCTGCGTGGCCAGGACGCCGCACAACATATCACTATGCCCTCCAAAGTATTTTGTCCCGGAGTGCATTATGAGGTCAGCACCCCACTGGAACGGATCTTGAAGGCCCGGCGGGGCGAAGGTGCTGTCCACAATAAGGAAGGCGCCGCGCGAATGGGCCTTTTTCGCGTATTCTTCGATATTAAACGCAGTTCCTTGGGGGTTCACCGGCGTCTCGAGGAGAATGACGTCGCCAGCCTGCAATTCATCTGCAGGGCAGTCCAAATCCAACTTCTGAAGCCCGTTTATCCTACTAAACAGCGCAATCACGCCGTGGCATCCATGGTAGCCATTCCCGATGGCAATCCGGCGGGGGTTCAGCAGAAATAAAGCTGCGTTCAACGCAGACAGCCCCGACGAGTAACTGATCACATCGCCATTCAGCAAGGACGCGAGAATCATTTCAAAGCGTGTATAGTTCGGCGCGGTCGCTCGGGAGTAGATGTGCTTCGTTTTTTCCTGGTCATACTAAGAATAGGGCAAATTCAGCCTCCATACATCTATGCAGCCAAGGAGACTTAAAGTGCTTACCCCGCCGAGATCCTTCGCCGGCACCAGGTCGTCAGGGTTGTCGGGATACCGGAATGTGGTGGCCAGATGGAGGGGAGGGGCCACATCGGTGACCAGATTCAGGGGGTCGTCGGCATGAAGAGAGCGCGTGGAAGCGCCAGCATTCCGATCGGGGGGAGACATTCCGGGTACGATGAGAGGGAGGGATTAATTGACAAGAAGAAGAAAAGGTTGAGAGAAGAAAGAGAAGGGAAAGGAGGGGAAGAAAGAAGATGCCGCTTTTCGGACGAGACGAGGAGGTGGGGGAAGGTGGACCATGTGGGTCATAATGAGTGATGACTCAACTGGTGATAACGAGGGCATCCGTCATCAGCCTTTCTACCGCCGCAGAGAACTCATCCGTGACGGCTCACGAATGGACCCTGGAGCGGCCATCTGGAAATTGGTCCGGTCTTTCTGGTCAGTATAGTGGTTGGGGAGGGGGGGGGTTGGGTCCAACCATACCGGCTTCGGAATCAAAAGCAATCGAGATATCATCGTGCTCAATCGGATACTCTGGCATGTCCAGGCAGACAAAATCAGATGCAGGGTCATTGTCGTTCTTCGGGAGCGCGAATTTGGCATCGACGATCTTGACGCCGAACTTGCCCGCACGCCCGAAGTTCTCCAGGGTGTCGGTTCCCTTGAGCACGAAATTCATGCACTTGCCATAGTGGAAGTCGTTCAGGTAGGCCAGCAGCTGGACGACCTTCTCCTGCTGAACAATCTGGATGCGAGCCATGTTGGCCTCCCACTTCTTCGTGATGGGGACCACCATGCGGCGGCGGGAGATCGTAAAGGAAGAAGCCACGCTGTTTTAGTTAGCCATGTACGCTCGATCAGGGGCAGCCGTCCTACCTGTCAAATAGCACCTTGAAGCCAGTCACAGCCGCCTGGAAAGCATGAAGATCTAGCTATTGCATTAGTTGCCGATATTACCAACCCGCCGCGGATCAAGTACCTTTCACTGTCGCAAAGTCGAACCGCCGTATTGTTGGCTTGGTCGTCGCGAGTTGCATGAAGCTGGCTAACGAGTCGGGCATATCAGGGGGTATAAGGTTGTCCGCAAGGGAAATGGTCAGGTCCTGCTGCCCTGGGCGGTAGAGGCTGAGGCCGGTTCGGTTGTTGATGTCAAGTCCAAGTTTCAGCTCGCCAGGAGCTTAACGCAGTTAGCAAACAGTCTGTAAACATGGAAAAGGAGGTGTAGAGCCCACCAAGGTTGATGCGATCGGTGGCGGAACCCCATTCTGTCGCTACAAACGCTCGCAGGTGTTCCGATAGAATCGTCGGGCCATACCCATGATCAACGAGCCGGTGCTCCTGGTCAATCACGGACACGCTTCCCGCTGGGAACTGAAGATGAGTTTTAGCTGGCTTGCCGGTGTACCGGTCGGGAGGCTGTTCGATGGAATAGGCACGGATTGGGATATCCGATGTCTTCAGCTCGGTCTCCCCAGGCAGCGTTCCCAGAAGGATTGAGTGAATGGTGCTGCGCTCCTCGTCGTCGTGGAAGGTCATCAACATCGAGCGTGTCCTGCCATCCTCCTTCACCTTGATGAGAAGGGCAGGTGCTCCGTCTTCGCCACGGAGCAGGCCAAATACGATCGGTTCTTTGTGGCCGAGGAGATGCCGGATGTTGCTAAGCGTTTTAATCTTGGGGCTGGTCAGCACGGTGAGACGGTGGCCTTGGTGAAAGCTTCGTTGGCCAGTGCCTTCGGTCACCGTCACCGAACGCTCGAACAAACGAAGACGGCACTTCTCCACGGGCTCCGCAGGGAAAGCCTTCTGCGATCCTGGATCCATGTAGTGAAATACTTTCAACGTGCTCTCGAAGACCATGGATTCGCCAGCCTCTGGTTGGAGGCTCTCTTCGGTCTTCCTAGTGTATTGCACGATGTTCCAGAGGGTCTTGAAATCCTCCTCTTGGAAACTGACATCCAGTTCAAAGCCACGGGGCAGCTTAACCCGCATAGAGTGCGAACGAACTTGCCAGTCCACGCTGTCCCAGGTGGGGCCCTTCTTGCGGTCCGATTGGATCATGATGTTGACGAGTTCGCTCTGGCTACTGATGGCAGCAAACACGTACCAGTCGTTGCGGTCGCGGACTATAGACAGAACGCAGGGAATGGAGAACTGCTGGTCGGCATCGTCGTCGCTCGAGCTCACGAACACATCCACGAACATATTGCCGTAGCTGAAGAACCGATTCGTATCCCCCAAGGGCATCATTTGCACCAGATCCGGGGATTTCCCGGTTCTGTCAATGAGCATGGAGCGGCTAGCAGTGCCCGAGAGCACGGCGGAGACATCTGCGGCGAAGAACGGATACCGCACCCACACGCTCATGTCCCCCCGGCCTGCGGACTCGGCATCGGTGCCGATCAGAGAGATAATGTTGTTCCGCTTGATCGACATGGCCAACGAGCGCAAGTGGTTGAGGAGAGCCTGGTGCAAAGCCAGAAGATCGGCCAGAATGCGGTCGCCGGTGGTATTCACGACCGCAAGCAAGGCATCCACACTCATGATTCCATATCGAGTCACTTCCGGGTGCTGGGTGACGATGTTGTCGAGAATCCACAGGGCCTTTCCAAGATCCACCACCGCCTGTCTGGCCTCGTCGGGCGACGTTCGCCGCGACGGTCTTCCGCTGGAACTCGACGGCCGAGAAGCACGCGCGTACGTTTCCAGTCTCTTCTTCCCCCGCAGAAACCACCACACGGCCGCCCGCATCCACTCAGCAAGAGACGTTTCTATCAATGGCTTGACGTCCTCGGCGGACCGCCGGATGAGATTCTCATACTGTGTCACGTAGTTTTTGAGCTCGATGAACGCCGTATCACCAATCTGATTAGCAACGGCCCGCAGAGACATCTTAGGCGGCTGCGAGTTACTCTTTGGAGGCTCGCGAATCTCAACGCTGGTAAGTTGTTGGCTCAGGCGATCCAAGGGAGAGTCGCTTGAGATGGAAGGGAGGGATTTGGTAGGAGAACGGGCCTGCGCATTCGTGCCGCCGCCGAGAGTTGGCGGCAGCGCGGTATATTGACCCGTCTGACCGTCGCTCACAGGACTGCGCAGAGAATTCGACGGCGGCGTTGTCTCGGTCTCCGACAGGGGAGGAGTGTCGTACTCTGAACTTGGACTATCCGATCTCGCGTTGGCAGCCTGTCGCCGTTCAAGGTCCTCCTTCCTCGGCGAGGTTGGCTCGTCGTACCGATGTTGTTGCAGAGCGCGGCCTTCCTCGGCCTGCATTTTGTCACGTACCCGCTGGGCAAACGAATGGGATTCCGGGGACGCGCGGAAGGATAGCCGGGAGCCTTTGTCGCCCATATTCAGCGACATGAGGAAGTCTGAATCCTGCGCATTTTGAATGAGTGGGGGCCTGCGCATCGCAGCAGCCTGGTCCTGGTCATCGTCATCGACATTGACATCCTTCCGATGCCGTGTTTTTTGTCGCGTGATCCCGCGATGACCATCCCCGAATGAAGTATCCAATTGAAGCTGAGGCAACGTGGGCGCAGCATTCGTAGAGCCACCGCTCGGCCCGCGACTGTGTCGACGGTTACGATGAAGCGATATCTCCATAGTAGGAGTTTCGGACTCGTCGCCACCCTCGCCGATCAACTCCGGCACCCTGTCGCTAAATTTGACCTTCAATGTCTTCCCATTGCGCTTCTTGGGCGGTTTGGGAAAGGTTACGGAAGGGTGTAATTCGGTAGCGGAGGCGGGATGCGCGACGGGGGAGGTATTCGAGAGGTCCTGTGACGAGGGCGATCGCTGGGAGACGTCTAGACGAGGGGTAGGCAGACCTCGGGGTGCTGCAGAGCTGGACTGCACTCCATAAGATACGGACTTTGAGCGGGCAGGGGCCAAAAAGGCTTCAATCTGCTGATCATCGGGGCCTTTGTTGCGTCTGTCCTTGGAAAACAGCTTCTCTCTCCAATGGGCCTTCTTCGGCGGTTTTCGCTCGGTATTGGTATTATCAATAAAGGAAAAGGGGTCGTCGGCGGACATCTTGACCGTTATTATAGAAAAATTATTTCAGATAGAGGGGGAGGGGGCGAAGTAATGCTCTAGAGCATTGCAGTACTGGGCAGGTAGTTGTGCTGAACCCCCCGTAGATTTCCCCGCGCTATTGGGACTTTGCGAACGCTCGGCCGAACTAAGTGGATGCGACACGGCGGTTCAGAACTTCAGGGATGTTTAAACTGATCGAGTCGGGCGACAGAACCGACACGCTGGCCAAAAACGGTATAGCCCAGGGAAAGGCCGAGGGAAGCTTTTCGGACAAAGAATCAGGAGGAAGAGAGGGGAGGGAGAGGGTGAGGTTGACCGCAGGGGAAGGACGGCGTATCTGTAGGTGAAAGGGGAGGGCGGGGAGGAAGCGAGAGCGAGAGACGGAGAGGAAAAGGGACACAGGCACTAGTTTAGATGATCGTAAGGGAATAATAAATTGCACAAGGTGAAATCGGAGCCAAGTACAAAGGCCAACGAGTCCCTTTGGTTGTTTGGTGGAGTCGGTAACGAGCGATCTACCAAGACCAATCAATTAGACGACCATTCAGAGACGGCGGCTATGAAGAAGGGGGCATGCGAACGACTTCAGGGGGGGGGGAACAGTGGGAATTTAGGTAGGGATCTAAACAAACCTAAGACCAAAGTAGGTGGGATAGACAGCTGCAGGCGAGAATAATAAAATGCCCCCAATGGAGGCGAGGGGAGGTGAGGTGGGGATGGCTAAGGTACCGGGGCAGGAACGACAGGCGACAAAATGGAACGATGCCAAGCTGGGCCAGCAGCTGTGGGAGAAGGGAGGTCCTGCTCGAGAAAGCCGGGAAAACGAATGAGATGGGAAGAGAGAGAGAGAGAGAGAGAGAGAGAGAGAGAGAGAGAGAGAGAGAGAAAAAGGAAAGGAAAGGAAAGGAAAGGAAAGGAAAGCTGCAGGGTGTCGCAGGAGAGGGGGAAGAGGGAAGAGGGAAGAGAGAAGAGGGAGAAAGCGACGCGGCGGGAATTAAACGTCGCCGACCGAGGGGGACTCCGCAGGCAAACCAGCCAAAGCAGACAAAGCAGGCAAAGCAAACAAATGAGACAAACCAGACAGCCACCCGTTCTATACCTACAACGGGAACGAATTGTCCTTCATAAATTGTCCGGTACGGAGTACATTCTATAATCGGAATACATAGTATGTAAGTACTCCATACTCTGTCTCTAATACCTCCTCGCCTGACTCCGCGATAAGGACCCCAACTAGGGTCTCGGGCACGTGGACAATGCCTTTTCTCAAAATCATCCTACTCTCTGTCCTGGAGTGTGGATGCATGCTCCGTAGTACTCTGTTGTACACCCTACTCCGTACACACTGAGTACTCGGTCTGGATCTATATTCTAATTCTATACATAGCCAGCCAGCACAAACAACGGCCGCATCGCTTGCATGTTTCCATCCTTGCACCGCCTCCTTTCTGACTGCGAGGGCGCTACGGAGTACGGCAGCCATTGAGCGTTCCGCCAACGGGAAGGGCTGATGCTCCGTAGTCAAAGAATAATAATGAATCCGTCTAGGACTGATGCCCAGCTGGACTATACATGCTGTGCGACATGGTAGTTTTGACCCGTCCTCTATCCTCTGGAGGCATGTATAAACATTCTACTCGCATCATATATACTCTCCTTATCAGTGCAGCCCAATTCACTCTGTTTCTATTGGATCTTCCAGTCCATCTCGACAATACTCTGTAATTCTAGTATTTCTACTTCTATCCTCCATCCTCATCCCAAAATAACCGGGCGGACGAACCAATGACGGGTGAAACCAGCCCCACCCGGCGGCGTCTCCACCTCGTTCTGAAACGGCGCTAGTCCTGTCCGGGCCAACCCTGCCGCAACCAGTGGGTCGCTGACGACTCGTTTCTTTATTCTCTTTATTCATGCTTAGGACTTTATGTACTCTGTACCGGAGTACAGAGTATATACATCCATAGGCACAAGGCATGGACCTTGTCCGCTTATCACTCCCTCTCCGTATGGACAGACATCACAACTGACTTACTAGATCGATAGGCCGACCGGTAAGTTGACCTCTAACTTTCAGTCTTGACCGGGCCGAGGAAGAAATGATGGCCGATTTTACAGTCAAAAGGATCGTTCCTATTCTCAGCTTGATCTCCATACCGTCTCACTAAATAAACAGTGACGTACTCCGTACGGTCAGAACCGCATTACGTGGGAGACGCTGGATGGCCAGCCTCCTGACGAATCCCGCGCAGGTGAAAACGCCAATGATGCCATGATCTTCTGAAAAGGGGGGAGAACAATCAGGGCCCAATACTACAGAGTACTCAGAGTAATTTCTAAAGTTTCTTTTCGGGTCGGAAAGTCGTCTAATACTCGGCAGTCTGGACTCCGGAGAAGGAAAATGAGGCCGGACATATTTAATCGGGCAAGCTGAGCTCCGTTTCAGCATCTCCACGCTCCGCCTCTTTTATCTCGCATATGAAACGTCCAGGTCGGAGTCCTGAGACCAAAGCTTGACGGGAGCTTCGTCCATCCCTGGGACGCGTGAGCTCCAGAGTAGTAGGTCCAGACTCCAGTTCTCTGTCAGAGTACAGAGTATGTCGATTATGTTGATCCTTACTGTAATAGTTTTAAAAGGTATGCTCCGCCCGTTCAACTATGCACTGTATGCATCAACTGAAATACTCAGACTCGTCTCTACAGAGTAGATCCGTGGACACAGCATTCACGCAGAAATAAATACCGCCAAACACTGCTGCATAATTACCGAGTCAGCCGGCTTTCCTCTTTCATCGATCCCGCAGCCACGGCGCATGCGGCATTGGCCATCAGGCATGCCGTTGGCGCCCAGTACAACTCGACCGAGGCATAAATAGTAAACACCTACTCTGTACCTACAGAGTAGTGGCAAAGCCAAGCCGTAAGGGTTTATCCAGTATGGGATATAGTAGCTACCAGCCTTCGTTCTAAACGCAACCATTACTTGGTTATTTTTTTTACGGAACCCTCTTCGTAGATTTCCGGTCGGACAATAACTAGTATTGGTCTCTATTCCGTACAAGGGAGGAATAATTACTACGGGAGCATGGGATGCGAATGATTCGCCCTAGAATGGATCCAGAGGCTGCTCGATATTTACTTTTACTCCGTAACTATATTTATTCCAGGCACAAGTCCGTAGAGTTTCTCTATGATGAGTGTTTGGAAATCGTCACATTTGTTTGGTATAGGTACATACTATCCAGATCCATGAAGTCACCGTGCTTGGATCAACCTCCCAAGCAAGGGAGACATTATTGGTAAGGGAGTTCAGAACCAGCAATATGCAGATACCCAGGGGGTCACTCGATCGCAGCATCGATTGACAAAGAATTCCCCAAATATCACTTCTACTCTGTACATAGTCTGTACATACTACAGGGGCTTTCCGTAGTGAGAGGACAGTCGCACAATGTCCCCGTCGCAAATATATATCCGAGCGGGGATCGGCAGACGGCCGGCCCTCCCAGGAAGGCTAAGGCAAGTAGGACAAGACGACCAGAGAGCCATTGATATTTCGTCCACAGCCCTGTCATCGTTGATCGCTAGCCCGCCCAATTAATCTACAACAAAGTTCCAAACAAGCCTTGCGACCAACCCGGTCAAGGACATCTTACCCACCTGTCATGGCTGAAGGCGGTATGGTATGGCTATGACATCGGTCCAGCCATCCCCCCGACCTGGTCGCACGCCACAAAACTCTCTCATCGCAGCTTTCCTGGCCAGAGTTGGGGTTGGGCTGCCTCGCTGCCGCTGACTGGACGGAGATACGAGATGGACGGCCAACTAGCATGCATCCTTTGCCCCTGCAACCCTGACCCTTCGAACTTTCGGCGTTGTCGACAAGGGTATAGACTATATAGAAGGCCGCAAGGGCTGGAGCTAGGCAATTTCCGTGCGGAGGGTCAACCGGTGCAGGCTTTTCTCCGAATCCAGGACCGGGATTTCGATTATGAGATGAAATAGACTAACTGGCCAAGGAAGAGTTAGTGGTGAGCGCTAGTCGATCTGCAGAGGAGCTGGTTGGGTGGCTTTATCATGTCTGCCTGGTGGACGGATGAGACAGGGCTGTTTGTTTGGTCTTTGGCCTCTACTCAGAGTACAGAAGAAGAAGAGAGCAGATTCCAGAACGCGAGGTTGTCATGATGGGGGGTCTGGATGGAGATCTGGATGAGGGCTGGATCATACGAGGTGACGGAGGGTTGTGCTGGCTGAGACATTCAGAGGTGTGTTTGCTAAGTTTAGAAGTCGAGCAAAGTGAGCAAACAAGGCGCAGCTTGACTTTCTCTCTCTCTCTCCCTCTCTCTCTCTTCCGGTATTCTTCCACTTCTTTCTTTTTTTTCTCTTCTGCGTCCTTCGCTTTCTTCCTCACTAACCCCAATAACCCCAATAATCCCAATCCTATTGTTCCACCTGATCTGACTCCGATCCACCAATAGTCTAGAATCCCTACCCAACAAACAGCCTGATCCTCCCACCCTCCCTCTCTGGCTCTGGCTCTGGCCCTCCTTTCCGAACCCCCCGTGTTTACCACAGCTGCGCCTTTCCTTCTTCCTCCCCGCCATCCCTCCCTCTCTCCCTCCGAAGTTATGATTCGCATCCCCTACGTTTTCATTTCGGGGTAGGTCGCGGAGTAATTGACTCCCATTTTCGCTTTTCTCGCCGTCGGTCGATTTCTTGACCCGACCACCTTCGCTTGTTATCGTCTTTTCCCCGACCGCTAGCGTTCGTCACGCCCATCGAAGAGGATCGATCGCGTCTCTACTTGGCGGGCTTCATCCGATTCGACGGTCCGATCGAGATTCCTGGAACGACCTGTGTACAACGTGGATTGAATCGCTCGAAGAGGGGGCTGACCTCCCCGCGGAGGTCATCCGATCGATAACTGGCTGGCCGTGATGGGGGTTCATCACGACGCGCGATGGCATGACAGTCCGGACCCGACGACTCAGGCTTTCGGAGGATCCCGGGAATATAGGGAGAGATCGCGATCACCACGACGGCGCCGATATGGATCGTTGGGTCGTGGCGTTGATGTTGCGTGGCTGGGGATACTGGTGGTGATGATGGGTTTGGCGGCTCCGACCTCCGCCGTCCTGTTGGGTTTCAAGAACTGCTTGGGCAAATCCGTCATCGAATCGAGCCCGCTCCAGCTACAATTCGTTCCGCTGGACGTGGCAGTGCGCTTTGACTTGGCCAACCCGCTGCATAACCTGAACGTAACGGTCTACGGCAACGTCTCTGGCACTGCCGATCGGCGGGCATCGTACCCATCTCCCGATGACCCCCAATGGTCCAATCCAAACGAGACCGTGGGCAAAATCATGGATCTGGATACCTCGAACAACAAATACTCTACCTTGTTGACCTCCGTCAACGTCGTCAGCTTTTCTCCTTACCACCAACCGTCTCGGCTATGCGATTCCGTCACTCAAGGGGGGTGTCCGATGACGCCGGTGTTTAACGCGAATGCGTGAGTGATTCTTTTGTTCATTCGCGCTTATGAATCTATACTGATGAGTGCCTTGTTGTATAGGAGCGACCTGAGTGCCTTGCGAGCCATCTCCTTCCAGCATGACATGCTTTCGTCCTACCACTTCTCCACGCTTTCGTCTACTCTGACGATTAAATCCGGCGATGCGGATGCGACAGTCCTTGGATGCGTGTCGGTCGACGTTACCCCCGATCTCGGATCGTCTTTGAAGAGCGCTTTGGCATATGTGCCCCTGGTGATTCTCATCCTGGTAGGGGCCGCTACTGTAACTGCGGCAATCTTCAGCCCCTGGGGTACGACGGATGCGTTTCACTGGACCAGCAATTACGGTCGCGACGAGGACGTGCTGCGGCTGGTGACGCCCGGGTTTGGAGACTGCCTGCAATACCTTCAGTTTGCCGTACTGACGGGCGCACTCTCCCTCAACTACCCCGGCTATTATCAACCCGTCCTCAGCCAAGTGGCTTGGTCAGCACTCATGTTCAACCAAAGCTTCTTGGACCCAGGCAAAGAACGCAACCCAGTCTCGGATGGGGTCTACACTGTGAACGCTACTGACGGCTTGGACCGAATGGAGCATTACGTTGGGATGGCATCGCGGCGTGACCTATGGCCCAGCATGATGGTGTGGCTGCTCGTCATCCTAGTCATCGTTATGCTGCTCATCCAGTTGGCCTTTGCCTTTCGCTGGCTCCACCGGGAGATCGCAAGTATCCCCGAGGAAGACCTGCGGGCGAAGAACATGCCGTTCACTGTGGGCAACGTGATTCGGATCGTGTTCAATTACCTATTACTCCCGCTCATCTCGATTTCTTTCTACCAGTTGGTCATTGCCAGCCACTCCCCTGCCTATTGCGTGGCTCTTGCTGTTGTAGTCATCCTGATTCTGATCGCCTTTTCGATCTGGACGATCCGGCTAATTGCCAATACGCGCCCTAAGTCTTACCTTTTCGATGATCTTCCTACCGTGTTGCTGTACGGCCCCTTGTACAACACCTTTTGCGACGATGCCGCAGCCTATGCGGTGGTCCCGATCTTCATCTCGTTCGCGCGAGGAATTGCGATCGGTGCCCTGCAACCGTCTGGAATCGCGCAGATTGTACTCCTGGCCATCTGCGAGGTTGTATCGCTTCTGACCCTTCTCGCCTTCCGCCCTTTCGCATCTCCCACCTCCATGAACCTATACCATGCATGCTTCACCGTGGTTCGATTTCTCACGATCTTGCTCAGCGTTGTTTTTGTTCCCTCCCTGCAGGTCTCGCAGGTTGCGCGAGGGTGGATCGGATACGTGATCCTTTTTCTCCACGCGCTCGTTCTTGTCTTTGGATTCTTCTTGAATGCGTTACAAACTTTGATCGAAGTTATCGCGCGACTGGCTGGCGCTGGCGGTAACGAGGGTGGTGTTACCCGTGGCGGCCTCACAAAAGTGTGTGCTCCTGCTTCCATCCGTCTCCTTTCAAACCGGGCTAATGATTCTAGGTGTTTGGTATGCGCCAACTCTCACGGCGGGTGCCAAGACGGGATGCTGGAACCCGCCAAAGCATGGGCTCCGAGGCTGCGATGTTGGCACACACCGACGACCGGTTGTCCTCGCAATTTGACGGATCACGACCCCGGAGCCTGTCGGGCAGCTCGGCGTTGCTCCTCAATCGTGCCACTGCTAGCGACGGTCGGGTCAGTGCGTTTTACGAGTCCGGTAGCGCCCACGGCGGAACCCATAGCCGGGCGAACAGCAGCGGCAACTTTGCGCCGTCGACACCTGGCGGCCACACCACTTTCCAGGGCGCGGGCTATCAGACGACCGGCAGTAACTCCCCTAAGAGCGGGCCTGTATTCGCCATGCACCCGCAGGACCCCTATTACCGCCCCCCAAGGCCTCGTCGAAAGGCGACAGAGGGGAGCATGGGAGAGAAGAGCAGCCGCGGTCAGCGTGTGGCTAGCTATGCGGACGACGACGATATCATCGAAGGCCCGTCGATTTCCGGAAGAGCCACTCCGGTGCCGGCGTACATTCCGGCACCTAAGGACGATTTGGATATTGATGATCCTCGGCAGTCACAGAAGGACTACGCCGTTCGCGAAGTGGATTTCTACTACCGAGTGCGCGGTCCTCCTCTATCGCAGTCCGGCACGCGTAAGTTGAAAACGGGCCCGGCAGACCCTACGGGCCCCGTGTCGTCTGCTACGGGATTCTTCAGGAACCTATTCCGTGGCAAGACGAAGGAGAAAGGGAAAGGGTTTGAAGTTGTCCGAAGTTCAAGGGCTCCGCCGCCCGGCCTCTTCCCCGAAGGAGAAGAGTATCACGAGCCATACTCGGACGAGCCTGGGGACCACGCCGCTTCTGGAGCGGCCGGCGCCGAAGCCGGTGCAGCCAGTGCAGCTGCAGCCAGCGGTCCTCGTGGTCATAAACGCCAGGCCTCAGAAGCGGACTCGCTCTATCGCAGCTCGGGAGACGAAGAGGACACAGACTCGTCGGACGAGTACCACCGACCGTCAAACAATGCTCCGCTCAGCCTGCCGCAGGTTGATGCGGGCGGTGCCATCGAGCTCCCGAGCCGTCTGGGCTCGCGCCGTACTTCTCGGCCTCCTTCGCTGGTGTTGGAGACGCCTTCAAACCCGGGACAGGCACAAGGGTCTGCCCGCTCGGTGGATCTGGGAGACGAGCACATGTCCCAAAAGTCCCTTCCGGCGGTCAAAGAAGTCGTGACCGGGGATTCCAGAGATCTGAATGCTCACGGAGAACCCGTCTTTCCACCGAACCAACTCCATCCTGCATCATCGGGCACCGGTCGGCTGCCCTTCAGCGCGACCAGCTCCCCGTCCCGAGACCGCAATTTCTCGATTGCGTCCACGACGGCGTCCACCTCGTCCAGCCGGCACCATGCCCACGAGGGGCACGGTCAAAGCCGGATGGAACGACCGTCGAGCGTGGGGTACGTAGCGCAGCATCGCACTCGCGATTATATCCACGAAGCCAGCCCGGACGAGCCGTCTTTTACGGGGAGTGCGGCCGAGCTCGTGGACGAGCCACACCATGGGGGAGAACGATAGATCTGCACTCTCTGTCTGTTATTTGGCAGCGTGATAACTTCAGCGCGTATCCATCCTATTCGATTTTTGTATTCTGACATCAACTTACGAATTTCCTTTTTAATCGGAAAAGATGTGCGCCATGGCGTTTGTGATATACGTTTGGATCTGTTACATATGTACCTGTACATAACTACTTGGACGACGGTCGTCTATTATAGGCCTATAATCAATTTTTGGCATGTCTGTAGAGCTAGATTCACGAGGGAATGTAGAGAGCGACTCCACATGATGGCCCTTGGCTCAAATATGACCACATCAATAGACCTTCAGCGATCCTCTGACCTGGACGTCTGTTCGAGGTCATTATCGTCACCTGGCGATCAGGCGCACTTCACTTGGCCTCAAATACTTCGAATACGAGTGACTGCAGGGATCACGCGCACCGCCTTTTTTGCGGCAAATCCTCGGCCAGTCAGTAGCAAGAACAGAAGAACATAGACTTCGCTAGTCTGCAGCTGCCCCTCGGCGCGACCAGAAAGACAAGAAGGAAGAGAAACGGCGCTGGTTGCTGGTTGGAGAGGAACCCTCGGCGTCACGAGACCTCGAATTGACCGATCCGTTTTTCTGTTTCGACTTCGGTTTCTGTTTCTATTTCTATTTCTATTCCTCCTCCGTCTACTTTCGCCCCTTTGATACCCCCTTGTCCTCCCCTATTTATCTCGTTTGTTCTACTCGGTTACACCTCTTCTCCCTCCCTTCTTATCCCCCCTCTTTCGACCCTATCGACCTTTTCGACCCAATCGACCAATCCATCCGCCCTGGAACCACCACGCCACCCAGTCAATGACGGCCCGTCCTCCAAACGCCGGAGATTGATCTCCTCTACAGCCGTAGGAAGATCATCTTTCCTTGCGACCGATCCAATTTTCGGGTTCATGTCGTCCCTGTCGAGTTCCGCCTCCTCAGCCTCGTCCACCCGCGCCCACGCCGCCTCTGGCCCCGAACGTGCCGCCCCCAGACCCTATGCGAGTTCCTTCAGCGTTGGAGCCACTGGCGAGGCGGGCCCTTCGTCGTCGCTGTCGGTGTCGTCTGACAGACGTGCAGAGAGACGGCGGTCGACCCTCTCCGGCTCCGACCGCAAGAGAAGGCTGGTGCAAGACGGCGATGCCTGGTTGAGACGCGCGGCGTCCGGAGACAGCGTCGAGGCCGGCCCTAGTAGGAGACCGTCGGATTCAAATAGCAGGCCTATTTCGAGGGGATCCTCGCGTACCGCCCTACCTGGTGCGTCGTACGCCACGGCCATCGACCTGTCGTCGTCTTCCCCGCCGCATCCTCCTCCCCCCCCTCCGTCGAATTCTCGCCCGCCATCGGGCGACCGGCGCAGCTCGTGGTCTCGCTCGGGAAGCAACTATCTGGAATATGTCCGCCCGCGCTGGCAGCCTGACACGGAGGTGACGGAATGTCCCATCTGTGGGGTGCCGTTTAGCTTTTGGTACCGGAAACACCACTGTCGAAAGTGCGGCCGCGTCGTGTGCTCGTCATGCTCGCCGCACCGGATCACCATTCCGCGCCAGTTTATAGTGCGGCCGCCCGACTCGTCCGTGGCGCCCTTGGTCCCTCCCCGCGCAGCTCAGCTCTTCGATACAAACGCTGTCTCTAACGCTACCATCAACCCGGCGTTGGGAGGTGGCGAGGAAGTGCGCCTCTGTAACCCGTGCGTGCCTGATCCCAACCCAGATCCCCCACGTGGATACACCACTCTCCGGCCCTGCCCTGGCCAGCCGAACCAATCCCGCCATCGATCTTACCACTCGTTGTCGATTCCTAACAGGCCGCCATCCTACAGCACAGCTGTAAGTTGACCAAGCGACTTCTTCAAGCTTGAAGCTGACCGACGTAGCATGACAACTTCTCCCGACCTGGCCGCAGAACAGTAGGATCGAACGAATATCCGACCATGGCGAACCTAGGAGGCTCGCTTGGATCTCGACTGTCGGAGCGTGCGATCGAATACGCGCACATGTCCGGTCGCGTACCGATGGCTGCACATCCGCCAGCCGTTTACCCACCAAACCCCAGGCTTCCCCAGCCTATAACGCCGTACGGCACGCATCCCGTTGTGCCAGGTCGCCGCCGCGTCGACGAACGTGATCTCTGCCCTATCTGCGACAACCCCCTTCCTCCTTTGGGCGCCAACGGGAACGAGGATCTCCGAGAGGCCCATATCCGGGGGTGTATTGAGAGTCACGGCCGACAGCCGGGCTCGCCCCAGAGCGGCAGTCCGACACAACCTGCCTTGCCGGTCCGCATGATCGCGTTCAACGCTACGGAGAAGGACTGTCTGGGGCATGACGGGGCTACGCAGGAGTGTACCATCTGCATGGAGGATTATGAGGTTGGGCAGGCCCTGGTACGGCTGGAGTGCTTGTGCAAGTTCCACAAGCGATGCATCGTGGAGTGGTTTGAGCGGAAGAAGGAATGCCCCGTGCATAAAGTTTCATGATTTGATAGCATCATGATTTGATCGGATTTGGTGGTTCTGTCGTTTTGATTCTGGTTTTTGGTTTGCTTGATTTGATTCAGTATATGGCGTTGAGGGCTGGACTCGCAATTGTCAGGGGAGCGTGCTTGTTTTAGATATTAAGCGGGTTGCTTTATGGGTCTGCGAGTGTATTTACGGAATATGACTATTGAGATACCTCTGCAGTGCTCTTCAGTCTCAATTATTCCGTATAGACGTTATCCCTAGTTGTGCAGCTGTCTATTGGTATAGTTGGAAATCAGGCTTCCACGCCCAAACAGGCAGGTGATCAGGCCGCGAAGGATCCCGCGGTCACCTGCTTTTTCCTCTTTTCCCTCGTCTTTTTTCCTCGTCTCGTTTTCTCTCGCTTCGTCTTTTCCCCTCGCTTTCCATCTAGCCTTCTCTGGTCATCGCGCGCGCGCATCGCTTTAATGCTTTAATGTAGTCCTACTGTCGCCCCGCGCCCACTTGCCGACCGACGACGGACTGTCAGTCACAAGTCTGAACCCGCTTTTCCTCTCGCTGCTGGTTAACCTCCGGATCACCGTCTGATCGGTCATCGGTCCCCGACCGACCGTCCTCCGGTCTGCCCTATTGCGCATCACAGGTACGCCGAAGGAATCGGTGCTTGCACAGTACCGGTCCACTCCGACCTGCTTGCATCCGATCGGTCTATTCCTCTTGGACTGCTGGCCTGGCTTGGCCTCACTGGCCATTTGCCGGCCTCATCTGATATCTTGTCGCTGACACCCCGCAGATGGAGATCGATCCGCGCCTGCGCGCCTCCGACAGCCACCCGTCGCCGCATCCTTCGCATCCCCATCCCCGTGCCCATCCCCAATCCTATTCTGCCTCGCCGGCTTCTCGCCAGGCGGATCTCAGCGCCTCCTCGTCCCGCACCACCAGCGAATACCCCGACCCCCCGTCCCACTTCTCAGGCGAACACGTCCATTCCGCTGCCGCCTCCGCTACCACCAACGACGTGAACTACTACGGTGCCTCCTCCGCCCACTCCCTGGGAGGACACAGGGCCGGGACGGAAGATGGCGCAGTCGATCCCAACGATCCGTACGCGGACCTCAAGCGCCCTCGCGCCTGCGAGGCTTGTCGCCAATTGAAAGTCCGGTGTGAGCCGGACTTGCAGAATCCGGATGGCTCGTGTAAGCGGTGTGCGAAGGCGAGGAGGTCCTGCGTCGTGACGGTGCCGACGCGCAAACGCCAGAAGAAGACCGATAGTCGCGTTGCCGAGCTGGAGAGGAAGATCGATGCCCTGACGGCGAGCTTGCAGGCCTCGCATGGCCAGGATCCTTTGATGCAGCAGATCCCGTCGCAGGAACCGGAAACTCCGCGCGAGGAACATGCGGGGAGACGATGGTTGGGGCCCACGCAGCGTGCTCCTAGTGAGGATCCGCATGTGGCTGGGACGAAACGGTTGTATGGCGGGGAGGTTAAGGATCGGCGTGAGCCGACCCTTGCACAGTCGACCCCTGCGCATGATGTGCGTTCGAAGTCGGATGGGGACGGTGGGAGGCAGTGGCGGCCGAAGCCTGCACCGCCTAGGGAGAGCGATTTCGTGGATGTGATTGACCGCGGCCTTGTGAGTGCGGACGTCGCGTCGGAGTCGTTCAGTCGGTATGTCACGCAGATGGCTAACAATATCCCGATGGTGGTATTTCCGTCCGGGACGACGATGGCCGACGTGCGCCGTTCCAAGCCGCTACTGCTGCACGCCATTGTCGCCGCCGCTATCGGTCCCATTCAACCCGATCTGCATCTTCCCCTGGTCCACGACTTCTACAAAGTCATCGCGGACCGCATCATCGTGCGCGGAGAGAAGTCTCTCGAAATCATGCAGGCTCTCCTGGTTACCTGCAACTGGTACGCTCCGCCGGATAATTTTGAGGAGCTGAAATTCTACCAGCTCAGCCACCTGGCGTTGACGGTGGGCATCGACATTGGCATGTATCGGAAGTTGGGGCCGCGGAGCAAACATTTCAGCCTGGTGAAGGACCTGATGGCCAAGAAGGCGCCGTCGCAGAACCCGGACTCACCCGAGGCGAGGCGCGCGTGGCTGGGTTGTTATTTCGTTGCCGTGCAGTATGTCCTTGCCCTAGTACCGGGTTGAAGTATGTATATTGACTGTGACAGGGTATCTACTTCGCTGCGCCGCCCGATCCTCGTCCGCTGGAGCTCATATATGGACGAGTGCGTGGAGATTCTGGAGAAATCCCCCGACGCTTTGCCCACGGATAAGGCTATGATCCACTGGGCTAAGCTAGCTTATATCATTGAGGAGCTTAACATGCAGTATGAGGGCGATGAGACCACCGCCAATATCGCGTTTGCAGACCCCAAGTTTCAATATACCCTGAAGGTGTTTGAAAAGCAGCTGGAGCAGTGGCGGAGGGAGGCTAGACCTCATGAATCTCGTATGTCGAATGTTCCTCTTCCTCCTGGTCAAGACTAACTCCTCTAGCCATGCTCAAACAAGCCGAGTGTATTGTCGATCTCTACATGCACGAAGGCGCCATGCATGTGGAGGTCAACGAGGAGCAGAAGACGGAAGATTATTCTAGTCCTACCAGCGCCGCCCATATGAATGCGCTGAGTGTCTGTCTTGCCGCTGTTCACCAGGCCCTGGACACCATCTGTGCCATTGACGCCAAGGATCTCATCGCGTTGCCGGTGGTTGCTCTGGCTCGCACGTCGTTCGCCGTCGTCGCCCTGATCAAATTGTTTTCCTTGGTGTCCGCCCCGGAAACTCGGATAGGACAGGTCATCGACCCGGCCAGTTTGAGGGTGGAATACTACATCGACAAAGTGATCCAGCACTACAATCATGCTGGCGATCTCCCGGGGGGACGGACTCCGAATAAGTTCTCAGTCGTCCTGCGCATGCTTCGCAGCTGGTTTATCAAGCGCAAAGACCAAATCCCGGTTCTTCAGGAAGTGCTGGGCGGGAAGCGCAGCGTTGTGCTGACCCAAGATCGAGACGAAGTGGGTTTCCTCTCTCTTTATATCCATCATAAGCTAACGCTGGCAACTCAGCCTAAACCCGGCCCTACCCCCCTCCACCTCCTCAGCGAAGTCGCCATGGGCGAACCCAAGCCTCATCCCTACAGAAGCCAACCCCAGCCCCAAACTCCATACACGTCAACCTCCTCTCTCCCTCCACCCTCTCTCCTCTCTCAGACACCACAACCACCATCCCTCGACCCCTCTTCCACCACACCTTCCTCGGACACTTGGGTCCAATATCCCGCTCAAAGACAGTACTACCCGCCATTCACATCCCCATACCAAGGTCTCTCTTCATACCCCGATCCTAATGCCATGGGAATGTCCAGTGCGCCGGCCACGGGCTATTTTCTGCCCGAGCTAGGGTTGCAGGTTGGGAGCGACCCGGGAAATCTGTTTGCGTTGGAGAATATGTTTGGGTACGGGGTTTTGAATTTCCCAACTGATTTGGGGGAGGAGATGTGGGGGGTGTAATTAGGATTTCGTATATGTAGATAGTGTAGATTTAGTAATATACTCCTCTTTACATGATCAACGCAGAAAACTCAGAGTATTTAGGAAGTTGTAGATTATCTTATCACTGATAAGCCCCGCCGCGCCAAGACTTCCCCTCTTTTGTTTTCTCCAACTTCAGCTTCACGTTCTTCTCTTCATCCGCACACATCCACTCCCCTCAATCATACATATCACATCCCACATCCCCAAAAGAATATAAAGCAAGGAAGAAAGAAAAAATGTCCTTCCAAATCCACTACTTCTCCACCTCCTCCACCTACACCGGCAAATCCACAGAGCATCTTCCTGCCCCGCTGCCATTGTCCCGTCTCTTCGATACCCTGGAGGACATGTATCCGGGGATCAAAGAGAAGGTGTTGGTCAGCTGTTCAGTGAGTTTGGGGGATGGGTATGTTGATGTTCTGTCCCAGACATCTTCTGGAGAGGATGAGGTGGTGATTCAGATGGGGAGTGAGGTTGCGATTATTCCGCCTGTTAGTTCGGGATGATTTTCTTTCTCTCATACGCTCTATCCGAGTATATATTTGTGTGTGCATGTGTTGGAGACGGATTAGAGAGAGATGGCATAAGATAGAGGAAGCATTGTACTTCTATTTTCTGGTAGGTACGCTCGCTATATCGACTATTAATGGGAGCTAACGTAAACAGACAAGACATGAATATGAAGAAAGCAAAGACGATAAAACAGACAAAACACAAACATAAACGGAAATCATTATTACATCCACTTATCCTATCACTCATCCATCTCGTCTCGTCTTCAGACCATACTCTTCTTCGCCGGTCATGCCAGACCAGCCTCCCACAGTTTAATTAACCATCCAATTTCTCCGCCCCAGCAGTGGCAGCCTTCTTCTGCTTCCACAGACAGACGCAACACACACCCGAGAAGAAAAACATTATACTAGTCACAGAGTCAGCAAAGCCCTATGAATTCAAGGACCGGGCCAAAGAGACGAGAGAAAACATACCACAACCCAATACTCAACCCCCATATACTCTTCGCCTCCAAACAGACGTCCTTCGACGCCCCAATCAAACTCCCGTACTCGACCTTCCCATTCAAGCTCTTCAAGTAACTATCCAGATGCGTCGCAAACGCGTACGCGGACGACCCGGAGCTCGCCACCTTCTCGATCTCCTTGCATTGCAGGTACGATAGCGGTTTGCCGATTATCACGGCCACTACGATCACAGCTACCAGCACTAGGGTGTCTGCGATCGCGGACGCCAGGAACGGGAGGATGTCGTCGAGGAAGAGGATCGTGGTGATGATGCAGTAGATTGTTGCGATGCAGGTCTATTTGTTTTTTGTATCAGCATTATGTTGGTTAGCATTGATCAGGATGTTTGGATGGAGATTTGTATGTTAGGAAAGGGGAGGCATACGATGGTGATCGTCCCGATGAATATCCCTGGCGGAGTGGCGTCGTTGTCGACGATCTCGGCGATGAAGTTGGCGGTTAGCCCGATGATGGCGATGAGGCAGCAGGCCTGCACGATGCGGGCGATTTGGAAGGTTGCGCCGAGGGCTCCGTATCTGGACATTTTTTTTTGCAGACAGAGATTGTGCAGAGGATTTGAGAAGTCAATTAATCTGATGAACCGGGAGGGTAACAAATGAAATGAGATGAGATGAGTTGAAGTGACCGCAGGTCAAGTTTTAAGTTAAGAATTAAACAGTGTTAGAAGGAGTGAACAATGGGATGAGAAAAACAAGTTAACAAGGAGAGAAAGATTATCATGAAAAGGATAACTGAATGAATGTATGAATGTCTGATCTGGTCTTCTTTTTCTCGCGGAAAAACAATGCTCTTTATATACCCGGTGCTGCAGAGCAAGCCATAAACCTGAACACACAAAGAGCCCGATATTTATAGAATAACAGTCTAGACTCTGCTCTAGACCAATTCATCCAGTCCCCAAAATAGAGCTCCCCAGGACCTACCGGCGTAAACAGCTAACAAGCTGATCTGTAACCCGTTCTGCAGCCACCAACTATATCCTAGCTAACTAGCTAGGTGATTGGAATCGCTCCGAACCAACCATCCATTCTGGTCTGCAGGCCACATAAGCGCCCTTTAGTCCGAGAATAGATCTTGGAGCAGAAGATCTTGTTAGTGTGTAGTCCACAGGTAAAAGATCTATTCGAGGATGCTAAGCGCAGTGAGCCTCCTAATCCGAGTATTGACGGCGGTTCCATCCCGCGTCGTGTTTCAATCTTGTGTGTCTAAACGTAGAATTAACCAATCGATTGCCCTGCGCTTTATGAGTAGGTGATAGGTAGCTAGGTAGGTAGTATTAGCCGCCGACCTATGAAACCACCAACCAATGTCCGTAGGGAAGCCAAGATACAAAACCCGACAGACGAGATCTTAGCGCGGCGCTTACACCCTCACAATACAGGTTACAGTCTTACAGATATAGATAGTCCTGTACAGTACCTTTTACTGGATCCTGCCGCCAAACCATCCGCCTCCGCCAGTTAGGGTCCGTTCCCCAAGGTCAAAATAAGCACCCGTGTTTCAGGCCCATGCTTTGTCTCCACCACGGCGCCTGCACGACTAGACCATGTGGCTTCCACGGTGGCGCCTCAGCCAACGGATCGACGAGTTTGTTTGGATCTGAAACAGAACTGCAATGGCTACCTTAATTTTAACCTGGTTCTGGTGGTGGCGTGGTGGACTTGGCAGGGCTTGGGGGAGGCTGTGCTATTTTTGTTTGGACTGGATTGGCGATGGTATTCACCTGGGATCAGAAATCCTGCAGTTGCTGGGATGGATGTTTGTTTGGACTTGGAAATGTCCTGAAGATATAAATAAATCCAATTCAAGAGCTATAAAACCACCGATAGTAAGGAATAACGATCTGATAAAAAATAAAGACCGTCCATCCATCACATAGTGAGATTACCAGACAAAAACGAGAGTAGATTATCCGAAGAAGGATATGCTAAAAGTACCATCCTCATTCCTCCCATACCACTCTCTATCCCAATTTAAACCCACCGCTCGTGCGCTTCTGGAAAAACATATCCGGATCATACTTTTTGCGTACTTCCCTAGCATACCATGTGGAGTCGGGATCCAACCGGCCCCAGTAATCCTGCGGACCGTCGGCTTCACTCATGAATAGAGGGCGATATACGTCTGGGAGGACATAGTCGTCGATAAATTTATCGATCATGTTTTTGTATCCGTCGATGATCTGTTTGTTCGCTGTTGCGATCGCCTTATCGTTGGAGGAGTTGTGGTACGAAAAATTGACGTCGATGAGCAGGTAGTCTTGATCTGTAGGGAAGTTGTAGAGGTCCTACGTACGGGGTTAGTTCTGTCTGGCCTGCTTGGTAGATAGAAAGGAAAGAAAGGCAAGGTAAGTATACGTACGCCTCCTCTCTTCTGGGCTTGCTGCGCAAACTTGCGCGTTAAAGGCTGGATCGCGATTGAACTGATCATTTCCGTCACATTCAAGACGGTTGTCGTGACGTTCCACCAGTGTGCGTGGACCTTCTGCATGACTTGGGCGCTGACGGTAGCGTTGGGGAGCGGCATTGTCTCGCCGGCTGTGGTGTATCGTTTGTCCCTGCTTGGTTAGCACTGATATAGAGATATGCAGTGAGATGACTTACTTGAGGATATGGACGTCGTTGGATCGTAGCTGGAGCAGGAGGCTGTTAGTATTAATGAACCTAGTAATCAAGGGCTGATGAGTGGTGACGTACCAGCTCTTCATATGAATTCCACGTCTGGGTTGCTAACCTCGGATTGAGCGCGGTGAAATTGGCGAAAACTGCCTCTGGCGGCACGGGCCCGTCGTAGAACGTGAAGATAATCCAGGACTTGAGACTAGCTGTGTACTGCGCCGTAGGGATGATCGAGGCTTTCTCGTCGGTGCAATCCTCGGCGAAATCGCGGATGGCTTTCATGATTTCAGGGGCTTTGCTGACGTCGGTGTAGATGAATTTGCCGCCCCAGACCTGGAAGCATTAGACCTGTATCTAGGGCACGAGGAGGAAACAAACCTTATGAGGCTGTGGATGGGTTTGCAACTTATAAGACGTCACAATTCCAAAGCTGTTGCCGCCGCCTTTGAGGGCATCGAACAGATCTACAGGCGTTAGGGTTTGACTAGTCAGGCGGACAGCGGACTCACCGTCGTTCTCCGCGCTGTTGGCATTCACAATCGTGCTATTCGCAAGGACCACTTCGTAATTCACCACGTTATTGGCTGCCCAGCCGTACTGGTTGCTGAGGAAGCTCATTCCACCTGCAACTGTTAGTCCATGTCTTCCCCAACCCAATAGACAACAAGACATACCGCCAAGAATAAGCCCTCCCACACCCACACCTCCAATTCGTCCCCCAACAAGCACTCGGCCAGTGCCATTGAGCCTCTTCTGCGCATCCTCCCACTTAAGACCAGGGCCAATAACTGCGGTCTTATCGGCCGGGTTGTAGATAACCTCTGTTAACTTCTCAGTTGAAATCAATAGCCCGTCATTGACGCTTGCAAAACCAGGAATTGCACTGTGACCGCCTGACTTGACCGCGAATAGAGTGCTAGTCTTATGCAGCTCCTTGATGACATGGGACATCTCGCAGGCGTTGGCAGGTGCCACGATACACTGTGGGCGGAGGTCGGAGCAGAGGCCGGACCAGTAGTCTTTGACGATGCGGCTGTAGTTGGGGGTGAACTTCTTCTCGACGTGCAGGCCTTGGGCTTCAAGGTCTGAGCAGAGATTGGCAGATGCGAGGGGAGCGAGGATCAGGAGAATGATCATGAAAATAGAGAGGTGGGAGGCTTTCATGCTTGCCATGATTGAAGCCATGGTGGCTGGACGACTGGTTAGATTAGTGGAAGAAATGAGTGAGATAGATAAGTGCAAGGAATAACGAAAGACAAGAGTAACAGATGAGATGGATGGAAGTTGTGGTCTGGGTTACTAACAGATTCAAGATATTTATATTCATAGACCTGAAAGTGAAAGTGCATCTAAGCATTAGCGAGAGGAATCATCCGCGTGGATCTGTCATAACTAAGAACCGCGAACCGTAAATAGACATCTAATACTATGTTAGCGATTCTGAATTCCCAGTGTGATAGGGTGCCTAAATAGTGGCTTGGTAAATCTGATGGGCGTCTCACATATTACTCTACCGGTAGATTCAGTTACTGGATCACTGAGTGCTTGGTTTCATAGATAAATGGCAATGATTGATTGCATGCTGCGTCAGAGTCCCAGATGACCCGTAAATGCAACTATTCACTCGGGCTGGTTAGGTAGGCAACAGACCAATAGAAGGTGGAGGGCTAACCTTGTTGAGATACACATGTCTGGGCAAAGCGAGTGCTTTGCGCAAAGGTACGTTAAGAACAAAAGTAATTCACTGCCATTCTTAGCATCCCGTTCCGGTGGGAAGGGCAAGAGTCACACGTCCAGTCGTCTACTTGTGTGGAAGTGTGAATACCGATGCCCAAGAACGAGTGAGCATAGTGCAACAATTCTCTACCACAGCACCGCAAATCATGAAAAGAAATGAAATGACCTCTATATAAGCAATAAAAACACAAAGAAAATACAAACCGAAAATAGGCAATTTAGCTCCCCTGAAACATCATTTCCTAGTACCTTCATCCCAAGTTCAGACGGATGTCATCAACATTGATGATTTGGCCCTGAGCCGAGACATCAAAATGGAGGAACCCGTCATTCTGTCCCAGTGTCACACGCACAACGCATTCAACGAGATAGAACATGCACCCGTTGACCTCTCTGCGAGAAGTCGTATCCATGTCGAGGTCTACCAAAGTGCACATGACGGGAATCGATAGGCTCACACCTGCTGCATGTTAGCAAAGTCAATATAATGCACTGTGCTTAGATAACAGACCTCGCGCATTGGTCTGGCCAGGTGCGGCATCCTGGGCCGACGTGTAGACGTTTATAGTCTTGGTGGGAAAGTCGCCAAACTTGTGGACGAGGAACATGGGATAATCCTGGGAACTGCCCTCTTCATATCTGATGCCCTGGAGAGTGGGAATGTGAGCGTCGCCAAGCTGGTGAACGACACGCCCGGGCCGATAGACTTACCTTAGGGACGAGCCACGCTATATCTTGTGTAACGGCTTGACCACCGGATAAGGAGCTCAGGACATGAAAGTTGGCTGCCTGGAAGATATTGGCTGTCATGGAACTTTCAACGCCATAATGGCACTCAGAAACCCTTGTTGCCGGTCGAAGAGCCCCCGATCCCCAAATTACCGCCCCTCGTACGGTCGACTCTTGTCTGTGGACTTGCATATTAGCAAGTAGATCAGTTGCAAGCTAAGGCGAATGGGATCTTACGGATAATTGGGCCGGTGGACGATTGTCTGGTTGTCTGCAAAAAACATATTTGTAATTGTCTGGTAGACGTAAGGGCACAAAGAAAACCCGCCGACGAGAAAGATTTTCTGGTAGCTGATGAGTTACTGGTACTTGTTGTAGGCAAAATTACAGGGATATTGGACGGCTCACGTTGATTCTCAAACGCTGTGGGTGGTTATTCGCAGCCGCCATCTGGCGACTCAGCAGGCTGCAAATGCTCTCCAAAGTCGGGCTAAATAAACTAACCAGATCATCTCTGGCACCACAGTCAGCATCCCGTGCACTTGCTTAGCTTCTGTCAGAATAGCTCACCTGGAAAGTAAGACTTCTTGTTTGTGACAATTGTACCAACTTGGGCGGAAGTGCTGAGAGCCCATGGGTAGCAAGAGCCGAGCAACTGATCCAGGTGAACCATTAAATCGGGCCATGTAGCTCTCAAAGGCAACCATGAAGGAACTCCCGGGTGCTCTCATGGACAAAGGTAAGCTCAAAAACGCACTACCAAATCTGTTGATCATTAGTGTATACAGAGCGCGCTGCACGGTTGTTGCGCCGCACATAGAGCCTGGCAAAAATCAGTATTGCGGGATCTCAGTCTTCATTCTCTAGGTATACAGTACTAGATGATGCGCATATTTCGCTGTAGGAGTAGGGATCGCTTTCGTGGATCTGATAGCTGGCCACATCCTGCGGTGGTGACGTGTTAGTTCTGGTTTGCCCCTGACAGGGAGTACTTACAGTGGTTCCACCGCCACTATCGCATATTATCACACAGTCACCCGGCTAGTGTAAAAGTCAGAACAGGTCTGACAGTTAGAGCAGTAGAGAATAAAGAAATACCCATAAGGTGAACGTTGTGGGCGATGACTGAGAAATGATATCCGTCATGGCCGCTTGCGGCTCACTGACAAGGCATATCTCAGCTGGATAACCTCCGAGCCCCTGGTTGAAGCCAGCCATTGCTGCAGCATGCCTGGTTCGCGACTTGGCCTGTTCCGACCACGAGCTTGGTACAGTGAACCAAAATTCCACGGGGATACCGACGTAGTTACCCCTGGTTACCTTTCCGACGTGATGTTCCAACGCCTTCATAACGCAGCGGTAAATCTCGGCGAGAAACTCTGCGATGATCTCCATGGCTTCCTTATCGTCTGGAAGCCAAAGTGCACCGCCGGCCCTGGCCCATGGTCCCCTGCACAAGGATTGTACTTCCTTGGCCGCCTCGTCGTCGAGAAAGAACTTCATCCAGGAGGACGTTGTGAGGCCAGGTCTCACCTGGTATCCCCAACGCCTTTTACGGATGTCATCGTTGTATTCAGGATACGCAATAACGGTTGGCGTCTTTTCTGCAGTTCGCGTGCCGTCGTGAGAAGGCCAACGGTGGAACACGCTTACCTCTCCGGCCCGGCCTGAGAGCCACGGGCAACCGAAAGCTGCACCTGTGGGTAGACTCCAGTTAGCTATTTTCTGGTGATTCAAGATGTGCGATGACTGGAAACAGGAAGATACCGGTATACGTGAGTCCAAAGTCAATGGCAGCCACGATTTTCATATCGAAAGCCATAATGATAATGGATGAGAGAGGGAATGATGGGGATAACGAAGAAGAGAGTATGGAAATCAGGAACAAATGTACGGTAAACAAGATAGAAAGGTGTTAATAAGACCTAGGATATTTTACACGCAGTAGAATCAGGATTGCGAAGCAGCGCACTTGGGGACCTGTCACACTTTTAACACTGCTAGGCAGACAGGAACCTTATAGACCTCGATGGAGACTGTCTCTCATCTACCCTCGTTTAGCAAGTCGCCAATTGATGTGAATAGTATCCATGTGGTGTTGCCACTGACTTAGAATGTGTATTGATACCTAGAATAGACAGCTGACAGCGAGCTATGAGACATGGTAGAGCGCATGCGTTCAGCACACGCCAACCTCCTCAATTTCGCATCTTATATATATATATATATATATATTCTCCTTCTTTGGCATACATTTTGCGTGTATCTGCTATCTCTAGCCCCTCCACAGAGCCGCCTACTACTTGAGAAAAGCCCGTGCGAATAAATGCTGTCCTTCTTCCTCACGAGTATTTATGTATAGGATAAATAACGGCACAACCAAGGAACCCAAACTCTTGCTTGTTCCCAGTGAGCTGCTAGGCACACGCAGGGGTTCCCAAACACCAAAAGAAGGAAAGAAAGGAGCTTCGTATTGGCCAACGAAGATGAGACATATACGAATGGATGGGTGGCATTGCAAAGAACCCAACCCGTTCTGCATGACGCCTCTACTCCGTTCCACTCCCCCTTAATTATACAGCGTTCTTTTGGCCAATTGAAGTTTATTCATATTGGGCGCATCTCTTCTAGACATGACCCTGTCGCAGTGCTGGCAGCAAGCAAATCATGATGGTCACGGGGAGTCACCACGGGTGGCAGGGGACAAAGAAATACGGACGGCGAAACACGAGACAATAGTGGCTTCACGGGCGTCGTCAGCAAGCAGAATTGGCAGTGTCCTGAATTCTTTGCACCCACAAAGAGCTGCTTTGTTGGGGGTTTCCTTTGTCGGGTTAAATTTAGCATTACCCTCAGCGCACGTATCTACTTAACCTGGCATTAGACCTGTTTCTTCTTTTATATCTCTCCGCACCACTTCTCTCCATGCTCATTTCTGCTTCACCTTTACTGATCACTCATCTTACCCCTTTCACGTTCGTGGGCCCGTCTTTCCACATTTTCTTTTCTCCCTCAGCCCTCCCTGAATCCCGACCTGGGCTGTGTTGGTGAAACATGGGAAAACGCCGAGCAAACACTGACCCACCTAGGAGAGCAAAGGTATGGACACGAAGAATCTCCCTTTCTGCCCAAAACTTTGTAGCGGTGTCAGTTCGACTATTGCTTCTGTTCACGCTGGTGCCTTCATCTTGCCTTGCGTCACTCCCTTCAGGCCTGCAATATTGTGCATACACTCGCTGACACTTGGATCTCAGAGAAAGCCCGCACAGTCAAAACAAGTGACAACAATGGCACCAGGGAGTCCGGAGTACGATAAGGCTCCTCAGGATGAGCAAGTACGTTTCCGGCTCGTATGTTTGATTGCCATTCTAGCTAACATTGACCGTTTCGCTTCCCCCCAGGGCCAACGACCATCTGTTCGTTCCAATCCTGACCCCCCTGATGCTATAACCGCCTCAAACCCGGATACCCACACCACACAAGAAAACGCGGACCCAGATTCTCATCCGGAGATCTCTCTTGATGATGGGAAGGACATGGTCGAACACTCTTCCCAGTATGACACACACGGATCAAACGAGAGTCATCTTGGATTACAGCGAATATTCTGCCCTGAGTTGGTAGTCCCTATGAGTGGGTGGATTACTCATAATGAGCGCGATATAAAAGAGGTTTGCTATCCTTTCCTCCTTCGTCAGTGGGTGTACGCACATGTCGTTGAGGACGCAGTCGACAACGAATGGACAATCCCGCCGAATGAGAAACAGGCTGTCATGGACAGCTTGGACGGCTGGTGCCTCTACAAAGACTGGGGCTTGCTTGCCAATAACCTCCCGGAAAGACTCCGTGCTATGATGCCCCAATTACTCGCCGAAGCCTTGATTAACAAGGATCTGACCGAAACGATCATGAAGAATCCCTTCTTCTACATGGATTTAGGCGGCGATGTTTCTGGTCATGTTGAGTCCCTGCCCCTGACTCTTGGTTCAGATTTGTACCGCTTTTGGAAAAAGGTCCTCAAAGGTATGGTTACAATTTCCAGCTGTTGTACACAAAGAAGATTAACCGACTAACTCGTGTCACCACAGTCGATAGGGTCGAGGCACATAAATGGCGAGAACAGACCGTTCACCTAATGAACATGGCTTTTCTGTTCCAAAGACCCAAGGATATATCGGCGGGTGAACGAAGCTTCAGGCTCCGACGCAACATTGCCAAGAAGCTTACCAAGAAGATGCTGGACAAGTCAGGCCCGTTATACCCTTTGCTCCTGAAAGATGTGGACGCCGAGGTCAAGTACCTTCGTTTCAAGCAACTGTTGAGGATCTATCTCTACGCAGCCGAGAATTCGGTCAAGTTCTGGGTTGACGAGCTTGGCTATCAGTTTCATTCGGACATTCACGAGATTGGGCCTTATGACAACAAGAGCAACCTCTACAGTATGGAATCGCAGACCGAACTCACCTTTGCAGGCAACGAGAATGGCCGGAGAGCAGTACTGCTTCTCGCGCCGCTTGTCTGGCAACTGCAATTTGGTATTGAGCCTGTGCCCCAGGAAGAGTTGGATGATGATTGTGTGGCGGATCCGGTGGATGAAGATGGTCATCCGAATAGAGTTGTCTGTCCTTGGTTGGTCGTGCTCTCGAAGGATGTTGAGTTACAGCCGGGGGAAGGGGAGCATTGAGAGTCTTTTGGCAACCTTCTCTTCTCTTGTTTTCAGTCTTTTGCTTTTGTCACATACTTCTCTCTGCCCACTGCCTCTGCTTCCCTTGTGCATTCTCCCTTTCTATGCCGGCAAGTGCTGTGCATTTCTTGATTTCGGGGTTATTTTTTGTCTCGTTAGTTGCAACCATCGTGGTCAGGTATATATAATCATAGGACTATATATTAGTCAGGGGTCAGACCACCGTTATCGAGCAAAGTGGAAGACCTGTCTGAATTCTTGCTTCTTCTTCTTCTTGCTTCTAAGATACATGGAAAATGCAGGAGATATGCAGCCCTTTTATGCAAAGAAGGAACAATGCAAATTAACTAACGGAAGGTTCCTTTCTTCTCTGAGTCATTGCGAGATTGCGTACTTCAATAGTTATACTGTTTTTGGCTGTGCATAGCATACTTTCAATTGTCCAGCAGTTTGATTTTGTCGCTTCTGATCCAAGAGAACTGACATGACGTTATTCGTATCCCAAGATCAACGTCTCGTTTACAGCAGCAGTACATTCTACCTCATCTCCGACAAGCAGTGGAAACGACCAAGAATGTTTCGGACCCAGAACATGGAATCCCGTTGCTGGGATCATTTTCAGGGAAACAGATATATATTTATATATATACATGTACGGCTACATTAGGCCAGTGAGATCACTCTCCAGTACTCGGCATATGAAATAGGCATGCATTACGCTAAACCTCCGAGCTCAATCTGTTCATGAAGGAATGTAGGGTGTTTCTGCTCCTGTGTGGTTCGTTTTTTGCATGCATCGGATGCAGGCACTCAGGCATAAACGCTAGTCCACTTTGGGATTGCACAGCCACTCCCTGTGGCTGCGAGGACGACCAACCGACCGCCCAGCCGGTGAGGGACAAACTGCCGGCAGAGCATAACATTTGTAGACGACCTGCAAATTAAACGTACGCCAGCATCTCAAGCGAGGAGAACTATCAACAACACACGCCGAGATGGTCCAGGAACAGGTGACTATCTAATGCATGCCGAGATCCTTAGTGCTGAGCTGACAATGCCGATTCTAGGGATTGGCTACGCACGTGGCAGCAGAGGCATACCTCCCAACCCCCAAGTAGCATGCATCATCATAAGACCAGGGAATGGGTTTATGCCAGGGACCACTAGTTGATGCTGGTTCGCGTTGTACTGTGCAATATACCTTCTTAGTGCGAAGGCTAGCAGTGGTGACACTATTGCAAAGCGTTGAGGCAACGCATCGCAGAATGTTCAAACACGCCACCAAATCCCAGCTGATGTGCTCGGTAGTCCGTATCGAGTCCACAGGTCCAGGCACAGGAATGTTTCATTGATTTCCAGACCATCTTATTCGCTGTGTGGGCAGGGGAAACTTGCGTTACTCGTATTCCGCATGCAAGGAGTGCATGGAACTACCTACCGAAAGAATGCAAGGGGTTGTGCAGGATTGGTCGGAAGAGACAAGGGGCTCTCTATGCAAGTACCGGTCGTTTCCTCGAAGCTTGTTTTCACTTGGCGCCTGTGGTTGGGTTACACAGTATGGATGGAGATGCTACCTAGACTCCGCGTGTTCCTCGCTGATGATGAATAGGGTCCGTGACCACCTCATTGATGCTAATTGCTAGCCATGCTATGCCAAGGAACTAGGACTAGAACGCAGAAAGGAGAAGAAGCTCACCAACAACGAGAAGCGCAAGACGCCTGAAAAGTAGAAAGTTAATATTTCGGCCTCCGTGTTAATCACTTGGCACCAATTCTCGAACGATCTCGGCGATTTCCTGACATGTTCCCATTTCTCGGGGCACAACATGGCCTCCGCCATGATCGAAGAGCACCGCCTGGTCCGGATCCCAGAAATTATACAGACCCAAGGAGGCATCGAGGAACGGATCCTCGCCGCCTACCACGTGGCAGGCCGGGACGGAGATGACTTCGTCGGGGAACTCGTCGGCCAACATGATCTGCCCCGTCAACGGGTCCATTGGCGGCCATCCGCAGATCAACACCGCACGTTTGACGCGAGGTTTGCGGCCCAACTCTCGCTGTCGACGGGCTTCCTCGAGCAGGAGCGTCGTCGCCATTATTGCCCCCTCGGAGTACCCAATCACGCCATCGATATCCCCCTCGCTGTCCAGGATTCCGATCAACCGATCCATGATCATCGTCATGTTGGGCGGCTTCGGGTCTTTGAGCATGCCAATTACCACCCGCATCGTGTCCTCGGGGGTCTCACGCTTGGGGAACTCGCGAATGCAAAATGCCGTTGTTACCAGATTTACTTCGACGAAAGTGAAGTTAGGCGCCGGCCCAAAGAACCCTTCGAATCCTCCTGGTAGATTGTTTACGGGAAGATCCCCGTGGGAGAAGTAGAAGCTGGCCTTTCCATCTGAATTCAGGGTTTTGCAAAATGGTTCTAAACGGGTACGTGTCCCATGTCAGTCGTAGATCCAGTCACTGGTATTTGAACAGCTCTCACATACCGAGTTGTGCTGCAAAGGTCTGATTGCACCAAAAAACAAGTCAATGCACGTCTAATGCCAAACCCCAGTGGGACCGAGGCGGACGTACCTTGGAGTTGCAAAAGCCTCCAGGTAGACACAGGAATTTCATGATGACGGCTGATCAGTATTTAGGTCCAGAAGTTATATATCAGCGGGACACCACCAACAAAACTCGTTTCGACGGACAGCAAGCTGTTTTCTCAGATATTTGTCTAAGTCCTCGGCTTTTGACAGTGTGGACCCGGTCAATTCCTTTTAAAGCACGCAAGGATAAGTCGAGTTTGCCGGTAATGGTGGTGGCGTGGCAACCCACTCACCAGTCAACCCAGCGATAAGAACAACCCAGGACGAAACTCTCGAGGCACGGCACCTGAGATTTGTAGCAGGCTATGCGTACCCACCGGGGATCTAGGGGGTGGGCTTACGTATTTTATGCTCCGGGCGACTATAGTGGGATCCTGGCCGCCACCAAGGGATATGCAAGGCGTGTGAATACTTTGCAGCAGGTCACACAGAATGCACATCGCCCGCCTCATTTTAGCTGAACGATTAAGATCGGCTTTCAAAGGAAGGGGGCCAGACCTCTCGCAACATTTTCATCTTCATGTGCGCTTTGGGTATCGGTCTATCGCTGCATCTTGAGAGGATATATTCCGATAAAGCCGCATTTTGGGGGACTGTTGCGTCGATTCTCGTTTCTAATATATATATATACTATTATTTTATTTTATTTTTTTGTTTGTTTATTACATTTCTTCTTTCGTTCCTGAGCTTCGGGATGCTGAACTGCACAGACTGTCCAGATGGATCGCTCGACTGCTTGACCCAATGCGATCGAATTCAGGCGATGCATTCTCAACATCCACCCGCGGCTCATGGCACCAACGGGATTCAGAAGATGGATGGAGCCAAGCAGGATGCACGACCTGAACAGCTAGCAATTGTTGGCATGTCCTGTCGCTTGCCGACCGATGTCTCCAGCCCGGAAGATTTCTGGGAGTTGTGCTCCCGGGGAAAAAGTGCTTGGTCTCCAATCCCAGAGTCCCGGTTCAACGCTTCTGCATTCTATCACCCCAACCCTGATCGGGCTGGATCTATTAGTACAAAAGGTGGCCACTTCCTGGGTGAGGATGTAGGTCTTTTCGATGCGCCGTTCTTCAACATCACACTTCAGGAGGCACGATCCCTAGACCCCCAACAACGATTGGCCCTCGAATGTACATACGAAGCACTTGAGAATGCGGGCATACCCAAACATACCATCGCGGGCCGCAAGATTGGCGTCTTTGCGGGCTCGTCGCATCCGGAGTACGAAACGAACAATTTGAAGGATACGGAGGCAAGTCCGATGTATGCGGCAACGGGCACTGCCACTTCGCTTCAGTCGAACCGAATCTCATACTACTTTGATCTCCAAGGGCCTAGCCTCACCATAGATACCGCGTGTTCGTCCAGCCTAACCGCGTTGCATGTGGCGTGTCAAAGCCTTCGCGCCGGAGAATGTTCCGCGGCTATTGTAACCGGATGCCATCTGAACCTGTTTCCAGAAGGATTCATTTCCATGACGCGCGCCAGGTGTGAATCCTTGTCTACTTGAAGCGCAAGAATATCCGGTGCTAATTCGCTTTTCTGACTAGATTGCTCTCGGAAGATGGACGCACATACGCATTCGACCAGCGAGGAAATGGGTTTGGGCGCGGTGAAGGCGTCGGATGCATTGTTTTGAAAACACTCCATGCGGCAGAAAGGGCCGGGGATGCGGTACGGGCGATTATTGTGAACTCGGGGACAAACCAGGACGGTCGAACAAGGGGAATCAACATGCCCAATGGCGAAGCACAAGTGTCATTGATGCGCTCGGTCTACGAGAATGCCGGAGTTGATCCAGCCATGACGGGGTATGTCGAGGCGCACGGCACAGGGACCAAAGTAGGAGATCCAATTGAAGCCACGGCATTGAATACGATCTTCGGAAAGGGCCGCACACCACGTCAGCCGTTGTATATCGGCTCCGTCAAATCGAACCTCGGTCATTTGGAGGGAGCAAGTGGGGTTGTCTCGATAATCAAAACCGCCTTGATGTTGGAGAAGGGGTTTGTCTTACCGAATTGTAATTTTGATAAAGGGAATGAGGATATCCCTTTGGAAAAATGGAATATGAAGGTAAACGGACAGTGTTGATAGGCACAACCATCCACGAGTTACTATAGTCCCGCTAACTGTCTCGACCAGGTACCCAAGAAGCTGGTCCCATGGCCCCGAGGCAAACCATACGCCAGTGTGAACAACTTTGGGTTTGGAGGGTCAAACGCTCATGTTATTCTGCGGGCTCCGCCCCGGAACAAAGGGGACGGGACCACCATGGGAGATGCCGTACCCCAAAAGGTCTTCGTTCTCACAGGGCATGATAAGCAGGCACTTGTCCGGCGAGCAAAAGACCTGAATGCGTATATTGTACGGCATCCGATCATATTCGACCCCCACGTGCTGGACAACATCGCGTACACACTCGGTCAAAGGCGAGGCTTCCTCCAATGGAGGACTGCAACTTCTGTATCTAGCGAGAAAGCGTTGCTTGACTTCTTGGCTAGTAACCCGGAACCTCATCGCGCTGCGCAAGAGCCTGTCCCCGCGTTTGTTTTTACTGGCCAGGGAGCCCAATGGCTTGGAATGGGGAAGGAGTTGATGGCTGCATATCCTGTGTTCAGGCAGACAATGCAGGCAGTGGATTGGTGTCTTGCTGCCTTGGGTGCTGGCTTTTCCATAATCGGTATGGCCCTTCGTCAAATTCTGGAAGACTTACATCCTGACAAATTGAGTACAGACGAGTTACTTCTCACAGACCCAACCACAAGCTCACTCTCCAAAGCTCACATGAGCCAACCAGCATGCACAGCTGTTCAGGTAGCGCTGACTGATCTATTGCGCTCGTGGGGAATCAGTCCCAGCGCTGTGACCGGACACTCAAGCGGCGAGATCGCGGCAGCATATGCAGCAAACATTCTGAGCCTGGAGGAATGCGTGCAAGTCGCATATGCACGAGGCCTTGCGTCCAGTGTTTTGACACAAAATTCGAAAACTCGAGGAGCAATGTTGGCTGTGGGCGCGAGCGCTACAGGGGTGCAGCCGTTTGTCGATGCGCTGATCAAAAAACATGCCGTCATCGCGTGTGTAAATAGTGGCTCCAGTGTGACGGTGTCCGGGGACGAGGATGCGATCATCGAGCTGCAGAATGTTCTGGACAAAGAGCAGATGTTCACCCGTCGGTTGCAGGTAGATGTAGCTTATCATTCCCATCATATGAAGCAGGTATCGCCGCAATATCGATCACTGATGGGAAAGATAGCTCCGAACGACTCTGAGATCCCGTTTCACTCTGCCGTGCATGGCCAAAAGATACCTGCGCATGCCCTCGATGCTTCATATTGGGTGGATAATCTCGTCTCTCCGGTGCAGTTTGTACAGGCTCTGCAGAGTCTTCTAACTGACAACCCCAAAGTCACTACCATCATTGAAATCGGCCCGCACTGTGCTTTACAGACGCCGATCAAGCAAATTGTTTCGCAGAGCTTCTCAAACAGGACGATACAGTACGTCCCGAGTTTGCAGCGCAAGGTTGACGCAGTAGACGCAGCCCAGCAATTAGCGAGTGCTCTCGTCGTACAGGGCTTTCCAGTTGATCTGGGAGCCGTGAACTTCCCTCCGAACACCCGCAAGCCAACGCTGTTGACGAATCTGCCGAAATATCCGTGGAACCATTCAGAAAGATATTTCCACCTGTCTCGCTTAGCGCATAACCTGTATTATAGACCGTCGCCGCGCAATGACCTTCTCGGCTCTCTTTGCATGGAGAACATTGACTTCGAGCCGAGATGGAGGAATATTCTTCGACTGGACGACTTCCCCTGGATTCGCCAGCACAAAGTCCTCGGCAGCAATGTGTTTCCATTAACGGCGTTCCTAGCTATGGCAATTGAGGCGATGGTCAAGCAGGCAGAACTTCATCGCATCAGCTGGGAAACGGTCGAGCTTCGTGACGTTTCAATTTCCCGCGCTCTGACTATCGCTGAGGGGGCATCGGTCGAAACGATGTTCACATTGAAATGTGTGAATGAGTCATCTAGCAGGTCTCTTGATGGCTGGCATGAATTCCAAGCTTTCTCCTGGGTGGAAACCCGCGGCTGGGAGCGACACTGCCATGGGTTTGTGAAAGGCCAAATGAGTAAAGACGCCAACCCTGTCGATGGACAATCTCGGCAGGAGGCCACTTCTGCAGAAGTAATGCGCCAATTATCAGACATCCGGGCCTCGTCTATGTTCCCTATTGACTCAGAGGCTCTGTACAGCAATGTTGGGAGCCGCGGTGTCGAATATGGCCCACTTTTCCGGGGTTTGTCCAAGATTTTGGTTGGCGATGATCTGAAATCAAGGGCTACTTTTTGCGCACCAGAAACCAAGACCTGTATGCCCATGGAATACGAAACTGATTGCATCATCCACCCGATTACACTTGACCACTGCGTCCAAATGATGTGGATCCTGCTAGGGTATCAGAACGACGGCTCGGGTGTTATTCACCTCCCATCCCGGATCAGCCAGTTTTCCATATCACTCAACCACTCCTTCTCAGCAGGCACTCAACTCCAGCTCTACGGGCGTCCGCCTCTACCTTCCACAACCCTTCGCCCACGAGGCAGCCGCATCCTCGTGATGAAACCTGAAGATCCACAAAATCCAGCCATAGAAATGGATGGTGTAATCATGGCTCCTATGACCAATAGCGCTGGCAAACCATCCGCAAAGGAGCCAAGCGCTATGTGCTACAAGCTTCATTGGGAACCGTGTCTGGACTTTCTCACCACGAAGGACTACGGCCCACTTCTGGGAGAAAGAAGTACCGATTCACACGGTGTTCAGCGAATGAGGTTGCTAGAACGTGTATCAGAACATTTTCTTCATAAAGCATTTAAGTGTGTGTCGAAAGAAGACGCGCACAAGCTTGAGGGCTACCACCTTAAGTTTTACCGCTGGATGCAGAAGGCTTGCAACTCCTCGCGCCTCGCGGAGCCCCTGTCCGACATCACTGTTGAGCACATTCGAAATATGAATGGTCCGGGAGCGTTTCTGTGCAAGATTGGCGAGGCACTTCCCCGGATCCTTCGCGGTGAAGTAGACCCATTGAACTGCATGCTCGAGGATGACCTGTTAGACCGATACTACCAAGAGATTGATAACATGCGACAATCATACGCCCAGGTCTCGGTTTGTATCGACCAAATGGGCCACCAGAACCCCAACCTCAACATCCTTGAGATCGGCGCCGGAACTGGTGGTGCAACAGTGCCGATTCTCGAAGCGCTCGGGGGAGGGAAGGTCGGGACAACGCCGCGTTTCGGCCATTTTACCTATACCGACATATCTCCTGGCTTCTTCGAGAGAGCTAAAGTCAAATTTGAGCCGTGGGACCATCTCATGACTTACCGGACTCTCGATATATCCTCCGATCCAACGAAGCAGGGCTATCAGCCTCATTCGTATGATTTGGTTATCGCATGTAACGTTCTCCATGCGACCCCGGAAATCAGCAAGACCCTGGAACATGCGCGACTACTGCTGAAGCCCGGGGGCAAGTTGGTCTTGATTGAGGAGACCTTGTTCAAAGCAAGACTGTTCCCATTCGCTTCTCTTCCTGGATGGTGGCTCAGTCAAGATTCAACTCGGGTTGAAGGGCCACTTCTCGATACATTTGGATGGCACAGCGTTTTGGCAGCCAATGATTTCTCAGGGGTCGATATTCAGCTTGATGACTATTCGGACCCGCTTGATAGGAGTAGTACTGTAATGGTATCTACGGCTAAGGGCTTAAAGGATGGACCCGAGAATGATGGGGACATCGTGGTCATCGAGGATGGTTCGCATTGCCAATCCAATCTCAGGCGGGGTTTGAAACAGTCATTGAAGCAGACGACCGGCGTATTGCCTGTGGACGCGAAACTCACCGAGGCCAATGTTGCAGGAAAATGGTGTGTCTTCATTGGTGACATGAGCCAACCTATTCTGTCGCAGATGGACCCAAGTCACTTCAAGAAAATCCAGCAGCTCGTCGGTCGATCTAGAGGATTATTGTGGGTCATTCAGCACAATAAAATGGACTCACGATCACTTGCAGAGAACATGGTGATTGGTTTAGCTCGGACAGTGCGAGCAGAAACTGGCCTACCGTTCGCGACGCTGGATCTAGGTGAGCAGCTGAACATGTCCTGCGCAGACGCCATCAGCCACATCTGCAAAGTGTTCAATGGAGTATTTTGTCAGACGTCACAGCTCACGGGAGCTGACATGGAGTTCACTGTTCGCCAGGGGCATATCTCCGTGTCCCGTCTGGTCGATAACAACGTGCTGAATTTGAGCGTCCAGCAGGAAGCCCAGGAGGCGCCACCACAGCTACAAGTGTTCCAGCAAGAAAAACGGCCTTTGCGGCTCACAACCGGACACAGCAGGATGTTGGATGAGCTGTACTTCACCGATGACCGGTCCCTTGAGGCACCGTTGCCGGAGGACTACATTGAGGTCCGTGTTTCGCACGTCGGATTGAACTTCAGGGATGTCCTCGTTGCCCTAGGCCAGCTCCAGGAAGGCATGCTTGGTCAGGAGTGCAGCGGTGTCGTTACGGCCGTGGGAGCCAAGGTGACTGATTTCAAACCGGGTGATCAGGTGTTCGCCATGTTCCCTGGGTGTATTTCTACAATCGCACGATGCCCAGCCTACTGCGCCTGGTCCGTACCCGAGAATGTCTCCCTAGAGATAGCGGCTTCTATTTCAACGGTATTCAGCACTGCCTATTATTCCCTGATAGACCTTGGACGGCTACGGAAAGGAGAAAGCGTCCTCATTCATGCCGCTGCTGGCGGCGTCGGACAAGCAGCCATCATAATCGCACAGTCTATTGGCGCAAATGTCTTTGCCACAGTCGGGAGTCAAGAGAAGAAAGAATTCCTGATGGATACATACAATCTGTCAAAGGACCAGATCTACTTTAGCCGAGATACCTCGTTCGCTCGGGGCATCCTGCAGGCCACAGACGGCGAGGGTGTAGATGTGGCCCTGAACTCCCTGGACGGGGACGCATTGCAGGCGACGTTCAAGTGCATTGCGCCATTCGGGCGGTTCATCGAGATGGGGAAGAGAGATATCGCGCAGAACGCGAGACTTGAGATGTCTCCTTTTGACAGGAACGTGTCGTTTGCTTCCGTGGATATGAACATTGTCAGGGAAAAGCGACCAAAGATGTTCAGCCGGCTGATACGCAATTCTATGGAACTGTTTGTTCAAAGCAAGGCTTTAGCGCAATGGCCTATCACCACAATACCCATCTCGGAGATAGAATCCGGCTTCCGCGCTTTGCAGGGCGGCCAGGTCATTGGCAAGATGGTCGTGCGAATGGAAGACAATGCAGATGATGAACCTGCCATGGTCAAGGTACTTCCTGCTACCTTCTTCAGTACATACTTGAAGGCTAACAATATAGCAGGTCCATCCAGCTAGGAAGCCCGGCGCCCTTGTCCAACCAAACGCCTCGTACATCATCGTCGGAGGAACCGGCGGTATCGGTCTCGATCTCGCCAGCTGGCTCCCAAGCAAAGGTGCTACTCATCTTATTCTCGTATCCAGGAGTGGCACAACAAGCGAGACCGCCAAGGCAACTGTGCAAGAGCTGAGGGAAAGCGGCATCACGGTCGAAGTCTGCCGCTGCGACGTTTCCAGCCAGCCAGACGTTACAGAAAAGCTCCGGCAGGTCCTCCGCCAGATGCCGCCTGTTCGCGGTGTCATCTACGGTCCTTTGGTCCTGCGCGTATGTTTCCCTATCTATCTCGGCCTTCTGCCATACGCCACGACTCCCAATAACTGACTGACTTCTCAGGACATCCTCTTCGAACGAATGACCTACGACGACTACATGGCCGTCATCAAGCCTCGAGTCCACGGCATCATGAACCTGCAATCCCTCCTCAAACCCCTCTCCACGCCGCTTGACTTCTTCATCAACCTCTCCTCCGGTGCCAGCGTCATCGGCAATATGGGCCAGGCACAATACGCGGCCACTGGCGGCTTCATGGCCGCCCTCGCCCAGTACCCGCAAGCCTCCGGACTGCCCTGCACGACGCTCGACCTGCCCATTGTCCGAGGAGTCGGGTATCTCAGCGAAGACGAGCGGCGGCAGGAACGAATCTCCTCGCAGCTGGGCTCGTCGGCCATCACGGCGCTTGATATCAGATGCATCATTGCGGCGGCGATACGGAACGAGATCCGCGAGTCAAGCGAAGGCCACTGTATTATCGGGTTCGATTTCATCAAGTCGACTCCTGCCGCCGACCTGCCGCACTGGGTCAAGGATGGACGGTTCTCGAACCTCACGCGTATCTCGAAGGTCATGGAAACAGCTGCCTCGAGTACCGCCGCGGCGAAACAGACCGCCACAGAAGTCTCCCCTGCTATTGCTGTTCGGTCGGCGCGGACCCTCGACACAGCGGAGAGTCTGGTTGTCGACGCTGTGCTTAAGAAACTGTCGAGTATCCTGATGCGTCCGACTGAGGAGCTGGATCCGTCGCTCCCGATCTCCGTGTATGGCCTGGACTCGTTGGTGGCGATCGAGGTGCGGAATTGGATAACGAGGGAGCTGGAAGCGAGTTTGCAGATCTTGGAGATTCTGGCGAGTGATTCGCTGCCGGTACTGGCGAGGTTGATTCTCAAGAAGTCGGGCATCTTGTCGGTGAAGGTGAAGGGGGATTGGGGGTTGATTGGGAATGATGCCTAGTCGGAGAGATGATCGATTGGATTGGGGATGTAAATTGCCATTTATTCTTTATTGAGTTGATTTGTTATTCTTGAAGTTGCTTGCTTTTTATACTATTATTACTCTGCTCTCTCCTGAATCTCTTATCTTATAGTTTTCAGTCATAGTCATATATATGCAACAGGCTACTTATCAGCCCAGTCAGTTTTTCTTCAATGTATGTTCCTATGAGCATTTAGGCCCGCGTATTCGCGCAGGCTTTTATACATGATTAACTGGATAATCCTATCCTAGAAAAGAAAAGCCAGAAAGAGATTATTTAATTACAATCTTATAATATAATCTACAGGTAGGTCTTGCACGGCGTATTGTCCCGGTGCGAACCCAGGATGCTGCTGTACCCACTAGCGTGATTATATAACTATATAATCTCCTATCTTCTCGCTACTTTAAGATCCTATTATAACTCTTTAGGTTATATAGTATGGCTGCTCACATGGCTGGTCACATCGAGTGCCGGTTACTCTCGTCGCAGTGGCTGAGAACAGGGAGTTCTCTATATTGCGAATCCTGATGCATGAAGAACGGGGAGTATTAAAATTGGCCGCCTGCCCAGTGTTTTTTCGCCTTGCAGTAGTGTGATCATAATCGATGGAAAAGCAGCAACCATGACTTTTTCGAAATCCATATCGGAGCTGGACCTCGTTTTCCAACGCGGATTTGACCCTCGACAAGTATTCATGCCAGATCTGACGTGTATAGATGAGCCCATGAGGACATTGCTGGTCGAGTACAGCGGGTTGGCAGCCCTGATACCTCTTAAAGCTTAGAGCTCTACCCATTGGAAACGAAGGATGACCTTGGTGGCCTCGGTCTATGGACCACTCCCAAAGATTTCAATACGTTCTTGTCCGTCTTGCTCTCTGGCGGGGGTAAAATCATGGGTATAGAGAGCGTCTTACAGCTTGCGATTCCTCAATTTCAGGATTGTAAGCGCTACATGAGAACGATCCATACCTACGGAGGAGGGATACAAGGTAATGGGTTCTCAAAGTCGACGCCCTTGGCTGGGGGCCTCAGCACCTGCATTACCCTTTCCGATACGCCTGGTGACATGGCCAAGGGCTCAATCGGTTGGATGGGCTATCCAAATACATATTGGGTAAGTCAGTCTTTTTGTTTCCTATGTAAGTAACAAATTAACCACAAAATTAGTGGATCGATTTTGAAACCGGGATTTGCGCGGCTTTGTATATGCAGGCAGTTCCACTTGGCCCTCCAGCGGTATTGGATTTGTGGGAAACGATTGTGCCTGCATTATATAAGAACTTGACGCTCTATAATGCGGTTGGCCTAGACAGGCATCGTGCGCTGAAGCTGTAGGTGACTGGGACTAGATCCAATGGATTAGGGCATAAATATTGTGACGATCTCAAGTTCCAAGCTATATACCGAGATTCTATAGTAGATTGCAGGAAGACCTCCGGCTGTTTGATCTGTTTGTCTTTCAATATCAGTGTTTATTACTGCCTGTTAGCAGCACACTACTGCTCTTTTCTTTTTCTTCCTTGACCTAGTGTCTTCGTATCTGACCTACAATAAGATTTATTTCTTTATTCTGAGGTTGTAACAGATATAATATAATACATTAAAGTTCGTAGGCAATGACAAGAATAGCAGGCCCGTTGCCGATATATTATCATACTGCAAAACGAAGCCGATATTTATACAATTTCAGGGGCTTCGAATACACGATAAGTTGTTTGCGACCTTAACCTTCGAGGGCAGTCGGTGTGCCCACTCTCCGTCTAGTTTGATTAGTGCTGGGGTGCTTTGCTTGCGGCTGCCGTATGGTGTCTATTCTTGGCCTATTGGGCTAGTTTCCAAATCCGAGGACCAAGAACTGCGTATAACACGTCAAGCAACAACACCACCCTAAAGTCTCTCATATATCCACACACCTGCTAATGCCCAAAGCCCGTTCTCCCCCCAAACGTAGCACCAATATCACCCCACCGTACATTCGCAAAAGTGACTCTCGTCTCGGGATACAGCTTCTCAATCAACTTCGGATCTCCCTCGGTAGCATTACACGGGCCTGCATCCCCACCATCCAACCACTGCATAAACGAGCCGGGATCATTCCAAATACTAAACGCAAGAGTCATGCCTCGGCCCAGGGCTTCGCCCATCTGCTTCATGCCGCCCAGACGAGTGAACGAAGCCGCGGAGTCCGTGCAGAACGAGTCCGTCAGGGAGTCGATTTCCTTGCCCTCCTCATCTACATGAACACGGGCGTTTTGGATCACACGACCAGACTGGATGTAGAGGCGGCGAATTTCAGAAAGTGCGCTAGTCGACGTGTTTGCCTTGGTCAGGAACTGCGTGACGACTGTGAACGGCCGCCTCGTGTCCACGGTCATATCGTGGCCGTAGAATGATCGAGCGCCCAGCGCGTACGGGTTGAACCCGCACCCGGGCTTATCGCAGACCCCCTGGTCGCCGCATTCTGCGCCGCGGCATTCGTACAGACCCGTCGTGTTGCAGGTGTGAGGCGTGTAGCCTGTGGCCCGCGCGTTCGCTTCCCAGATGTCCATCTCGTTGCAGCAGGAGCCGTGTCCTGCGATGTTGGCTTCGCCGTTGATCCAGGGCGTGGAGTAGCATTGGGCATCGCAGTAGCCGGTGCCGTAGGTGGCGCCGGCGGGGTTGAGGGCGCTGCGTCCGCCGGAGGGAAGCATGTCGGAGAAGTAGAGGGCGCCGTTCATGCCGCAGACGAGCGTGGATACGTCGACGTCGAAAGCGAATTCCTGGTTCAGAAGGGAAGGCGTGTGGTAGGACTCGCCGTCTTCGGCCAGGAGGTAGACGCGCGGCGAGACGGAGCGGGTTTGGTTGGTAGTGGCATCGCGGAGGTACTGGCGGAGAGTGATGCGAGAGCCGCTGGTCTGCACGCCATATTTGCTGTAGTCGGAGATGCCTTCGATGACGCAGTTCTGGCTGCACGTTGCTTTGTCCGGGCAGATGGATCTGTCGAGGCCGGAGGCGTTGTTGCAGGAGGTGTTGGTTCCGGCTTTGTGAATGCGATGTGTTGCGGCGTCGAGTACGATGGGGGTGTTCTGTTGCACGCAGCCATTGCGACGTGTGCAGTGGTAGGTAGTTAGCTGGGGATGGACTTCAGGGATGCTGCCGATTTGTTGTGCGGCGATGAGAGGGAGAAGGGCGAGAAAGGCGAGTCGTGCCATGATGCGGATATGCTTGATGCAGGCTGATCGGTTGGTGCTATATCTGTACATGCAAGGATGGAAGGGGACAGGTCTTTATATTCGAGCGAAGTCCAATTTGCTTGTCACAGGCTGTGCGGTATGAATCTAACATTAGGATAAGCCGCTGGAAGAATTCAGGGACCGTCAAGCACGGCCACGGCAATATTTTCTCACTGACAGCTTGTGGAGAAGGAGATTATGCCGGCAAATTGCTTCGGCCCGACGGTCCGCACTGAAAGTAATTGTATCCTGAAAACCTTGAAATGTTTCATCTGCAGAATTAGGCATAATGCTAAATTGAGATCAACAGTGCGGAAGAACTCGGCACAAGCCAAGCCGGGATATAGTGAAGGGGAAATGGAATGAAGGCCCCACAAAGCAGGGGTAATATCAGAAGACAGGTTGCAGAGTGAGACTTCCTGGCATTTCTTGGAAGGCTTGGACAGCACTTGGTCCGTGTCGAAATTGGCAGTCGAGGATCGTTTCCCGATGGGCTGATGGCCGAGAACACGGAGATTGACCAGCATTGTCTATCTGAAGCAAGCTCTGCATCGAAATGCAAGTAGTCAGAGACATTGGTCTCATATTTCGTATATTTAGCCGGATCCTAAGTCTGTAGCCAGACGGAGATTCATTGAAGCTGCCTGAAGCTGCCGTCCAAGTCTAATTCCCAAAAATATTATACAAGAATTATAGTACAAATGTTCAAGATGGTGGTCTATACATCAAAGACCTCTTTGACGAGTGTCTTTTTGTTTACTATGTAGGCAACGTTAGCTTTGAATATATCGCTTGCAAGAAAGTCACTCACCTTTTCCCATGGCGTTTCTCGGAATCGGCGTGTCGAGAATCTTCACCTCCTGTGGCATCTTATAAGTTGCTAATCGGTCTCTCAAGGCTCTTCGCAAGTCCATCAAACTCCATGGTTTCCCATTCGGTCCGGTAGCGCTATCACCGTTCAAAACAACAACAGCGGCGACTTTCTGGCCCCATTGCTCGGACGGCAGGCCAACAACAGCAGTTTCGGCAATTTGAGGACTATAGTCAATTAGTGCCTTGTCGAAGATCAAAAGGTGGTGAACCCACAGCGCAAGCAACTCCCTCTCGACCTCCAGCGCGCTGACTTTCTCACCACCAACCTTGATGATATCCACGCTTTGCCGGCCTTGGATGAAGTACATCGGTCCTCGCGCCCATTCTCCACTGCTTCCCTGGCCAGCATTCTCGACGACTCGACGCGTGGCAACGTCGCCGGTCTTGAACCATCGGCCTTTGCCGTCATCGCTGTCGACAAAGGCCTCCTGCGTGGCCTTCTCGTTGGCCCAGTACTCTCTGAAGATGGTAGGCCCGCGAAGCTGGATTTCGCCTTCCCGCTCGCGTCCGCTCTCATCCAACTCTTCGCCAGGTTTGATGACCTGGTTCGTGTCCGCATCTACCAGGCGGGCTTCCACGGACGGTAAAGGCCAGCCAACGCTGCCGTCTACACGGTCACCGAAGTCAAGACCGCAGCTGATAGCCATTCCGACTTCTGTCATGCCGTACCGCTCTAGCAGAACGTTTCCGTTGCTGAGGTCTTGCCATGCTTGTTTCGTCGGAGTCGGGAGGGCTGCCGACCCGGAGATGTTGAGGCGGAGGTTCTCGGGGGAGATCCCCAGCCTCGCTGCCTCTTTGAGCGCGGGAGGCAGGCCCGAGAACGAGGATCGTAGCCGATTGTAGATGGTCGGAACAGCCGTAAGAAAGGTTATCTTACTCGAGGATTCGCCGTTTGGTAAAAACGGAGCTGCAAGTCTCTTCCACACGGCATCTGGGTTGAACGGGAACATAAACTCGATCGAGGACCCAGCGAGCACGGGCGCCACGATCGCATTCACGGTTCCGTGGATATGATGCAAGGGTAGAAGATGTAGGAGTCGGTCTTCCGGAGTGTATTTCCAGGCTTCCAGCAACGACGCCGCTTGCGCAGTGAGCGCAGACGAAGGGATAAGCACACCTTTCTAGGACAGGGTCAGCAGAAGCTGTGCCAGCGTGCAATCCACACCTACCGGTCTGTTGGTCGTTCCGGAAGTATAGAGCATCATTCCGCCCTTCGGTGCCTGCCTATAATCCTCCAATGCCACTTCTTCAGAGATGTTCCCCCCTGTTGTGATTTTCTCCCATACATTCAGGATCGGCTCTCGATCTAGTCCCGCCTTCAAGATGTTTCCGGCCTTCTCCGCGTATTTTTCCGTGGCAACAAGTACCTTCGCTTGCGAGTTGTCCATGATATACTTCAATTCGCCGATAGGGAAGGCAGGAGACAGGGGAAGGGCGATTGCATCGTTCGCAAGGATAGACAGAAGGGTCACTGGACAACAGTTAGCAAGGCCAAGTCAGCCGAAGAGATCTTCAACAGGAAAACAGTACCTACGTAATCGTAGCTATTCTCCGCAAGAAACGCGATCCTCTCTCCGGACAGCCCATTTTCATGACCGCCAGCGGACTCGCGCAATTGCTGTTGCGCGCGAAGCACATCTGCGACCAGGTTCCCGTAGGTGAAGGAACGCGACGACGCGCTGTGAACCACAGCCAGGGAGGATCGGTCATGGTTCTGGAGGGCGCAAAATAGTGGAATATTCGGTAGAGATGATAGCGATCGGTAGACACAAGACGTCGTCACGGACTGCGACCTGAAGTATGGTCTCGAGGCGAGGATGGTCGGGATCCCGCGACGCGACGAGGGGAAGCCCCGTGAGAGGGCCGATCGTAGAGTCCCTTGCATTGCGATGGGATTATTGCAGCCTTGTAAACATGATTCGGGTCTATGCGGCGCTAGAATGGGAGGCTGGAGAGTGCATGACGTGAAGAAGAATCAACAGTTGATGTCATCCGCGCGCCGGAATTTCTTCTGCGGCTCGGCGGTTCCTCGGTTATTCTCGGCATTCCTCGGACTTCCGTGCCCTAATCTATACAACAACAACAACAACTGAGCTTCTAATATCCTAAACCAGACTTTGGTAAGGCCATAAATTCCGGAACAGCTCCTTCTCGTCCTCGTCCTTCCCCAGTCCAATGAAAATGTCTTTGAACTTGCGGCAATTCTTCTGGGCAACGTCAAAATCCTGGGGGTCAACCATGCCATCCACCGGAAGCACCGCTTCATCCCGAAACAGTGTCAAGAGGTGCCCGACACCGTTGATATGTTCTTCTTCCTTCGCTTGAAGCTCAACTTCTTCGCGGCTGAACGTAATTGGACAAGTGACGCCCGGAAACAGCTCCTCCCAATGCGCCACCAGTTCCATAAGCGACTCGCGGAGAAAGAAGAGATCGCGATTTTCCCATGCTCCAGTTGCAAGCCAGACGGGTTTCCGGAGTATAGGGACTGCGTGTTGTTGAAGGACTGCCCAGTGCCAGGGTGCGCGCTTGCACACCTGAGCCTCGTAGTATTTGTGGAGGATCTGGCTCTCCAACTTCTCGTCGATCTGTTTCTGTTCTCTTTGACTTAGGCTTTCGAAATCATCCGGTCGTTTAGGGACAACCCAACCGTCCGGAACGGGGCGATTACTTCTACACAGTCTCGGCACACTGGACTGATAGAAAAGAGGCGCGACACAGGCTGATTGCCAGTCCACAATGCGGGTAATTTGATAAGTGTTAGGATCCACAAAAATGTTGTCCAGGTGGAGATCAGGATGCCAGAGAACATTAGTAGATTCTGGTTCGTTGGTGGGCGAGGGGACAAGATAGGGTGCCACGTCGATGTACTTTTTCAGAAGAGCCATGCCATCCTCGGGAAGTTCTTTGTTTTGGCTGGACCGGCAATAGTTCATTCGAGGGACCGCATGCGTTCTAATAAACACCATTTCATTACGTCCTAATGCTTCGGTGTATTCATGTGGGTGCTTCCCTATATCCAGTATGTTAGAACAAGCAGAGAAAACACAAGTACTTGATATCCTTACAAGGCCCGCGATCCAAAGCCATATCTCTTCTAGCTCCGTTCCATAGTTCATTCGAAGTCAAAGGCCCAATAGAGAATCTTTCGAGGGCCCCGACGGAATTGGTCTGGATTTCTTTCGCTTCCCCGATCAATGCTTGTAGATCATCTTTAAAATAGATACAGCCGTGGTTGTCGAAGGTGATAGTGGCCAAGGTATTCTCTAGTTCAATCACCTGGATGATTAGTCGGAGTTTGAGCTCTCGAGGCCATTGGTTCCAGACCGAGCCAAGCCGTACTCCAGGTGCCTTTTCTTCAATGATGAACTCGGCCTCGACCAAGTTCTTTGCAGCGTCGCAAGACCAGGCAAGTATTTGAGGAACGGGAACATTGAATATGTCGCGAAGCTAGGGAGTTTAGTATATAGTTGATAGAGAATAAAATAGTTCTTACCAGCTCGCGTGTGGCCACTTCAGAGGCTATGGTGAAATGTGCAGGCCCGGCGTTGGGATTAGGTATCTTGGCGAGGACCTCGGATCCATTGTCCATTGTCAGAATGAATGCCTTGTTATGCAAACCCTCTGAGCATTTCGTTACTCTGGTGCCTGTTTCACCGTATCAACGATTGATCTTCACTGGATGCAGAACCTCGAAGGATCATAACGCACATGACTGGGCTCCATCGCAAGTACTAATGGCTACCTTGATCAGTTCCTGCAGGTTGAATTTCACATAGCGCTTGGAAAGTTCATTGTTCTCGTTGAAACTGTGCGTGGGTTAGATAAGCCTATGTAAACATCATTTGCGCCACTCAGCTTACAGCCATCGGTACCTGGTGTATCGGTACAAGTCTTCTTCGATTATTTTCTCTAGAGGGACAGAGTTTAGTATTTCAATCCTTTCGAAGTGGTGAATACCAAGGGATATCACCTGTGCTATTCACCCGTTCAATGCAGAGCTCAGGATAGTAAGTTTGTCGGCTTCGCTTATCCGGCCAGAGATGCGAGAAAATTCTCATATTCCCAGGTCGATAGTGGACAAAGCTCGATAGGCTAGGTCTCCAATTCGTGCTCTGAGGGACTCTGAGGCATTTGTTGATGGCCATGCCCACACCAATGGTTGCGTAGACTGGCGATGCTCATTTGCAAAGATGTTGGATGGAAGCTGTGAAGGTAGGCCGCGGACAAATGTAATCCCGTACCAGGGTGACCCTAACAAAGATGTACTTAGTATCAATTTTAGGAGAATGCCATACTTTGTAATCGGCTTTTCCACACATAGTTGGTTTATAGAAAGAGTACGGTATGTCACATGTGTATAGCCCCACTTTAAGACCCAGTGTCATGTGATATCACGTGCAGGTCCACTCCGCCTTCTTGGCTTCTCTTCATAGAAGGAGATAGTACTATCATACTCCCATCAAACACTTGCCCACTAGCCCACAAACTCTACCTAATGTCGGCGAGTCAAAAGGGGGCTAAGTAATCCTGGTTTTTAGATCTCGCCGAATGATTAATCAGCTATTGTGCGAACTAAATTAACTGAGCTTATGCTCCGTTAAAACCAAAACCATGACAAACAACAGCATAATAATTGCCGTGGAGAGTACTAACAGTCATTAGCCACGGTCGTGAATCTGGCAAGGTACACTTACAAGGAGCAAATTGGAAGGCATATAGATAGCTTGATCTCACGACCTCTTGCATCGGTTGGGGCAGTTTCCTCGAGAATCTAGAATCATCAAGGATCTGTCCAATGACCTGCACACCATCAGCTTTGAACTGTAGTTGACTAGTGCCTCAAAATGAACGAAGCTTACCATCTCCTTCCTCGGACTGTCCAGCAAGTTCCGCTCGAGACTCCCATTAAAAAACCCCTGCACCAAGGCGAGGCCTACTGCAGGACCGGCAATGAATCCAAGCTGCTGGTATACATAATACGTCCCAATCGCAGCGGACAAGCGACTCTGGGAAATAGTTGCAGACATGCCGATGAACTGCGTTGAATAGAAAACACCCAGCATGCCGCCCATAGGGAACAAGAGCAGGGCCTCCCAAAGAATGAGACCGTCTCGCCATTGCGCGAAAATTGCCAGAGTTGTCAGCATGCACAGTCCCAGCGCAATGAGCGTCATGTTCTTATATCGTTGGGTTCTAGATGGAGTCAGGACTCGCGTGGCTAATGGCCAGGTTGATTGACTCTTGACTCACCTCTTGATAACATGTCCAGATACGATCCCTCCGATAGACAGGCCAAAGGAGAAAACAATTATTAGTAGCGATGCATCAAGGTCGGATGCATTCTCGACTCGAATAACATACGGCGCGAGATTACTCACGACCTATTAACGATGAGAATTCCATCGAATGATTGAACGAAGAGGAACTCACCGCAGAGCGCGCAGTAAGCGCCAATGTCTGGCCAATACAATAGGCTCCAAAAGCCTTGCCCATCAGGTCCATAGGTATTATTGGCTCAGCTGCCCAGCAAAGCTCTATTGCGATGAATGCGACAAGAGAGATTGCTAACACGAGCATAGCGGCGTAAACCCACTCGGGGTGATCGATGGTTTGCGCCCCAGCTGCTTGAAGTAGGAACAGCAGTGATAGAACGGTAAGAGCGAGACTGAAAAGCCCGGCAAAATCAAGATCCCGGATCCTAGAGATAGATACTGAAGCCTTATGGGATTCGGGTGCTGCTGTCCTCATCGAGCTTGGCAGGTTGCGGGCTGCAAACAGAATGCACGCCAGTGCCAAGGGGGTTTGACCATAAAATGACCTTGCATGGTAAGCCTTGAGATAGATGCCTTGCTTCTGATTTGACTTACCACCTCCATCCGACTGTGTCAAAGAGAAAGCCACCGATCGGGGCTCCTAAACTGCGACCGACCATGCACACCAGATTCTCGTAACTTCGATATACAGCGACCTCATCTGGTGGCATCACATCTATTGTTGATTATCAGGTCAAAACTGCTTCAGAGCTATTGCCCAAAGCACCTACCGCTAATGATAATCGAGACAAGTATAACCATTCCTGCACCACTCAGGCCTGCAAACATTCTTGCTAAGACCAGCCAGTAGAGTGACGAGCTGGCACCGCTATACCGATATTAGCCCAGCAAAACATGATTCGTGCAGAAGCCTACCAAGCCAGACAAGACAATGCGAATAGAGTATATGAGTACATAAGAATGCTCTTGCGACTGTACACGTTGCTTAAATGGCCATACTGTAAGGATGTGGTTAGAAATAGCCATACTGCACTCTATCATTCAGAAGATGCACTCACCACCGGCAACGATATACAGTATGCAAAATTGTATGCCACCAACAGCCACGAGCCTTCAGACAGACGATCAAAGTCCGACGCAACCGAGCTGAACGTCGACATCATAATTGCCTCGTCGGCACTTGCGAGAAAGGCACCTATAGCTGTTAGGCTGCTCTGGATGGATGGCAACAGGGCGGGACCTACCAAAGAAAATCCCATAGATGATTGGAGCATTTAAGTTGCTTCCAGTTGGGCTTTGCTGAGGTTCCGACTCTGGTGACATAGGCGAGTTCAGCAGAAAGGGCTCTTCCTCTTCACCTGGGAGCATGTTGAGCTATTTCTGTCGACAAGGGATATAAATGAGCCGAGATCTCCAAGCTGTTTCATCAACACATCCAAGTAAATATATGTGCAGCTTATGGTTCTCTCAGACCTCTGAACATAGGGAGAACCCCCGTATGGATAAATATCCGATGAGGCTCGCCTCAGCAAGGGAGACTCTGCTGTTCATGGCATCCCTTGCTAGCAACGCTGACACAATGTGCGCGTCCTTGCATATATGACCCGCATTTTTCTGTGGAGATACATGTATATATTCACACTACCTTCTATATGTTCGGGTACTGTTGTTTTACAGGTTATATGGAAGAACTGGGCTTCCATCGAACTGAAACTTGTGATTTCTTGATCTTTTCTAAATACGGAAGAGAAAGCAGTCCTTTTATGAAGCAGGTACTTCCACAGGTTAAAATATATAGGTCTAGATAAAGTTTATATTGTACAAGGGATCCGACAAATCTCTACCCTTGGCCATAAATCAAAGCCTTGAGCTTCATGAACTGCTTGTCCTTACTTATTGCTTATTACTTATGGAGTACTTTTCTGCGGAAGTTCGACAGCCTTCTCTTTCCGGATGGTGGCAGGAATAACGCGGTACGTATATTTATTATTATTACCGATAAATCGAGAAATTAGCAGCTCTAAAATCGGTTATTTACCGCTAAGGAGTCCTCCCATGATTAATATTGGCTCTGGAACTGCGACAGCTTGGCAGTGACACGTGTCAGATGTATGTATGTCAGATCACCCCTCCACCCCTTAACCTCCACTCTGGAACTTCACTCTGCAGTTCGAATGGCTACTTGATGGTTGCTCACTGAAAGTTTCTCTCTTCGTTGTTATATAATATGACATCACACGATGACTATACGGTCGCATGGATCTGCGCTTTGTCGCTGGAACTCGCGGCAGCCAAGGCCATGCTGGACGAGACTCACCCTCGGCTTCCCCAACCAGAAACCGACCACAACGTCTACACACTTGGGAGGTCTAGCAGCCACAATGTGGTGGTGGTCAGTCTGCCTAGCGGTGTCTATGGGACGATATCCGCTACAGCCGTGGTGTCACATCTGGTTTCTACCTTTCGGAGTGTCCGGTTCGGATTGATGGTGGGTATTGGAGGTGGCGTGCCGAGCTCCAGTGTTGATATTCGCCTTGGTGATGTTGTGATCAGCAAGCCAACTGCTATTTCACCTGGTGTTATCCAATATGACTACGGCAAGACACTACCCGATGGACGATTCCAGCGCATCGGGTCGCTTAATAAACCCCCTCCAGTGCTGTTGAAAGCTGTGTCTCAACTTGAGAGTGACTATATGACAGGGAAAAGGCGGGTCAGCAACATTTTGGATGATGTGCTGCATGGCGGGGAGTTTCATAAAGATGGCAGGAAAAGAACTACTGAGTGTGAAGAACTGAGAAAACAATGTTCGCGACAGAAAGACGATTGGCTCTTCCAGCCGACATACAATCATGAAAACAGCGAATACAACTGTTCAGCATGTGATCAGACCCAGTTAGTGATGCGCCCCAAGCGGATAACCGATGATCCTCATATTCATTATGGCTTGATCGCTTCCGGAGATCAGGTTATGAAAGATGCCAAGACTCGAGATTCTATTGCCCAGGATCTAGGCATACTCTGTTTTGAAATGGAGGCTGCTGGGATTATGGACGAACTCCCATCACTAGTTATTCGCGGAATCTGTGACTACTGTGATTCCCACAAAAACAAACAGTGGCAAGGATACGCCGCCCTCGCTGCTGCTGCCTACGCGAAGGCTCTCCTATCAGTGGTTCCCTCTTACCGCTATGAGAAGGAATTGCATGCATCGAAGGAGCCAGTTTGGATGGTCCCCTTAAGAAAGAACTCGCAATTTATAGGTCGAGAGGAGGAGATCGTCATAATTGAAAGACTGATCATGCAACAGGACGGGCCTGGCAAAGTTGCTATCTGCGGACTAGGTGGAGTTGGGAAGACCCAGATTGCCCTTGAACTAGCATACCGCATGCGAAGTCGAGACCCTGAGTGCTCAATTTTCTGGATCATATGTACCAGCTATGAGAATGTGGAACAAGCCTACATGAACATCGCCTCAAAACTGGGAATGACTGACGTAAAGCCGGCCGAGGTAAAAGAAAAAGTCAAGAATTATCTCAGCCAGAAGAGTGCTGGGAAGTGGCTTCTTCTATTTGACAACGCCGACGATATGGATATATGGGGCAAGGAGAATAACAGTGATTCGGTATTGACAGACTTTCTTCCTCAAAGTGAGCAGGGGCATGTTCTCTTCACCACACGCAACCGGAAGCTAGCTGTGAAACTAGTGTCTCACCATGTGATAACCATCACGGAGCCGAACGAAGAGACTGCAGTCAAAATTTTACAAAGCTCACTAGTGGACAAGGCCTTACTTGATGATCACAATACAGTCATGACGCTTCTTCAGCAGCTGGCCTTTCTTCCGCTGGCGATCACACAGGCAGCAGCTTATATCAATGAAAACAGCATTAGGCTCTCTGACTATATTGCACTTCTACAGGACCAGGAGCCAGATGTGATTGAATTGCTGAGTGAAGATTTTGAGGATGAAAGGCGATATAAAGACGCCCAGAACCCTGTTGCTTCTACCTGGTTCATCTCGTTCCAGCAGATTCAGCAGTCAAATACACTCGCAGCGGAATATCTGTCATTCATGGCGTGCATCAATCCTCGGGATATTCCAAAGTCCTTGCTTCCCCAGGCGCCCTCGACCAAGAAGACGGTTGATGCCATCGGCCTCCTCAAGGCTTTCTCTTTTATTAGTGAGGATGGCGGGGACTGTTTTCTAAATCTACACCGACTCGTCCATCTTGCAACTCGGAACTGGCTGAGGAAGAGTCAACAGTTTGGCCTGCAAATATTAAAAACTGCAGATCGATTGAACGAGTCTTTCGCGAACAATGACGATAGCAATCGGCAGGTGTGGCGGGGATATCTACCGCACGCATTTTCACTAGTCACAGAAACTGACTTCCAAAAGGAGCAAGGGAGATACATTGCTTTGATTGAGAATATTTGGAAGTGTCTATATAGTGACGGGAGATGGAAGGAAGCAGAAGAGATAGGAGTGCAGGCGGTGGAGCTCCACCAAAAAGTGCTAGGGCCAGAGCATCCAGGCACTCTGCTCAGCTTAAACAATCTGGTTTTAACATACATGGATCAGGGCCGACAGAAGAAAGCAGAAGAGCTAGGAATACAGGTATTAGAGCTCCGCAAGAAAGTACTTAAGTCAGAACATCCAGACACTCTGATCAGCATGAATAATCTAGCCTCAATATACACCAAACAGCGCCGATGGAAAGAAGCAGAAGAGCTAGAGGTGCAGGTAATGGAGCTTCGCAAAACAATACTGGGGCTAAATCATTCTGATACTCTTACTAGTATGAGTGATCTGGCCTTAACATACAAGGGTCAGGGCCGATACAAGGAAGCAGAAGAGCTAGGAGTACAGGCGATGGAGCTCCGCAAGCAAGTACTAGGGCCGAAGCACCCGCATACTCTAATCAGCATGGGCAATCTGGCCGCAACATACACAGATCAGGGCCGATGGAAAGAAGCAGAAGAGCTAGAGGTGCAGGTAATGGAGCTCCGCAAGCAAGTACTGGGGCCGAAGCATCCGCATACTCTAATCAGCATGGGTAATCTGGCCGCAACATACGCAAATCAAGGCCGATGGAAGAAAGCAGAAGAGCTGGAGATACAGGTGATAGAGCTCCGCAAACAAGTGCTAGAGCCAAATCATCCTAGTACTCTTACTACCATGAACAATCTGGTCTTAACATACATAAATCAAGGCCGATGGAAAGAAGCAGAAGAGCTGGAGATACAGGTGATAAACCTCCGCAAACAAGTGCTGGGGCCAAATCATCCTGATACTTTTACCAGTATAAGCAATCTGGCTTTAACATACAGTAATCAAGGCCGATGGAAAGAAGCAGAAGAACTAGGGATGCAGATACTAAAGTTCCGCAAACAAGTGCTGGGACTAAATCATCCTAATACTCTGCTTAGCATGAACAACGTCGCCTTGATATATATGAAGCAGAGCCGATGGAAAGAAGCAGAAGAGCTACAAACACAGCTAATACAGCTCCAGGAGCACATACTGGGGCTAAAGCATCCTGATGCTTTAATCAGTATGGGTAATCTGGCTTCAATATACTTGAACCAGGGCCGACAGAAGGAAGCAGAAGAGCTAGAGATACAGGTGTTAGAGTTCCGCAAGCAAGTGCTGGGGCCAAACCATCCTGATACTCTTAACAGTATGGGCACTCTGGCCTATGCATGGAAATCACTAGGCAAGGTCCAAGACGCTTTAGCTCTGCTGGAAAAGTGTGTAGAGCTCCGCCGCAACTTGTTAGGTCAAGATCACCCATTTACCATATCCTGCTCTAATGCCCTTAGAGACTGGCAAATGGCAGCGGATTCCTCATTGAAGAATCTAAAACAACAAACTTCAGCCTCTTCTGTCTTGCCCACCCACAATCATTCTCCCAAGCAGATGCAATCAGACTCTGAGGCAATCACAGGCGGCAAACGGCGGACATTGTTAAGCTTCTTCCGAAGACGGTGATCTATATTAAGCCTTTCAATCTGATTCAAACACGCGCCGCAGTCTTGATCAGCGGTGCCTTTCAAAATACTGCCGCCGCAGCACTCGGGATAGAGCTCTACCTTCCCCTGGTGCGAATACAGATGCAACGAATTATCCAGGAAACAGCTATTCGGATCAAGACAGGCGGCCCGAGAATATGCCTGCGGGGCCTGCGACACCAGAGAGGCAGAGACGCATTTAACCTCTCCGGCCACACCCCGCTCGAGGCGCTGAAATGGAAACGAAAGGGCCCGCTCTACGTACGGCCAGGTGCAGGCGCAGTGTGGGAATCGCACGTTCCCTATGTACTGGTTCCGTGGGGGGCAGAGGAGGCAGTGCAGGCACACGACGAGGTATGCAAAGATATAACGAGGCAGATATGGTACTTGGACGGGAGCGGCTACTAGGGTTAGGTAGATGCAGCGGTGATCTCGATCCAGGCAGGCAAATTGAAGAAGAAGTACCTCGGGATAGAGGTATAATCTACGGTCTATTTAGGCGAGTTAGAGGGTGCTCGCATGGCCGTAGAACAGTCAAGAACTGTGTCAGTTACAGTCTTTACGGACAGCCAGGCGGTAATCCTAGTGATAGGGAATCCTAGACAGCCCTCCGGCTAGTATGCCCTCCGAGCGTTCTATCGGAGGATCCGCAAACTACGCGAGTAGGGTCTAGCGGAGTAGGATATAGAGATCCGTTAGTTCCTAGCTTATATCAGTATTAAGGGGAATGAATAGGGTTTGTTTACTGGTCCATGCAGTAAACTAATTCTCTTTTTTCTTCCTCTCTTCAACCTAGTATTTTCGTAAATAATCTGTAATAAAGATCCTTTTCTTTGTTTCTGAGGTTTTCACAATTTCCCGATTAATTGCAACACTAAACTATTAATTTTATATAATCCATACCGTATCCTTAATCTCTTATATCTAACCCCTAGATCATATAGCGTTCCGCCCTATCGGTACTTTCATCTAAGGGAACTAAGTGCCTCACTCTAGAAGTGCAGTGCTGCCCCTTTACATAAATCTAATCTTCTTATAAAGGACAAGTCCAGTTTTTTGAGGTCTAAGACTAGGTATGTACTCCGTACAGGGTATTCAGATACTCGTACGTAATTTTTATACAATTTTTATATTGCAGGTGACCCACTTCCGGGGGACTCTCTTTTTATGAACTACGAAACCTTCTAGTCTCCCTAGCGCGAGTAGTTCGGTTTGCTGCCTGTACGAAATTACGACCCTTTCACTGGGTCACTTTGGGGTACTTCGCCCTCCTGCACCCAAATTTCGCTTTTATAATCTCTTCTCTTTGGACGTTGGATTTTGCCGCTGATATCAGTTGATATTGGCTGTCAACCTTGGACTTTCCAGTGGTATCGGCTTAACCACACCTGAGCTTCTCAACCCTAAAATTCCCGAATCCTCACTATGTTCGATATCAAGAAACAGGTCCCCGTTTTCAGCCTAATAGCATCCCTGGTGATAGCAAAGACTACGGGCCTTGGATTCGCAGAGGTTGACTTGGTCTTCCCGCGAAATGGCACCTTTGGGCCGATGACACTCACCCCTATCGTTTTCGCAATTCAGAACCCCGCGGCGATTGATCGACTCTATCCCTATATTACTTACGGACTGTGGCCAGTGGATCTCCCGCCGGGGAACCAAACACTGGACAGCAATCTGGTGCAACAACATCTGCCCAATACAACGGATACAACAGGCACTGTGACATTCCTTGAAGCTAGCATCGCAAACACGCTAAACACCGAGAATGACTGGGAGTTTGTCTGGAAAATGGACTGGACCAACTGCTCGACGTCGGCGAACGAGACTACTTCGGACGCTGAGCCCAAGGTCAACTTGAACAACCCATGGGCTGGCCAATCCGTCCGCTTTACTACGAAGAAAGGGGCAAACCAGCCTAATTTGACCGCTCTCACTGCCGATGACAAATGCGGTGATGCCTCCGCTCTTGCATTCAACGTCATAAAGACCCTGAAAGCCCAATCGGGTCACTATGAAGGGGGAAAATGCGCTGTGCTCGCTAGTCCCGCGCCTACGCCTGTTCCTTGCAAGGTCAGCGTCGCACAGGCGGCCGCCTCAAGCATCTCGTCCACCCTCACCGCAGCACAGTGCGCTGCTCCTACCCCTGGTATCAGCTGTCCACCTAAAAAGGGCGCAGCTACTGTCAACAATGCGGCCTCTCGGCTGACATTGTGGGCTGCTGGTATGCTACTTGTTCGCGAGCTGTTGATTTAGTGGCGACGTTGCCCATCTTTTCTATGTATTTGAATAACCTTAGTGTATCAACTATCAATTGCCCAATGGATACAGGCAGTTTCAATACTGTTATAGTTTCTAGCCTAACTTGACTGTTTGTTCCAATGAGTGTTCTTGACTGCTTCGGCAAGTCCACGCCGCACCCGGCCTTTGATCTATGTAGTATGAAAAATGCCACTGTTCTAGGCTCAAGTATCGCGATACCGGCGTTCATCTTGAATCACAAACAAATCGACGGATTATTCCCGGTCAGCCTAATTTGGCCTGGACGGTGGTTCCTGTGGCTTTCCAAGAGTAATATTAAGTTTCACTGCTTCAGTAGAATAGTAAACTGAGCTGGTAGCACGGGCCTCCGAGAACCCCCTCCCTCAGGCCACATAAACTAGTTAAAATGAGTTTTGTGGGGGCATAGGTGTGATCTGTGAACATGATGATTCCACTTGTCAAAATTCCGGGAGCTGGCGGCTTCCGTCCGGAGAATCCAGTGCCTGTTCGTAACCCATACCACTTTGTCTTAATATGCATCAATGGCCACCATGGCCTTTGGATCAATGTCGGTCCTCTTAACTCCATGAGAAGGTCAGCATTATGGAGCAAGGGACCTTGGCGCCCTTCGACTGCCTCCGGCAAACTTTTGCATTTCCGCGGACCCAACCAACAGGCTAGATTTCATACTATGCGTAGGTACGGGTCGAACCTTGGTGATCTCTTAACAACTAATGAGCATCACTAATCTTAGCCCTATCCCCGTTACCGGGCCGGTTCACCAATCGGAGGTCACGACGGAAGTGTGGGTGGAAATCTGTTTAGGTATAAGGCAGCTTAAGTTCCAAGGCTAAGTATGCCAAGTTGGAGCCCACCCGAGATATGCGATGGGCTGATGCTCAGGCTGATGCCTTGAGCTTGGGCGGACTTGGGCTCTTGGTGCAGGGTTTGTGAGGGGAGCGCATCCTTAGTGCCTTGGTATGCCTCCAACGTTACAATCTGTAAGCGACGTACCAGTACGTTAATATTTGAGAAATTCGGATAGAGTAGCGTTAATTTCGTACGATTAAACGTCTAATACGGAGTATAATCCACTTCAATTTGCGTCGCCATGGTCGATTCAACTAAGACAGCACTATTCATAAGTTTAGTCACTATGGCGCCGGTGAATTTGGGTGCAGGTCAACGAGGCTTCTAAAGATAACAGAGGGATAGTAGTTAACCATGCTATTAGGCGCCAATTATATCAAAAGACCTTCCTTAAGATGTATATAAAAGGCTCCAAGTTATTCGAAATTATAGTCTAAGATAACTCGGATCGAATTTATTCCTGGAAATCGTAACTCACAGTTGATTAGCTATCTACATTATTAGTATGTACGGAAAGTCCGTTCTTACCTTCAATGGTGAGAGTTAACTAGTTACCCTAAGATATAGAAGAGGGCTGGCGGTATTACTCTCGCTCAGTTCCGAAAGTGGAACCCCACTATCGATGCCAAGTGTAGCAACCTTTGGAACGGGTACTACGTATGCACGGGTGTTTAAGTTAGTTTACCACGAAACATACGCGTGAGAACGATGATGTACTCTATATAATGGATATAAGTTAGACTTGGGAAGTGATTACCCGGGCCCGGCACCCATAAGTGTTTTGAATCATAGTCTAGATATTAATATAAATATAGGGTTTCTTCAATTTTTCTAAATCTTTACCCGTAGAGGAGTAGAGTAGAAGCTGCTCGGAAATGACTTCTCGGTGATTAGCCAGGTCGAGGAAAGAGCAAGAGAAAGAGGCCCATCTACCCCCAGGGCTGTCTTCAGGGCTACTATAAGGGAAACCAGGACTTGGACTAAAATCACTAACGTAGTTTGGGTGACGCTTTTTTCCCTCGCTCTAACTGAGATGGATAATGGAAAGAATAACAAATAACGTAGGCAATTTTACAATAGAGCTAGACAGGGAGATACAGTTATAACCTACAAGTATTACCTCTCCTCTTGGGTCAAAAGATACGCAGACTACCTTATTAAGAAAAGAAAGAAAAAAAGGAGCACCGTCAAAAACTGCAGATCTACCCAGGTGCTATTAAACTTAGTCAAACTATATATTAACTAGTTACTACTGCACAGTGTCAACCAAAAATAAGAACATAATAAATATCACCTCTCTCACGAAATAGCGCATTGCACTATTATCTACTAACTCCCCCTCTTCTACTACGCATAGTTTCACCTTCATACTAACTACCTTACAATTTAGATCCCAACTGAGAAACGTCCCTCGCATTACTCCATACCATACTTGTTTCACGCCAAGCATTTTGTATTTTCACTTCCAAGGGTTAAAGGCATAATATATAATATACATACAGATCGTGTGGTTGATGACACTGTTTTTATCCAAATATATAATTTCAACCTTAGAAATAAGAAGTTGAATACAAAGCACACTCTGGAGTGACTATAGACAGCAATTCACAGGTCCGCCGTTACTTAACTATTACATAGGTATTAGTATAGTAGTATTTAATGTTGGTGCATAACGGCCACAATAGGCTTCGCTCATTCATAAAATTCATAGGTAAAGATGCGGTGACTAATGACCATGTGACATGCATAAAATCACGGGTTCAATCAAGTTCACGTCGGTCTCAACTTTCAAAATGCCAACTCAATCACGAAGATGGATCCTTCCAATCTGTCTCTTGCCAATGGACTCTTCCGTCCACCTCCAGAGGAGGAACTGTTCCTGTCGCCAGACACACGCTCCGTTTCGGAAAATTCTCATACAGCCGACCCCCGTTTTCTGGAGTTACAGGAGGAGCTTCGAAGTGCGTTGTTCACGGCCGTCGCCAATTCCACGCCGAAGCAGTACCTGTTGGAGTCGATAAGTGAACCGGAGGCGACGCCATCATCTCGGAGGAAGGCGGATCTTTTCGCAGGCTCGCCCGTTCCCAAGGCCCGGCTGATCTTCTACTTGAAGAATTGGATCACGGAATGCGCGCCGTATCTCGATAAATTCGACGAAGCGCGCCATTTTGGTATCCATATTCCGATCCTGGCTGAAGACTCCTCGGCGTTGTTTTACGCCCTGCTGGCTTTTTCTGCCCGCCAGACCGAACGGAAGGCCGGTCTCAGAAACTGCCATGACAGCCTCGAGCTCTACCAGGAATCGATCCGGTTGATACGACCGGGTCTCCAGGCCAAAGATCCCAATGTGTTGGTGACGGTCTGTATTCTGGCGGTCATGGAATTGATGTCCGTTAGTACGCAGGACTGGAGACGTCATGTGGAGGGGTGCGCGGCCTTGTTTGACTGCTTCAATGTCAACGGGTTTTCGGGGGGGCATTTGCAGGCCGTCTTCTGGTGCTATGTGCGAATGGAGCTCTGCGGAGTGATTGTTTCGAATGGCGCAGACCGGACGGTTCTTCCTCTGGAGAAATGGGTCCCCCCTGCTGCGCCTCCAGGCCCAGGCCATGGCCCGGAGTCCCTCGAGGAGAACGAAAAACGGGTGCGAAACTTGTTTCTGGAGAAGAGCATTGTGTCTCCGGATATGCATGCGAACTGGGCCGTTTATTTGTGCGCAAAGGCCTGTGATCTGGTGTGTAGACGGACCAGGGAATTGGAGCTGGGGGAGCTGGACACGTCCGACTCACGGCCATTCAATGAGCAGTGGAATCGACTGTGGGACGAGCTACAGTTTTGGCTGGCACAGCGGCCCTCCGAATTGTTCCCGGTGAAGGTGACCAGTATGCGTGGCGATCAGATGTTCCCGGAGATCCTCTTTGCTCATCAGGCGGCTATCTCTGGAAACCAACTGTATCACACGGCCTGCATCTTGTTGCTGGAGATCAAACCAGCCATCATCCTGCTGTCCACATCATCAGACCACTTGTCGTCCTCGATTTGGCACGCCAGGAGGGTCTGCGGAATTTCGTTAACCAATCCCCATCGAGGCAACCTCATCAATGCGATACAACCCCTATACATTGCCGGGAAACTTCTAAGTCATCGGCGAGAGCAGATGGCCGTGGCCAAATTATTCAAGATTATTGAAGAGACTACCGGGTGGGGTGCGTTATGGCGATTGAGAGATCTTGAAGCGGCGTGGGGGTATGAGACCAACGAGATCTTATCGGCTCTTTGACGTTCAGTTGTTCCGCCGTACTGCGAACTATCCTCAACTACCCTCTAACAGAAGCCGACTCCCCTCTAGTGAATACAGCATAATTACTGGATGGTGCTTCACGCCCACTAGGCTCTACCAAACGAGTATGTGCTTGGGTTACTCAATCCTTCTATGGCAACGTGATTGGCACCCTACAGGAAATACAGACTTATCCGTACAGGACCTTCTGTCGCAGCCTCTGTCTATGGCATTACCGTTGCCCGATCTGCTTCCCAAATACTTCGTCGTCATTTCTAGACACTATCGCATACGAAATGGTCACGTCACATAAGGCACAACGCACATTTTGACAAATGGCATGTGCATAGCACCTTAAAAGAATGGACCGCAAATACTAGTTGACATTGCCAACACGGTCACAATACTGTGTGTCTTCGAACTACCTACTATACTCTTCAGTGATCGGCAGAAACACAGCTACAATGTGTTATAGACCAGTCTACGCGTACCCAACAACAAACCGATAATTGCAATTTCAAACCCACAAATCAGCAGGCAAAATACTCATTAATATCCTGAATTCATACCCAATTAAATTCCCTCTCTTATACCTTTTCGACATAGACCGCTTGGCTATCTTTCTCCATGGCTCCCGGTGCCCCCTTGGACATTCTTTCGAGACAGGCAGTCAATCCGACCTCTCTCTGTGCCTCCCGCAGAAGCTCAGCGTCCTGTTCTCCAGCGTTGCTTCCGAACACCTTATCCATCTCCTCCAGGGTCACGTTCTTAGTTTCGGGGAGGAAAAAGTAGACCCAGCAGATGCCGACGAGCAGGAAACCCGCGAAAAAGATGTAGGTACCCCATTCCCAGGCATTCAGCATGGGAGGCACAAAGAATGCGATGGCGAAGTTGTTGATCCAGTTGCTGGAAGCGCCAATCGAGGCACCCTTGGCGCGAATGGAAAGAGGGAAGATCTCCGACACCAGCGTCCACGAGCAGGGTCCCCATGTGGCGCCAAAACCGGCAATATAGACCCAGATGAGGGCTGTAAGACTTGGTCAGTACGGAATTATGGGAATGACGATTGATTGATGTGGAGGGAGATACGTACCCACGGCAGTCCAACCTGCTGCGACGTGAGAGGGCCAATCATGGCTGAATTTCGCCACGATGACACCCACAATCACCATGCTGATGAACATGACCAGTGATCCAACGATCAGCATGGGCTTTCGGCCAACCTTGTCGATGACCAACTATTTTGAATTAGCGGCATGTTTCACTTTTGACGACCCAAATGTTAAGTCACGTACCATGCCTGGAACCGTGCTGATAATGAAGACAACGCCGGTCACGCCAGTCGCGAGGAGAGCAACGGTGCCTCCCGTCAGTCCGAGACTGACGAACACATCGGAGGCATAATAGATAACTGTGTGCGGATGGTTAGACTTGCTCTCTTCCTTCCAGGATCCAGACGTGACAACTTACTGGCATCAATGCCACTCCACTGCTGGAAGAACATCACCAGCCACGCCGTGGCTACTCGTTTGATATTGTCCCAGGTCCGAAGGCAGTTGGCGTACTGCGCAATCTGGCTCATGAAGACGCTCTTGTTCTGTTTATCGGCCAGCTTAGGGTTTGCCTTGGCAAAAGCTCTTGCCTCGAACAGGGCTTCTGCTTTGATCTCCAGGAACTCCACCTGGACCAGGTCGTGGTCCTGGGGCAACTTGCGCATCCACGCCAGCGTCGCGAGCGCCTTCTCGTCTCGGCCCTTCTTGACCAGCCATCTGGGAGAGAAGGGCATGAACCAGATGCCGCAAGCCAGCGCGACGGCGGGGATGCCCTGCACGATGGAGGGCAGGCGCCATGCGAGGTCAGATTGCGATGCGCCGTGGCCTCCGATATAGTTACTTCCGTAACCCACCCAGAAGGAGATCATGATGCCCAGGATGGTCGCAAACTGGTAGAACGACACCAATAGGCCACGCATCTCGGGAGCAGCAAGCTCGGCATTATACAAAGGTCCGACGCCGCTGAACAGACCGACTCCGAGACCGGTGAAGAATCGTGCGGCGTACAAAAGCGCAGGTTGGCCCGCGGTGGCACCGACGTAGAGATAGCTCCCTAGGATGACCCAGCAGCAGGCCAGGAACATGGTGTACTTGCGGGAGATGATTTCTCCCAGGATTCCAGCGGCCAACGACCCCACGATTCCACCTAACTGCAAAATGGAAGTGAGCCAGCCCTTGGCCGTGGAGGAATCCACCACGGAGGGAAAGTTCTCTTTGAACCGCGTCATGACGAACGACTGGCCCAAGACACCCTGTTGGTAGCCATATTCAAAACCGCCAAATCTGAAGCGTATTAGAATGGTCAAGGCGAGACCGTACATCCAGAGGGAGAGGACTTACGAGGCGAAAAACGCGATCATGAGGACTTTGGGGTTGGCGAAAATGGACGCCCACATGGACTTTTTCACCCTCTGAATGTCGGAAGACATTTCTCTGCCATGATCTGCCATGATGAAAAGTTTCGTCTCTGGTTTTGATGTAGGGGGGAAACACAGAGAGAGAGAGAAAGAGAAAGTCAGGGCATTCCGGGGAAAGAGCCTGGGGGATCTGGGGAAATATATCCCCTCACTGATCGTCCCTTCATCCAGTTTTTTTGAGAATGTGGTTCATACTGGCCCGACCTGGTGACCCTGATCTCCAGTTTTAGTCCACTATGGAGTCGCAAAAGGCCTGGTGCTTCAACTTTTACTCAACTTAGCTTGCAGAATGTGGGCACGGCCTTACCCAAGACAGGCACTGGAGCCTCCATTGACCGGATCGGGGCAATGGCACGATATGTTCTACTCTACTTGCTTGGCCTTCGTTTAGCAGAGAAAAAGTCTTAGCTAATGCGGCTCCACCTCTACGTCTTTTGGAGTAAATTAGAAAATTTCTCGGACGGCTCCGGACCCACTCGGGGCATTCGTTTCGGAGTGCAGAGGCTCGACAACCTCTTTTTGGCTGTCTCACCTGTGATGGTCTGATGGTATGCATCCCCAGACAGTCATGTCTTCCAGAAGGCCCCCAGCTACGGGCAAGCAGCAGCGTGTTCGAACGGGATGCTGGACGTGCCGCCGACGGAGAAGGAAATGTATGCCTGTCTTTCCCCACACCAACAGTTAGTTACGATCAAGTGGCTGACCCTAGGGTGCTGAATTGCCGATGCTACAGGTGACGAGCGAAAGCCTCGCTGCGAGAACTGCGAGGCAAAGGGGTTCTCGTGCAGGTATGGCACCGATCTGACCTTTGTGCCCGTGTTGAACCCAATGGCACGGACAGAAAGGACCTCGACTCGGGCTGGAAATCATGTCCAAAGCACTATCCAGGTAGGGTGAATCGAGTCCGGTTGGCATGCTGTGGAGATCCATACTAATGTCACGATAGTCCATCGATGACCCAGACTCCCGGAACTGGAACAGTACTCCAGCTGTCCAGGATGCAAGGAGCCCAACGGCCCTGGCCACGAGCGTTACGACAGGCCCGAAGAATGCAGACTGTCCATCTGGCCCGGTCTATTTCCCAGCCGTTGACGGTGATACTCCGGATCCAACCCCTAGGCATGACTCCCCACCCCGAGAGAGTCGGGGAGCCCTTGCCAAGGACCGAACCCTGACTCGTGCTGTCTGTGGATACAACTCTACTGCTCCAAGTATTACCCCTGCTAGCGTTGACGGAGAGATTGGCCTCTTACGGTACTTCCGCTACTCCCTGGCTCCCTGGATCGATGCCGGCGACCCGGAGTGTACGTTTGCGATTCATATACTGCTATTTGCAAAGACCAAGCGCTCACTATACGCCGCGATCCTGGCCCTTGCTTCAGCGCATTCATGCCTCCTGCAAGATCGCAGTGGCAATGAGAGGACTAGGAGTGCCGCATATCGCCAAGAGGCGGAACAGGGCCTCGCCGTAGCGGACGATCCGGTAGGACGAACTCTCCTGATGCTGCAGGACTTCTTCTCAGTCCATCCCCGACAATGGAGGGATTTCTTGCTCTCCCAGATTCGTATTTTTGACGGCGTCAGGCCGATCAATGCCGTGCAGAGTGGGCTCAGTGAGCCATGGTGGTTGCTCCACTTTCGGATTGGTATGTACTCACTCATTGCATTCATTGCATCTATTAATTCCACACTACCTGGACTGACACGCATGGCAAGATCTCGCTGCATCAGTCATAAGTGCACAGGCACCCTTAATGCTCAGCCACTCCTGGTTATTGCCCGGTGGCTACAGGATCGGCTCATACCCTCTGCCACCGCAACGGTCCTCCACCAAATCAGTATATCTGCGTGCGCTGCTCCTTCTGGCGCATTGCCTGTGCGTGCTTTTCGCCCAACCCGGCACGTTATCCCCGCTGCCAGAAGGTGGAGGACAAATGGCCATCCGCTCCTCCAAGACGGATTTCACTTCGCTCTGGACCTCCCTGTGGACGGATTGCCAGGAGTGGTACCACGACCGCCCCGTGGAAATGCAGGCCATAGTGGACATCCGAGGCGCAGAGGCCGATCAAATCAACCCTGGCAGCTCCTCCTCGTTTCCCATTCTGATCTACACTACCCCTCTGGCTCTCTTGACTAACGCCATATATCATCTCGCCTCCTTCCTGCTGCTTACACATAGACCCAGGCTCCTGAAGGCGATCGCGGGTCCCCGATACTTTACATCGCGAATCTGGCATGCCCAGGCCATCGTGGGAATCGCTACGAGCAATGAATTCGGAGAGCAGTGGGATCCGATCCTGATTGCTGGTCTGCTCACAGTCGCGCGAGATATGACCCACGCGTCACAGCAATCGATTCTGCTCGACTTGCTGGGAAAGATCGCCACGGAGACTGGAATCAACCTGGATCACGAGATGGATGCCCTTCGATCCGGATGGGACATTTCCCAGTACGATGATGAGACAATTGGCTAACAGTCAATGCAATATATTCGTCACTATTGATCGTGGTTATTGGCGGTCGTTGATTTCATGTGCAAATGGAATACTTTCGATGGCGCCCTTCCTCTGCACACACATCGCAGCGGCCTGGTTCGCTTGCTGTACCACGGATTCGATCCGCGCATCGAAGTCCTCCGGGCCTCCCCCGATGGCGGCGTGTTTTGCAAAGGCCGTTGACAGGTAGCCCACGAAGGTGTCCCCGGCGGCTGTGGTGTCGACGACCTTCTGGACTTTCACGCCCGGAACGAAGCCCCGGCGACCCGTGGTCGTCGAGTAAAACACGCCCTTGGCGCCGAGTGTGATCAATACAATGGGAACGTTGACGATGTCATGGAAGAGCGGGGCCAACTGCTCCGGTTGCAGGTCGGCTTCGCTCTGATATGTCACGGGGATTTCGGGGATCGACCCGGCCATCTGCACCGCCTCGGTCTCGTTCATGATCAGCACGGCGGTATTGCGCAGTGCGGCGGTGGGGATGCCCTCCGGATAGACGGGAGCCAGGTTCAAGACGACGTGGGTCGGGACATTGCGGTCGTTGAAATGCTGCATGAGGCTTATCACCGTGGCTCTTGGAATCTCTCCCTGAAGCACGACGACCTGCGGCGCGGGACATTGCGTCTGGACTGTGCTGAGGATGTTGCTGACATCGCTCATGCCCGCATGGTTTGCCCCCGGCACCACGACAATGCGATTCTGTCCACCCTCCCCTTCTTCCACGATGATCGTCGCCGAGCCGGTCTGGCAGTCGGTCCTCTGCTTGATCCCCGCCGTGTCGACCCCGGACTTTTCCAAGACGGGCTGCAATAGGGAGGTATAATGGGGATCATCTGCACCGACGGCGCCAATCATGCTCACGCTGATATCCTGTTGAGTCTCCGTGCTGTATCCTGCTCGAGCGCATGCAATCGCTTGGTTTGCGCCTTTTCCTCCGGCGTCGACGGTCAGGGACGAGCCGGTCAGCGTTTCGCCCGGTCCGGGACAGCGGTGGGCGTAGGTGACGAAGTCGACATTGAGAGATCCGATAACGCAGATGCGAGGTTTGGCCATGTTGACTCAGTCTGTGTGCTGCAGATTCGTTTCCTTTCTTTCTTGATTTTCCGTTGTTGTATGTTGACTGGTCCGGGCGTTTATTATTTCTTGCGTCTCACTGCACAATGTTAAGAAGTTGGGAGATCTCAGGACCGGGTGAAAATACTAGCCTTATAGGGACATACTGTTTGAAGAAGAATAGCGAGAGTATCCACTCCCCACCTTCACATGTATCCAATTCTCAAATCAAGATACTCGATCTCGTAATGGGAGCCTCCACTGGACCCAGCCGAGCACCGTAGGCTATGATACCCAGAAATGGCTTAGTGGGCATCCTGATGTCTTGGCACAGAATGCACGTTATCTAATTTATATAAGCGATCTGGACCTCGATCTCAAGTGAGCGATCATGCGACGGTGCCGAAGTTCGGGTTGAGGGCGGGCAATAATGGCATTGTGGTAGAAGAGAACCCAGAGCAGGACTCAGTAGCAGTAAACTCAGCCTCTCAGATGGCCAAGTCTTTGCTACATGACAGTGCAGGATTTAAAGCCCAGCCACTGTAGGAAAATAGGCGGAAGATGGACAGTTTTGAAACTCACAATCAAAGCAACAAACTGTATCTGAGAACATGGATTAGCTTATAGATAAGGTACCTGCATCGAGAGCTTGGAGAAGTATAGATTAGTATAACTGACTGCCTGAGGCACCACACCAGTAAGTATGACTAAGCATTGGCTCGTCTTTCAGCCTGAGGCACCAGTCCAGCCCAAACAGGCAAGTCAAATAACCTGAGGCACTGATCTTCTCCGCATCGCATCTTCTGATCTCCGTCCGTCCTGAGATTATCTCGTCCGCTTCCTAACCAGCTTATTCCTCGATCCCCCGACTTCTCTCCATCCGACGTACCGCTATCCTCCTCCTCCATCCTACCAACCGATACCTCAATGCTCCTCCGTTCCAAAACCCCAGGCCTGCTTCTATCTCGCCGCATCTTCTCCCCTAGTCCGCTCGTCTCGCAACTGTCCGTCCAGACCAGAATGGCTTCTACACAAACGACGCCGACGTCGAATACTCCGATGGAGGATACGATTCGTGAGAAGGTATCTTTTCCTTCCTTCCCTTCTCTTTGCTCCCTTCCATACCTTACACAGTAGATTCATCACATCCGATCTCCACTTCTTCTCCTGGCATATATGACCTACCTGTACTTGAAGAAAGAAAGAAGCTAACGCAAAGACCAAAAAAGCTAACAACAGCCCTCTCGCCCACCACCCTACGCATCCGCAACGACTCGCACAAGCACGCACACCATGCCCCGATGCAGGGTTCGACGTCGAAGGAGACGCATTTCCAGTTCGTCATCCCTCCCTCCATCACTATAAACTACACCTGCACTTACAAACATTTCCACTAACCTCCCAATACAGCGTCACAATCACCTCGGCAAACTTCCAATCGAAAATGCAGCCCGCGCGACACCGGATGGTCTACGCGTTGCTGAAAGACGAGATGAGTGCGGAGGGAGGGATCCATGCGTTGCAGTTGAGGACGAGGACGGAGGAGGAGGAGCAGAGAGAGAGGGAGAGGAATAATCAGTGAGATTAGCTTTCACATAGACTTATACTGTGTATTTATTTTATCAATAGATGGATATATTTCAAGATTATATATACTATTATCACCCGTCATTGGGGGTGTAAGAACATTAAACAAAGGGAATAGAATGGAGATTTGTAGGATTATAATGATTGAGGGTGATATCAGTAGATGCATGTGATGTATCTCCGTCTAAAAATCTAGTTACATGGACTCTTGGCTGACATATACTCCGTAGTGGACTTGTCATTCCAGGACTGTACTATTATGCATACTCGCGTGCTCAATTATTATTAAAGGTATTACATAGATCTAGCGCCAAACAAGAAACTCTAATATATACATGTGTAGCAGCATCAAACGCACCTAGCCAAGAAGTCGTAGACCCTCAAGCCGGAGGCCGAAGATGCACAACTATACACGACCAATCAGTGAATCAAAGAGAAAGAAACGCATGGGACAAAGCATTCGCAAGACGAGCTTTTGATCAAAAGAGACATGGTGGTATAAAAGTACAAAGGAAACAAATCAACGATAGCGAACGGATATCAAGCGACTCGGCTTACCGTGGTCCTAAATAACACGACAGTAGAGCGTAGACCATAAGAGACGCAGGAATCGATAGCAAAACATTCATTCCGACCTTGGTGCAGAAACAAGGAAAACAAAAAGGACGAGCAGTGGGAATCGCAAAACTGGAGAACGGTGGATCGTATTGGGTTCTAGGATTTGTTGGCTTGGGTGACACCGACAGCGACACCAACGACGATGGCGATGATAAGAACTGCAGCGATTAGCCATTGCCTCGTACCAACATTGCTGGGGATGGATTGACTTACTGACGATAAGCAGTGCATACCACTTCCACTTTCTGGCGCGACGGGCACTGTCAATGGCATGGCTAATCTGGGTGTTGGCCTGACCAACGTTGTCGGCGACTCCTTCGGCGTCCTGGTTGATCTGCTCAATGGCAGGATCCTGCTGATGTACAAGTTCCGCCACTTCCTGGTACAACCGGCCCAGCTCCGTCATATCCTGCTCAATCTTACGGATCGCAGCCGATCGCTCCATCGCGGCCTTTCGGGCGTCGTTGGCCTGGCCAGTTCGGCTCCCAGAAACCTATTCTAATTAGCAAGGCCCTCTCATTTTAAAGTGAATGTAGGTTGAAATCATACCTGGAACATCTGCTCCTGGCCCAACAGAACATTCTCAACGCCGGCATCCAATTCCTCGGGAGTGGCCTCGGGGTTGGCGATCTCGTATCGTCGGCGCACCTGCTCCCGCAACCGCCTCTGGAACTCCTGCTGAGCCTTCTGGTACTGCTCGATTTCTCGGCGCAGGTTGCGGCTGGCGACGTCGATCTGGGTCTGCACGCGGCTGTCTCCGGAACCAGGGGTCCCCTTGATCTTCTTCATCAGATCGCGGAGGTAGCGGAAGGACTTGTTGATCGTATCCTCGATGTCATCCAAGGTTTGGCGCGCGACCTGGTCCTCCTTGACGTTGCTCGAGTCGAGCATGCCGTTCTGGGCCGCCACCAGCTGGCTCTCGCGCTTGGCCCGGATTTCAGCGATTCCCTCGTTGATCTCACGGCACTTGTTCAACAAAGTGGTCGGATCGGCGGGTTGTTGTTGGCCGTAGGAGCCCATCTCTAGAATGGCAATGGTCAGACCAACTCAATTGGCGGCACGTCGAGCGAGCGCACATACCGTAGTTTCCGTTTCCCTGCTCCATCGCACCGGCCTGGCCGTAGGGGTTCTGGTTATAGCCTTGGTTGCCGTAGGGATTGGGTTGCTGCTCGCCATAGGGCCTGTAGGAGCTGTAGCCGGGTGCTTCGAGGTTCTGGTACTACCGAATGTCTAATCAGTGGATGCGAAACTTGCGCAACGGGCGGGTAGGAGGGGTGAGAGAGGGAAGAGAGAGAGAGAGAGCGAGCGCGGAGGGTATGCAGAAAGTGGGTGAATATGCATTAACGTACACTCATGATGATAATTCGATCGATTTATCGAATCTCAAGGGTTCTTGGTGGGAGGTGCCCGCGAATTGCCGGAGGTCGAGATGGCTAATCTGACGGGTCTGGACTGGACTGGTCGATGACAGGTCAGGTCGGGTCGTACAAAACGGAAGACCAGAAATGCGCGGGAGGGTGAGAGAAGAGAAAAGAGCCGCGACACGGGCAAAGACAAAGGCAAGAAATCCCGGAGGAATGGGGGGTGAAGGATAGTCAGAAGAGAACGAGGCGAGGTGGGAGGAAGAAAGAAAGACGGCGGGTGAGACACGCGGCTGAGCAGTTTGGTCGGTTTGGCCGGTTTGGCTGTTTGGCTGGTTTGGCGGGTTTGGCTGGTTTGGAGGGTTTGGAGAGTTTGGTTGTTCCCGCCGGTCGAGAGGATCTTCTTCTGTTCTCAACCACTGCAAAAGAGCGACAAGGTGTGGTCAGTCCCGGAATTCGTCCAAATCATCCCTCTCGAGTTTTCTGCTCAGGGGCAAATCTCACGAAAGTCAGGATGGTAGGGGCCGATGCACAGACCGATCGTCAGTCCCCTTTTCGAGCTTGTGAAACGGCCGAACTAGTCCTGGCAATAGTTTCACTCTATGGTCATTTAACAACAACGGTGTGCAGTCCAGTCCTTACAGGATACAGTGCATTGGATTTCGCAGTCTACAGAGTACAGAATACAAAGTACAGAATATAGATATACAGGGAACAGTCTCGTTGCCTGATTCAGGCAGTGCCATTCTTGCCACAGACTCTCTGAACATCAGCCCCAGACCAGCTTGCCTTTTCCGGCCGCCGCTGGATGGTTCGGATGAGTCCTGCGCCAATGACAGGTCCGTCGTCAGCTACAGTCGAGTCTGCACGTCATGGCTGCCGTTGACATGATGATAATGATATATCCAACTGCCAGACTGAATTCACTTGGCTTTCAATCACCCCGAGCATGTACAGTACGCAGGGGTTACTCTGAGTATTATTATGGCCCCACTGCCAACGCACCTGTAAGACCTAACGCAATGTGACTTCCTCCGCCACAAACCTTTCGAAACATTCCAGACCGGCACTTTACTCAGTGTGCCAATCCGCCAAGATCCCTCCATATTGGCTTTATGATTGTGTGCTCTCACCGTTTCCCGTCAACTTCAAACCAGTCTATCTACCGAACTCCGCCAGACCCTGAATGCGACTGCGCAGCGTGCCGGTCTGAGGGACTCACAAATTCCCACCTGCAGACTAAAGTCGACGGCGGCTGGTTATATTTAGCAACAGCTCGTACTCTGTAAATTTCTGCCTGGTGCGAGCCTCAGGCCTGCACTGCCACGATCGCTTTGTCAGCTTATTGCCTGAGGCAGCAACGCACCACCATCCAAATTACAGAGAGGATTCTGTCGTCCGTGGTCTGTACGCAGTCCTCGTGTTGGCAATTTGACTGGGTTCATCAATAAGATTAACCCTGCAGATTGCTTCATCGAGATTGAATTTGCAGATGCCAATTAGCCAGAAATGAAGGCAGCGCGGTGGAGTCTTTCGTCCGTCTCCACTGGGCTGATCCTTCTTCAGCTCAGAGCCTGAGACAGTAGACAGAAACCCAAAAGTTCTTATAATTAGGGGATCTCTCGTTCTGCCACTGCAGTCATGCATTAGAAGATATCAACAACCTCGGTTAAGCTCTTGTGTGCCTGCAATTTCAGGCAGACAAAGTAGCAAATGCTTCCATGACCGACGGCGTTGAATATCCCACTACAGAAAAAGACAAGAAGAATAATAAAATTAACACATTTTACTCTCATCATATCCCATCTGGTCCCAATATCCCAGCAGCAAGTAGCAGCATTATCGAGTACAGTAGATCCTGGCTTGGCATCCTCCGGTCTACAGTAAGCCGTATCGTATCCCCGCCTCTTTGTTGACATACTTCTTTAATCATCTTTCCCAACTCCAAATTCCATTCCACTTCTTGTAAACACCACCGACATGGACAAACTATTCCAAAACGCCATGCAGCAGGCTCAGGCCTCGAAGAAACAAACGGATTCAACCCCATGGACCCCCGACTCACCACATCCACAGCCTTTCTACGCATGGATCGACGAAACCAAACAGTGGCTGCCAGCTACACCCAGCACGGCTCAGAGATATGACTCCCGTATCTCCAAAATCGCCCTATACAGCTGGAACATCGACTTCATGCTCCCATTCCCTGAGACCCGGATGGCCGCCGCGCTGTCTCATCTCCAGGACCTGACGCACCAGACCCTGTCATCATCATCCCCAGACACCGCCGTCATGATCCACCTGCAAGAATGCCTCTCAAGCGACCTCGTCCTGATCAGCCAGGTGCCATGGATCCGCGACGCCTTCTACATCACCGACATCGACACCTCGGCCTGGTCATCACGGCTCTACGGCACCACCACGCTGATCGACCGCCGTCTTGCCGTCTCCTCGGTATTTCGGGTGCATTTCTCGCTGACCAGGATGGAGCGAGATGCGCTGTTCGTCGACGTCCTCTTGTCTTCTTCTGGCCCTGGGGAGAACCCCGGCAAGAAGAAGAAACTCCGCCTCTGCACCTCCCATCTGGAATCCCTCGCTCTAGACCCCCCACTGCGACCGGCTCAGATGAAGCTCATTGCGTCGCATATGCATGCACACGATGTATCTGGCGCTGTGGTAATGGGTGACTTCAATGCCATCCAGCCATTTGATCTCTCTCTTCATACAGAAAACGGGCTCAAGGACGCGTATCTTGAGCTTGGGGGAAAGGAGAATGCAGAGGAGGGCTATACGTGGGGGCAGCAGGCGTTGCCGGAGCAGCGGAGGCGGTTCGGGTGTTCACGGATGGACAAGGCGTTCTATTGTGGAGGGCTGAAGGTGTTGGGTTTTGAGAGGTTTGGTGCTGGTGTGCTGGTTCCTGAGCATGAGAGGGAGAAGCGCGAGGAGTTGCTGGCGCTTGGGTTTGAGAGGCCTTGGGTGACGGATCATTTGGGGGTGAAGGTGGCATTTGATCTGAGGGATGATAGTCGTTTATAGTGCTAGGAGTTGGTTCGTGCTACGTTTGGGTAGGAATATTTCTCTCTGGTTGAGGCTCTTGGCTTTAGTATTTAAGAGGATACGTTATCATATACTGTTTGATGCCGGCTGTATCCTACACTGTATTTAGTGAAGCTTCCTGAGTCCAAGCATTTTACACCGATAGAGCTATCTATCTGGTCTCACTTATCATATACACGTTCTTAGAATACAATACAGAGAATATACTAAACAAACACGACTACAGTATGCTGGGCAAATCTTTTGCCCATGTGTACGGCAAGCGATAGCGGCCACTCCGCAACAAAAAAGATTATTCAGGGAATATAATTGTGAGGAGTATCCAATTTGTTCTCCTGGATCGCCGTGTCCAGAACCCGTCCTCTTTTTGCCGGGATATTCAATCGCTGTGTGGTCCAGGTACATGCTAAAATCGTTGAAAGACGGCTTCGGACTATCTGAAGCGTCCCTCGGTGACTCAAGGATTAGAATAAGTTGGCGGATTCGAGCGCAATTGTGTAGTCGTGCGCTGCTGAATACTGTTTGAGCCATTCATCATTCAGCCCATTGCTGATGCATAGATGATGCGTTGGCATCATTATCAGAATGGTTGGAGTTCACGCACCTTGGTGTCTCAATGACCTTGATAATCGGGACGGCACAACGTCCATAGTTCCGTAGTGGCTCGAATGTGTTCGATATAGAGTGATGGTCTCGCTAGGGATAAGATGCTGTTACTTGAGGCGTCTATTGACTTCGTTGATTTCGGGCCATCCAGAATTCATATCGCGGGGGTGGTGAGGGATTCAGGGAAGAAGATTCAGTCCGCGTATTTTCCATGTACAGGCAAGTATAGTGGTCACAGCTTCAACGATTTGTAGAGTACTGCGATGGTTGGGGTTGTCGTGTTAGCCAACGGGCATTAGGGATAGATGGACTGTTGTTGAGTTGGGTTTGTTGGAAACGACAGTTTTGAGTCACTTGGAATCACTGCAATCTTCAACCATGAAGTGAATACTTGTCTCACTCTGAACTGGAAAAGCACAAACTGTTACGTTGACTAGGTTCTACAGGCGTAGCTACCTTCCAGTTCTATAGAATGTCCTGTATATGACGGAAGGAGCCATGGTTGCCGTTGTTTGGGGAGCGAGCAGTGGCTGCTGCTTGAGTCTCTAAGTAGACAACCAGAAACCTCCAGCATATCCCAAGAACCAGCCCAAACAATCAGGCTTTAGCCAGATCTCCTGCTCCCAAGCTTCTGGTAGTTAGACCTGATTAAGCCTATTCCTACTTGACAAGCATTTTCTTCTTGTTCTACTCTAGACCTAGGAGGTGAGCAACTTTGAATGTTAATGGCAAACGGAGGCATTAACTAGTTGATCGGCATCGATTGCAATATCTTGTATGGAAGTACATATCTCTCTTGTTTATTGTTGGAACCTGCCGGTTGTATGGCTGCTCACGTGGTTGCTCATGTGACACACAGTGTAGTTAGCCTAGGTAGCTAAATCTTACGTCTTTACTACCTTCTACATCTGCCAGACCGAATACAAGCATTTTCACCGAGTTCTAGTTATACCGACAGGCAGTCTCTGTGGTTTATTCCCAAGATGGCGGCACTGGACTCCCTTCCCCTTGAGATACTACTCATGATACTGGCTCACTTGGACGTCCTCGATACAGACGAATTCGAACCTCCAGATGCCCACTTTTGCTATTCTCGGCAGAAAGAAGACCAGCCCTCTTGGTACTCCTTGGTATTGCAGCCGCTTGTCTCCCTGTGTCTCGTCTCCAAGCGCTTGTGCTACACCATTCAACCTATCCTCTACCGTGAATTTATGCTTGGCTATGGCGACTCGTGGCGCTCAGAGCTTTACACATGGGACGGCCGGCTTCTTTCATTCCTGCGAACAATCGCTCGCCGACGAGATCTGGCTGCGTTCGTGGAGAGGATTCACATACTGCCGCATCTGCTCCAGGCTTCTGTCGAGGCCTTGGAAAGGGCAGAAAAAGAGGCAGAAAAAGAGCGCCAGAGGATATTCGAGGAGCGGCGGGCACAGGGCTGGCGACCAGTTCCGGAGGTTGAGATTACCCCTGAAATGCTTGAAGCCTGCCGTTGTGGATATGGGGTGTCTATTCCACCACAGCCAAAATTGAGGAGCCCCATTTTGGAAGAGGAGGCTCGTGACACTCTTCACGAGGTTGCCGCTGCATTAACAATCGAACATCCCGAGAGACTATCAGCCAAAGACTTAATTACTCTTTTGATTGCAGCACTGCCCAATCTGAAACATTGCAGCCTTTTCTTTGGCCCAGATTCCGACATGATCGCTGTTCACTCTGCCACCCTATCGGCGGCCGGAATCTCCCAACTGCCACTGCGAACCATCAACCTTTCGGTGCTACGCCTTTCTGAGACGTTTTTCGATTTCGACCGCAGCGCTCGAGCTCTGCTGAACGTTTCTCCGGGTCTTGAAACACTTAACCTTCATAAGTGTTGTGGGTATCCACAGGTCATGCTCCCTTCTCTGCCGAGTCTTAAGAGTCTTCGAATCACATGCAGCCGTCTTAACGAGCAAAGCCTTGAAGCCCTACTTAATTCTTGTGACAGTCTATGCGATTTTACGTACGAGGCAGGAAAATACCCCAGAAGTATCGGGGAAGAATTATGGGACTGCCGGGATCATTTCCAGCTCCGCAACGCTGCAAGATATCTCAGTCGCCACCACCAAACCCTCGAATCGGTGCATATCGATCTCCGGAGCCGAGGAGGCTATCCAGCCACCCCGACCTCATTCGACTTTCGAGATCTGACTGCCCTGAAACAGCTCTTTCTTAACCTGGACGAATTCCACAGCAGATTTTTCATGCATCAGGAAAAGGAAGACCCCCAGCTCCTAGTGCGAATACTCCCTTCCAGCATTCACACCCTGCATCTGGCCGGGCATATCGGTGAAGATCTCCCGCGGCTGGAGAAGGGTTTGCTCGGTCTCGGCGAGGCTGTTTTGAAGGGACAATTTCAGAACCTGATGGAGGTGAGATGGGACAAAAGCGGTAGACTGGAAGCGGAAGACACGGTGAGGTCCCTGCTGACCGATGCTGGGGTCGACTTTGCATACGACAGTTGGCCAGAAACTGGAACGTCGTTCTATAATCATAGGGACGTTATACCGATAGCGAATTTTGAGCATCCATTTCCTTTACCGGACGAAGAGGACCATGACCTGTAATATTCAGATATCTCAATTTCATAGTCACAAATAGCACTGTTCGAAGGACGTTTCTCAACATACACAGTACGAAGGCTAATCTGTGTTAAATCTATCGCAGTCTTCAGAGAACTGTAGTATACCGAGCATCAAGCCTTATCAGCATGGCTCCGTCTATCTTATAGTTGCACTAACCCCATCCAGCTAGTCTCCCCAAGCCAGCCAAGCTAAGCTTAAAACAGCCAAGCCTTGCCCATCCCGGCTAATCGGCCAATCAGGGCTCGTCCACAGTGCCTCGGCATTCGGCACTCTTTATGCCATCTCATTCAGGCACACGACAATCAAGCTCTGAATCCATGTGTCATGAAAATTCAGTTGTTTCCACTTTGCCGTTGAATTCACAACGTTGTCAATGGGACGGATCCATAGTTTGCTCCGTATATCCATGCTGGAGTTCGGAGTTGTGCTGCTGCTCCGGTGTGACTCCATTCAATTCTCCATAGTCTAGGTAGTCTAATCCATTCTCATCCACCGAAGACTTAAGGCTTAAGACTTAAGAGAGAAAAGAAATCGGAAGATAGAAGGTACCTGGATTGTGGATTTGTGGGTTTTAGGATTTTAATTTTATCCGGAGTCCGTACGGAGTAGATACTACAGAGTAGGTAGATAACAGATAGCAGACGAATGTGGGTACCGGGCTCGTGCCTTCTTTCCTTTTTTTTTTTTTTTCCTTTTTTCCTTTTTTACTTTTTTTCTTTTTTTCTTAACGATGGAGTGGACCTCCGAGTTTTACCCGATCACTCGCTGTATACATATTCTGTGCCTTAGTGTTGGCATTATTCCCAGCCACTTGAGTTAGAATTAGAAATAGACCCTGTTATGTATATGAAATTATTCATTGATTCATTGATTCATTGTATTCAACTTTTTTAGGTATGCATTCTTTCTGGGAGCCAAAAAATCATTTTACTTTTGTTTATTTAAAAAAAAAAGCACCAAAAGAACAATATATATGACTCACGTCACTTGATGTTCCCAAATCCCCACATAAAGATAGTATGGACAATCTATAGTCCTTTACATTCGGAACAATAATCCATTTGCATAATCTGGAGAAAACTCAAGTCAAGTAATTATTCAATAACGAGTGTAATTCATGTATATACATCTATCTCGTCCTTCAGTCTGCTCAGCAGGTTGCTCTTACGCGGACCTGCGCGGCGTGTCTTATCTGTCCATGAGGATCATGTTCAGTTCAGTTCATGTCATGTTATGTGCATGTCACAGCAGACAAATTAAGTCAAATATGTCAATGTCATGTGGTATATTATGATACAACGAAATCATCTCATCGTCCTGATTTGATTATAGCTTATTTCTTCTCCTCTTCCTGCCCCCGATTCTTGTGGTGCCAGTCCTCTGGAGTCTCCGAATCGTCCGCGTCCAGGGCGTTCATCTCGTCTTCCTGCGCGTTGAGGTGGTGGTACACCAGCCAGAAGATGATACCGGCGCAGAACGAGGCGCAGGCCAGACCGACGAACATCCACATAATGGCCGGGTCAAAGGCGGCGGGCGTCAGGGCCTCCGCGAGAGCGGATCCGAAGGCGTTGGTGAGCAGATACATCGACTGCACGAAGGACTTCATGGAAGGAGGCGCCTTGGTGTAGGCGTACTCCAGACCGGACACGGACGCGAAAATCTCGGACAGACCGATGAACACGTACGCCGGGGTCTGGATAGCGATGTGAATGTCGTTTCCGTGGGACTGGCCGTCCTTGATGGAGAGATCGCAGCCGGGCTGTTCGTAGCAGGGGCCGGAAACGTAGATGAGATGCTGCACAATGGCGGCGTACATCATGGCCAGAGAAGCGACGATGAAACCCAGGGAAATACGGGTGATGGGACGGAAGCGGATGCGCATGCGGCGCAGCAAGGGGTAGATGACGGTCTCGAGGAAGGGGATGAAGACAATGATGGAAATGGGATCGAAGTTCTGCATCAGATCGTTGGGAATGCCGTGGCCGTTCATCTGGCCGGCCTGGGTGACGAAGTTACTGGAGAACTGGCCGTAGACCACCCAGTAGATGGGGTAGAAGGCGAACACACGGCAGGCAACCAGGGCACGCTTAAGTTCGTCGATGAAGTGGTCGTCCCACGGCACGATCCGGGCGTTGCCGTGCTCGGCCTGCCAGGTGGGCTTGGGGGCATCCATGTTGCGGTTGATGACCATGATCCATAGCGCCTTGAAGGCGTCGGTAATAATGGATCCCTGGGGCGGACGCACGACGTAGTACTTGCGGCCGACGATGAGCACCGTGGTACCGACAGCAAACATACACAGACAGAGCAGGTATCCGGACCAGAAGCCGATGTCTCGCTCCATGTAGGGCGTGGCCAGAAGCGATAGCGATCCGAGGTTGATACAGCCGTAGAAGATCATGTAGATACGCTGGATGGTCAGCGCGGGGTCAATGATGACCCGCTCACCCTTCTTGGTGGTGGACATGGCCATTTTCTTCCGCTTGTATTGATCGGCAATCTAAGCCGGTTAGTATAATCTAAACACACAGACCGAGAGGGAATGAGGTGGCTTACCAGAGGAGCAACGTTACTCTTGATACCTCCAGTTCCCAGACCAATGATCAGGATAGCCACGATGAAGCCTCCCAGACCAGCACCGTGAGCCAGGGCAGTGGGAATGGACGTGCAGACCAAGATCAGCAGTCCGACCAGGTAGACGACACAGAAGAGAACGATAGTCTTATATTTGCCGAGGAACTGATCGGCAACAATGGCACCAATGATGGGGGTGACTAAACCAGTCAGTATCACACGCGCATAGGGCACGGATTTCAAAACCTACCATAGCACCAAAACTGGAAGAAAGTGGTCAGACCGGTAGCACCCTGGTGACCCATACCCAGAGCACCACGACCTTGACTGCCGTCCAGAGGAAGGTTGATGTAGTTCTGGAAGAGACCAGACATCCCGTAGTAGGTGAAACGTTCACTCAACTCGACGATAGCCACCAGCCAGGCCGAGACAGGAAGGTTTTCGGCAATATGGCGTAGAGTCCTGGACTCCTCGTCGGTCGGTTCCTCGCCATCGGGGGTGGCAGCGAGAGCCTTCTCGTTGGCATCGGCATGCTTCTCGTCCACAACTGGTTGTTGCGGTCTGTACAGGTCAGAACGGAGGCCACAAAACACCACAGCGTAGACAAGACGAAAACGGAAGGGAAACCAAATCAGGGATGGAACTCACTGAGTAATCTCAACCTCTTGATCTCGGACGGACATGTTGCTGGGTGAGGTGGACAAGGAAAATCCCCACGGCAAAGAGAGGAAAACTCGCACTCGAAATTTCCTCGACAGAAGATGCGCACGAGAGAGCGAAAGCGAAACGGACTTGGCCCTCACCTTATAAGCTCTAGGTATTACTCACCGTGGGAGACACATGGGCCATGGTAGCCGATGCGGGACCGTCTTATCGCAGAAACATGGGAAGGGCCCATCGTTAGACCAGGAAAAAAAAATCCAATCGCGTGGTGCGAGCGACACTAGGCGCATCCACGAATGTAACCCCGGGGGCGTCGAGGACCAGAGAGCAAAGATATGACAAGCGTTGTTAAGCATCGACCGAGCGCCGTCGTGATTGGGTCCGGGGAGGCATTCTGGAAGCGGCCAGTCGGAGAAGGCCGGTCAGAATGCCCGATCAGGATGGTCGCACGCTAGATTAGTTGGGTTGGGTCTTTGGTCCAAAGCCCGGCGACTGTCCTATCGTTCCCTCGTTTTTTTTTCCTTGCTTTTTCCTGCTAAATTAGCAGAAATTGGTGCAATCAAACGGACACCCGCCGTCGCCACCGGCACCACCGCATCCGGAAAATGGGAAACTGTTAGGTAACATCAACCCATGGGCTTCAGATGGAGGCAGATAAGCATTGCCTTTCTAATTCGTAGTTTGCCGGAGGATCTCACGGACCAGAGATAGCGACATCCTGAGTCCAACCTCCAGGCGTGTCGTGTCCGCGAATGTCGACTTGACACTGAGTCGGTTTCTCCTCGCGGATATCTTCCTCGGTTATGACGGGTGTTTTTCCCCCCATCAACCATCAAAGCTCCCTTGGATAGCCGCCCGTCAGCATCGTCCATCGAGTAATGATAATCGACGCGGTCCAATGCCAAACTCTCTCTCCCCCATGATTTTGCCGACCCCGTTTAACCCAGTACCCACGTCCGACGTGCAATGTAACGTTGCTAAACTACCCCGGACTGCGGAGAGGCCAACCCCAATGCCCATGGCCCATATTGGGTTCCCCGTAGTACCCAATCATCGCCGGAGAGTTGGCCATTTGCGTTGTGCTCTCCCCGCAGGAAGCGAGGCCGTCGTAGAATCACTGAATCAGAGGCCACGGGCTGTCGACTTCTCGAGACATGGAGGGTGGAGTTCCGACGGATTTGCGACCGGTTCAGGCCGCCAGCTCGGCTGGAAGAGGGGTCATAAGGTGGTATTGACCAGGATCAGCTGCGAGGACAGGGAGCAGTCTGGGGCAATAAACTACTCTGAGTCGGAGTCGTGTGACTTGGTTTGATCTGATCTGATCTGATCGGGTCAAGTCAAGATTGCGGACGGGAAGAAGTCAAGAGGGAGAAAGCAGAAGGCATTCAAGGCCGTCAGCAACAGAAGCAAACGAGGCCAACCATGCAAATCAAGCAAACCCGCCGGTCGGAGTCGCGGCCGCCCGAATTAAGTATCCCGGGGTGGCTGCCTGATGGCCCAGGCAGCACGGCTCCGACTTCGCAGTTCGCACGTGTCCGCAGAACTAAAGCAGTAATCAGCAACGTAGGAAGAGTCATCTCTACTCCGATACTCCGTACTCCGGGGTACTCACCTATCCTGATGGGGCTATTTGCCCCGACCAGTCTGCCTCCAAACGTCCGTCCTGTTGGTGATCATCTTCCGTTCAGTCCCGGAGATCTGCCGCGCCATCAAGGTGCGAGGACCGATTATTGAGAATCAGGAATGAACACCGCGACGCCCCTCCAGACGAGGGGGAAACCCCTTTATCTTATAGACGAGTTCGTCTGGCTGGTACCAATTCCAAGCCCAGCGGTTCGCGTACCAAGCCGGCCGGAACGACGAATGTGATACCGTTGGCCAATCTGGGCTGTCTTGGCTGGCTTACCGGCGAGCTCGGCGTCTTGGAAGACCGCCTTCGCCTATCACACAGCCCGGCCAGGTGGTAACGACGGGTTGGCATGAGGGAAGGAGGGGGCGAACCGAGAGGGGGGGGGAGAGAGACTGTTCATATCTATCTATCTGTCTATCTACGTCGGAGTAAAACCTGGCGATGCTCCACGATGAATGTCGTGATCGGCTTCCAGTCATCGCGGACGCACTCCGAAGGAGCTGACTAGAGTCGGTATACACCAATAAGGTGTGTCGAGCTGCGTATGCGTTCTAGGCCTTGTCGGGATGCCACCCCCTGCGGTCAAGCTTTGTCCGTACATATATCCACTATAGAGACTTGATTTTCTAGATCTAATGTGATTTTCCCTGTTTGGATGAGGCCGCTTTACTAATGTATGTAATTGAGGACATAAAAGGACTTATAAAGGCATGCTCTTTAAGTGAAGCCTCCATGAGAACCTGCAACAAATAACAACCCAAATCCTGCAAGTCCGATATCGCTGGCCTTAATATTTGTTTTGCACGGCTTTCCCCATCGCTACACTGGCCGAAGAGCCTGCTTATTTGGCTCCTATCAGATGTAATCCCTACTGCCGAGTATCCTATTAAACTAAAAATAATGTACTGGCAATCATCTCCAGTATAGGTGACCCCGAACACCGAGCTCCGACCTGTCGGCTTAAGCAACCTTGAGCGTTGAAGATCCACTTGCTTACGCCCTTCGTGCACGCTATCTCATGAATAGAGTTATGGGACCGACGGTTGAGTCACTCGGGTTGATAGCTTGCCGGTTCTTTTTCCCAGGAGAGATACATATTCACACTGTTAGTTGAAGACGAGAAAAAGCATCGCTATACGGATAGGGAAGGAGACATTCTAGGATGGTTACACTTCCAGCAAGCTGGTGGTACATGGAAATATGTACTTGATCTTTTCGACAGCTCGAAGGCTTTCTCTTTCTATTTCAGTGCTCTGGGCGCCCTGAGTTAATCACTAAGCAAGGGCTGACAGGCTCCTCAATATCACGAGGTGAGCGTTCTGATATAACTCTATATAGAGTATACTGGCTTGGCATGCTCTTATTCACTAAATAGCCTGCAATATTGCCCTTGCTACAATTTTCGACTAACGCATTGTGTAATGAAAGCCAACATGTTACAAAATAAACAATAAACTATAGATATCAAAAGCCGAAGCACTGATCTCCTGAATTAGTTAATATACCAGGAATTGCTACTTCTTATTATGCTAACTTCTCTACAAAAAGACTAGGGTTAATATAGATCCTACAAAGGTCCAGTCCACTCCAGAGACTATCCTTTATCCGAGAATCGTATTCGTAGCTTAACCACGTCATTCATAGGTACGCCGTCACGCTCTGAACTGTCCGCAACTCCTTACTATTCCTTAGTAGTCGTCCCTACACTGAGTCTACAACTCCTCGGTCTCACCCCCTAGACGAGTCAACCCGCTCCCTCTGGAACCGCGCCATACGCGATCCCTCCTCCCTAATAGATCAAGAAATCCGACTCATCCTCCACCACCCTCCGTCAGACCAAGAAAACACCCTTTGTCAAAATACCTGCGGCCTGTCCATGGACGAACTAATTACTAAAGCCCTTAATAGCAACGTCAATAACAATAACAATAACAACGATATCATCCCCCTTAGCAGCCTCGGTCTGAGCCGCAAGGAAGCTAGTCTCCTAATGGCCGGCGTAATCGAGGGAGAAGCAAGCCGAATTCTGTCCGAAGTAGCACACCTGAGCCCTGAAGATCAGGACCTAAAAGAACAAGCTATGCGTGCAGTAAGATCGATTAATATCCGGGCAGCTACCGCTAGAGAAGTAGCGCAGAATATTCAGCGGCGATGGACAGCAGTGACGTTAGCGGCGGCTGAAGCGCTAAACGATGATGATATTAAGAATATTAGAATGGCGATGAAGGTTCCTTGGCAGGAGTATATACTACAAACTAGTTCTACTTCAGCAAGTGATTCTGAATCGGGAGCTCGCTTTGGTCTCGTGGTATTCTACCCGAAAGAAGAAGATGAGCAAAAAAGCGGTCGTCTCGCGGAGTATAAATTCCAGATTGGAACGGCTCTTTACCATGCATTACACTATTCAGCGACGCTGATCAAGGACGAGACGAGAGACCGATTCACATTACACTGGATAGCTGTTCCAGGTAATAGTAAGAACGACTTGGACTCAAGTGCACTACGGATCAGGTTTAGCACCATGCTTTTAAATGATGAGATCCCCGTTGGCTTTCGACGCGACGCCTTTCTCTACGTGGATAAGGAGGCGCTCCACTCGCGTGAATCGACAAGGCCGTATGCCTGGCTAGCTGAGCCTGAAGCTCCGTCTTCGCAGCCCCTAAAAGTCGATATCAAGCATATCGCCCCGACATTGTTTGCGCGGCTAGTCCAGCGCGATCTCCACGGCGAGGCGAGATGGAAACCCTATCGGCATACCTCTGAGTTGAGCAGGTTGCATGCGGCCACTGATGCAAGACTTGCAGATGAACGAGATGGGATCTGGCCGCCACCTGCTCGATACCAGTGATTGTATTGCATCAACTTACCGCACAAAATTAAAGACAGCGAAGTAGCTCAGAGGGCATGTGGCTGCTTCACTGAACAGGCCCCTGAGTATAACAGTTCGGGCATGTTTATTTACACTCTTCTACCACCAACATGTAACCAAAGTTAGCACAGAAACAAGCCAAAAGAATCAACCAGTATCACCAACCCGCAATAACCATATAACCAGACATAAGCATCGGGCTCCCTGACGCAATCCGCAGAGTTAGCACCCAACAACACCAAAGCATTCAGCAACGTATGACTGACCTATGACGATAAACACACATCACCTATCCGAGCCTCTAAACGCATTAGCACAGACTCTCATCACTGTGACTCATCGCATCCACAGACCATTTTCACGAACAAGAGAAGCGTCCCAGACCCAACCCAACCGCCCGACCATAGGACCCTGGGAGCTGAAGCGCAGCTGACTCTAAGAGCCGCTGCGACAGCTACTCTCTAGCTAACTAGAGAGAAGGGAAAAGAAGAAGGCAACTGGCCCTAGTCAGCAGTACAAGTCATTATCCCAGGCCCACCCAACCACCCATCCAGGGGCCTGGCCCTAGTTAGTTCTACGGGTTAGTCTTGGTGAGCAAAGTCCCATGGCCCTCCCAACCGACCCAACCATAGGCCATTAGGGACTGCTTGGTAGCCCACTCCTAGCTAGCTAGGGGAGCAGGTGCTAGATGTTGTATCAGCCTGTAGTCACAGAAAGGCAAGGAGAAGAAACAAGAAGGAACCGACACTACCTAGATGTTTGGTGCGAGTAGGTATCCCAGGCCCTACCCAATCACCCAACCATAGGCCTGGAAGCTGCCGCGACAGCCAGGGAGAAGAGAGATGAAGCAACCGACACCAGATCTCTATATCAGCATGTAGTTCAAAACAGCTAACAGAGAAGGAGGAACCGATATTACCTGAATGTCTATTGCAAGCCATTATCCCAGGCCCAACCCAACCGCCCAACCACAGGCCTGCGGCTCTGGAAGATGTGCTAGTTAGTTCTACGGGTTAGTCCGGTGAGCAAAGTCCCAATGCCCTCCCTACCGACCCGACCGTAGGCATTAGGACTGGTGCGATAGCTAAGAAGAGAGGAGAAGCAACCCGAAATCTCTATATTAGCATGTAGTTCAAAACAGCCAAGAGAGGAGCAGACGTTACCTAGATTTCTGTTGCGCGTCATTATCCCAGGCCCAGCCCTGCCACCCATCCAGGGCCTGTCCCTAATTAGTTCTACGGTTAGTCCTGGTGAGCAACGTCCCATGGCCCTCCCAACCGACCCAACCGTAGGCCATTAGGACTGTCTCGGTGGCCCGAAAGAAGAAGTAACTGGCAATATTAGTATGTAGTCTGAGGCAGCCAGCAGAGAGAAGGAGACGAAAGGATAACTGACCCTAGGCATGCAGTGTAGGTCATTATCCCAGGCCCAACCCAACCACCCATCCAGGGCCTGGCCCTAGTTAGTTCTACCGGTTAGTCTGGCGAGCAAAAGTCCCAATGGCCCTCCCTACCGCCCAACCGTAGGCCATGAGGAACTGTGACAGCCTACTTCCTTGATTAGCATGTAGTCTGGGACAGCCTAGGGTGAGAAGAATACTTAACTAACGCCGCCAGATATCTGTGCAGTTCAGGTCATTATTCCCAGGCCCAACCCAACCACCCTACCACGGGCCTGTCCCTAATTAGTTCTACGGTTAGTCTGGTGAGCAAAAGTCCCAATGGCCCTCCCAACCGACCCAACCATAGGCCATTAGGAGCTGTCGTGGCAGCCTGCTTCCTAGACAGCTAGGAAGAAGCACCTGACAAGATATCTGATTAGCATGGAGTCTGAGACAGTCAAGAGGAGAAAAGAAGAAGACTTAACTGACACCAGACACCTCTGCAGTTCTGTAAATGTCCCAGGCCCACCCAACCACCCAGCCACAGGGCCCTGGGATATTGCTGGACAGCCAGTCCTACAGACGAGTGAGGTGAGCTGGACAGATCCAGGCTCAACCAAACTGCCCATTCAGGGTCCTGGAACCCATGAAGGGTGTAGCCATAGTCGCAGCGAAGTCTACATGACACGAGGCCATGACGACACGGGGGACTAGACCAGGGGAAGGAAGAGAGGAGGCCATGGTCACAACAGACCGGACAGACACGAGACAGAGTCGAGTTGTACGCCTGGGACCATGACTCACTCCCACGAGAGAGAGAGAGGAAATGAACGGGGTGACAGAGACAGACGGGATACATGGAATAGGAAACTCGAGAAGGAAACAAGAGGATGGAGGAACTGAGACAAGGGACTCGAAGAGACAGAGAGACAGGAGGAACCTGATGAAGCTGAAGGAGGAGAGATGAGGAGGAGAGATGAAGGTGGGAGGAAGAAAGTGAGAGAAGAAGGGTTGGGGGGGAGAAGAGAAAAGAAAGGTGGGAGTGACAGTGAATGACGAGAGACAGCAAGCATCACCTCACAATTCGTAACAGTGAAGGGAAAAAAGTCTACGGCACGAGTCATCGCGATGTCATCAGTGAATTCTTGATGGGGAATTCCATTAATCAAACTATTCACTATGTATAAGTGTATCACATAAAAGAAAAAAAAAATATGATAAAATAAAAAAAAGCCCGGGTCCTAAACATGAATACATATCGTGAAGGCGATCAAGGTGATCATACTCTCGTTTTTTCTTCTTTTAATGCCTTAACGACCCCCAGAAACCATAGGAAATAAACTTGAATCGAAATTGGTATAAACCTCGTCAGATAACATATGGAGAGATACATGCCGTCGGTTTCTACGATTGATCATCGCGCAGACTGTTGGCCAAAGCCATTCTCCAGCCCAATCTGCTTCCCTCATGTAACTTTTTTTTCTCGTGACTTGTCCATCACAGGATTCCTCATCGCATGCATGGTAAAGCGAACGGATCATATCCGGAGTAGATCGTAAAGGATAAAAGGCGTAGAGAGCATGCAGTGCGCTCAGACGGTGTACTTGGCCTTGGCCCGCGTGCTGCCGCTGTGGGCGCTGTCCGTGTGTCCCGAGAACTCGACGACGTCGCTTTCCTTGAGACGGAGAACCTCCTTGAAGCGTCGGCCGATCGACTCCAGGACCTCCTTGCCCTGGGCGGGCGTACGGGTGCCGGCCTTGTCGCCCGGAAGGCTCTTGCCGACGGTTCGCGTCCACAGACCAACACGGTAGAAACCCTTACGCACGTTCACCACAACGCCCATAACCTCGCTGTCGCCGTCGTTCTCCAGGGTCTCGCCAATCGCGGCCAGCTGAGCGTGGAGCCACAGCTCGTCGATCGGGACGGAGCGCTTGTCCTTGAATGAATACGACCATTTGCCGCCGTGCTTGTTCTGGGGGTCTTCCCACTCGGGCCGGATGCCCTTCTTGAAGAGGTGGTAATCGGCCTTGAGGCCCAGTTCGGAGGTTGGCGTGATGTTGTTCTGCAAAGAAACCGGTCAGCCAGGTCGGACATGAGTTGACGGACAGACAGTTCAGATCATACATAGATGCCCCAGAATTCTTCGACGGAGTTGAAAGTCACCACTTCCTTCAATAGATCGTTCCAGTTATCGCCCTGGTGAAATGCTAGTTAGCCACCGCGTCGACGATTTGACCGGGGACGGGGGGACACGCACCTTGCCACTGGGGGGCTTCGTGAACCAGAGCGTCCACTCGTGCATCAAAGGATGCTTGACGTTGAAGTTCTCGGCATCGTGGAACACCGTGACGGAATCGCCGTTGGGCTTCTCGGTCTGTTCGGTGGCAGGCGTGGGCGCGGTGTTCTCGTCGGTCACCGGTTGGGGAGGGTTTTCTGCGACAGCGGCCATTTTGACTCTGAGAATCGAGTGAGGTAGAGGACTATTTCAAGCGACCGAGATAAACGGGATGAAAGTGAAGCGATAAGGAAGGCCGAATGGAGGATCGGAGGGGCGAAGAAAAAGTCTTGGTGGGAGCGGCAAATTTTGAGTGCAAAGCGACGCGGAGGAAAGAGCAACCAGGAGTCGGTTTGGGGGGGGGGGGGGGGGGGGGGGGGGGGGGACAGGTGAGCGCGAGAAGACGAGACAGGTCTCTGCTCCAGGCAGAATCAGGAGGCGATGGGAGAGGATTCTGCGGCGAGATGCGGCGAGAGACAAGAAGTTTTGGAAATGAAGATGAAGCGATCGGGACCGCCAAAGTTGCAGGCCAACAAACTTTTCCCGATCGGGCCGCCGCCTTGGCCGAGCCCTAAAGATGGCCGACAGGGACAATGGCCATTCAGGTCGTTCACGACCATGCAGGTGAATAGAAAATACAGAATTATAGACATGTCTACTCTATACTACTATACAATCATCCTAGCTCTATTCGAAATGTCTAGTCAAGCGCCGTGAAGAAAGCACAGTGGAAGACCTCTATGACCCAAGAAAAAAAAAACAATGCAACCAAGGGTATCTCTAAAATGCAGGTCTCAAACAGATTCAGCCCGATGATTTATCCGCTGGTGATGATGCTCAGAAGGCAGTTCCAGCCTGGAAGGGTCAGCACGATTCATGGAGTCTAACGGAGACAATGCTTACCCAAGCTGACCAGATTGACCACCAACACCCGGAATTCAATGGGAACGAAGGCAAAGTTGACGCCCTGCACCAGCGGCCAGACCGTCAGGTTGGCCTTGTAGGTCGGCACGAAGGCGTTGCGCCACTTCTCGACCGGGTCGGTGCCTTCCATGATGGCCAGCGACGACAACAGGCAGGTCAGGTTGATGGGGGTGAAGATGGCCTGGTCGGCGACCACGCGGGCTGCGATGGTGCTCTTGGTGCCTTTGAGAACGACGTGGCGCTGGAGGAAGCCGAACCAGGTGGTGGCGGCAGGGCCGAAGATGGCTGGTCAACGTTAGCCTGGGGAGACAGACACCAGTATTGCCAGCATGATTTACCTCCGCCGTAGATGGCCAAGCGGCCCGTGCGAGCTAGATCATGTTTCTCCCAGCCCTTGCGCTCGACCGCCTGTTGAGCGAGAACATCCCCGCTGCCAAAAAGAAGCTGATTGAATCAGTAGGTGGAAAATCGAGCCGGTTCACGGGGATCGTACGAAGCTGGTCGCGCTGGCGGTGAGGATGGGCTGCTTGGCCAGTCGGGCCTGGTACCTGAACGAGTTAGATAGAGGGTAGAAATTTAGAAGAGCCTGACGAACCAGCGAAGCATTCTGGGAAGGGACGGGAAAATGCGACAAAATCCCAGGGAGCAATTGCGGAGTAAATCCGAGCGACAGGAGGAGGGAAAAGAAGATCGAAGATAACCGGAAGAACCTGGAGAAGCGATAAGAAGAAACAAACATGCCAAGACGTGATCACATGACCATACCCCAAACAGGACCTGGCTTAGGGCTCAGGGCAGCCCCTCGCTTAGCGCACCCGCCGGCGAAATTTCGCTCTCCCAAACAGTTGTGGATAGCGTGCGAAAAGTCAACCTCGACGTCGACAACCTTCAACGAACTCCCTCCCCTCCACCCCCCTTACTCGCCATACAGATCAACATGGCTGACGCCGCTCCCCGTGGACGTGGAGGATTTGGCTCGCGCGGTGACCGTGGTGGTGACCGTGGCCGTGGCCGTGGCCGCCGTGGACGTCGCGGAGGCGCGAAGGAGGAGAAGGAATGGCAGCCCGTCACCAAGCTCGGCCGTCTCGTCAAGGCCGGCAAGATCACCAGCATGGAGCAGATCTACCTGCACTCGCTGCCCGTGAAGGAGTACCAGATTGTGGACTTCTTCCTGCCCAAGCTGAAGGATGAGGTCATGAAGGTACGACAAACATTTTCTTTGGATCGCGACGGATATCTCCGAGGAGGGATGAAGGATGCGCAACGACACGAAGGGGTGGATTGGGATGGTGCGCGGGGGAAAGCGCTGAAACGGCGCTGGAAGAGGAGGAATTCGACATGGAATCGCAATTGAAGGAAGAAATGAAGGAAATAGATCAGCCAGCTGACGGCCTCTTCCCTTAACAGATCAAACCCGTCCAGAAGCAGACCCGTGCCGGTCAGCGTACCCGTTTCAAGGCCGTCGTTGTCATCGGTGACTCCGAGGGTCACATCGGTCTCGGTATCAAGACCTCCAAGGAAGTCGCGACCGCCATCCGTGCCGCCATCACCATCGCCAAGCTGGCCGTTCTCCCCGTCCGTAGAGGTTACTGGGGTACCAACCTTGGTGAGCCTCACTCTCTGCCCGTCAAGCAGAGCGCCAAGTGTGGTTCCGTCTCCGTCAGAGTATGTTCGACCTTCGTGATATGATATGATATGATATGCGGCCACGAAAAAAACTAATCACCAAATGCTACAGCTTATCCCCGCTCCCCGCGGTACTGGCCTGGTTGCCTCGCCCGCCGTCAAGCGTCTACTTCAGCTTGCCGGTGTCCAGGACGCGTACACCTCGTCGTCCGGATCGACCAAGACCCTTGAGAACACCCTCAAGGCCACCTTCGTTGCCGTCGTCAACACCTACGGCTTCCTTACCCCCAACCTGTGGAAGGAGACCAAGCTCATCCGCAGCCCTCTGGAGGAGTTCGGTGACGTTCTGCGTCAGGGCAAGAAGTACTAAAAGTGCGGTGATGGGATATTTGCATGATTATTTTTGAATCCACGATCCTACGGGCTTCCTTTCTACTTCCTACGTTCGATTTTCAATTTTTCAACTTTTCCGCCGTAGGAACGGAAACTCCGGAACGACGGTAATGACCATGGATGTAATCAACGAGGTGGTTTGAATAGATCAATCACTTGTCGCGCGTAGTTGCAGTATCCAATGTAGAAGAATTCAAGATGATCCTTCAATCCTGAATTCTTGACCTTAATAGTGGGTCTGTAGTGCACGGGGCATTTGCGGATCTATACTCTATAGAGGGTTATACTACAAAGTCTACAATCATAAGTACATCATATATGGTTGATACACTAAAGATATTCCTCTCTCTTAGTATATAAGTATATAAATATGCTCAACTCCTGACATCATCGTTCCTGTAGAAATACCTGTCGAAACAACACAGGGACAAACCTGGTCTGCTGATCAGCTGCATCCAAGGGGCACCTGCGCTTCTCCGCATTCCATCACGTCGGCCATTTTCCCCCCTGATCATCTTTCTTCCATGCCCTTCATGTCTTCCCATTCCTTCCCTATTGTTATTCCTTAATCCGACATGTTGGTGTACTCCCTCCTCCTAGGCTTCCTGGCCCTGTATATTGTTGGCTTCGTCCGACGCCTCGTTGTATATACCCGGCGCATTCGCCCCCTGAAGCTGCCCTACGTGGTGGCCCCGTTCACCGACTTCGATCTGCTCGCAAACATCCTGTATAATTCTCCCTCCTTTCGATATGCCATCAACCGCTGGCTGCCGGCGTGGTGGGCCGATCGCGCCAACGAGGCGAAGCTCACCACTCGCTGGATAGCCAAGGACCGACTGGCCAGAGAACTGGGCGGTGTTTTCTTCAGAGTCACGCCCCAGGGGGTCAATTGTAACGTTGGCGATGCGTCGGTTGCGTCGCAGATCTTCAATAACCGCGCCGGCTTCCCCAAGCCGACGCAGCAGTATGGTTCGTTTTTTTATGTCAGTTTCTTGCGAGAGGACTGATAAACTGACGGTGTAGATGTCCTGGAACTGTACGGCCCGAATATCGTCACGGTGAGTTAGTCGCTCCACGGTTCGAGGCCTTGCTGATGATGATAAGGTCGAGGGGAAAGAGTGGCAGCATCATCGCCGCCATACGGCGTCTACGTTCAATGAAAAGAATAGCTCGCTGGTCTGGAGGGAGGCGATCTACCAAACCACCCAGATGATCGAACACTGGCAGGAGACCTCGCCCCCTACCAAGGATGGCTTCGTGGTCGAGAGAACCAGAGAAGACGGTCTCAAGCTGACGCTGAATGTCTTATCGAGGGCGGGTTTCGGCGTCCCCATTCCATTCAAACCCGTCCCCCAAGGCCTGAATAGCGACCCGACAGATATCTTTAAAGACTCCAGCACTCCGCCGGCGGGGTTCGACTTCACCTTCAGCACTGCGATAGGATACGTCAGTACGAAAATCGTCCTGGTCATCCTGGCATACAGGGTGATTCCACGCCAGCTGCCACGCCAGCTTGTTCCGTCGTTCGTCAGAGAGAAGATCGCAGCATACCGCGATCTGGACACTTACCTGCATAGACTAGTTGGCAGGGCGAAAGCCAGCGTGGATCGGTTCGACGACAACGCGGAAAATCTCGTGGACGGCATGCTACTGTCTCAGATGCGGGATCAGAGCATCGACAAGGGCCTGACAGATGAAGAGGTCATGGGGAATATGTTCATTTTCGCGATTGCCGGACACGAAACAACCGCGACTACCTTTCGATATGCGCTTTTGCTGCTGGCGCTGAACCAGGACGTCCAAGACTGGCTTTACAGAGGCGTAATGGACGCTACGCGGGATGCACCGTCCGACGTGGGCGAGTGGGATTATGATGGCCTGTTCCCTAAACTGATCACTCCGCTATGCGTTATGGTACGTCGCATTTTCTACCGATGTTCTATATTTCTCGTCTAAATAGATTCGCAGCTAGAAACCCTCCGCCTCTATCCCCCCGTCATCACCATCCCCAAATGGACCGGCCACTCCCCCAGCACGATCACCTACAAAGAACGCGACTACGTCCTGCCGCCAAAAACCAATATCAATATCAACGTCAACGTGCTGCATCTCAGCGAAGAGTCCTGGGGCCCCGACGCCAAGCAGTTCCACCCGCAGCGCTGGGACGCCTCCAACCAGGAAAGCTTCCTCGCAAAAAACGACGACGTCCCAGGCCTGGTTGCTGCCGGGCTAGAATTCCCAACTATCCACCGACCTGTGCGCGGTGCGTACGTCCCCTTCAGCGACGGTGTGAGGGCATGTCTGGGAAAGAAGTTCGCGCAGGTGGAGTTTGTGGCTGCGCTGGCTGTCATCGTCAGGCAGTTCCGGGTGGAGCTGAAGGGGGATCGAAGGAGTGCAGAGAGGGCGTTGGAGGGGGGGATTTCGGTGCTGACGTTGGCGATGGAGGAGAATGTCCCTTTGAGGTTTTGTCGGAGGTAGTTATATAGTCCTTGTTATGTGTCCTTTGTTTGGGTATGATTGTCTCTTACTATCTACATGGGCTATAGCACCCCTGAATCTTGGATATGGACATATGGAATGAAGCACTATGCTAGGATAGAGTCACCTTGACCTCAATCCTAGTAGAGTCCAGGATTCGATGTCCTCATTGTTGGTGTCATTGTCTGCTTGCCTTGTCTACTCAAAGACATTCATGGACGAGTGTTGCTCAACGCTACAATGAAGTCTTTCACCCCAAAGCATGCTTAGTAGACCCAAATTTCTACAAGAATGAACAGATTCACACTACATCAGGTTGCCTTGTTCAGCATTCACTTCCAAGTTCGCATTCACTTCACTTCTTTTCCTGTCTTCTTCCACCTACTCCCTTCCTTCGTCCGGCTTCTTCTCCAACCCGTTGCGATTCCTCACGCTCCCCTCTCGTTCTCCATCTCCTGCGCGATGGCCCCGAACGAACTCAAGATGGAGGATTACCCTGCTCACTGGGACGCCACTCTGATGGGCGAAGCGTTCTGGAAAGACGCTGAGGAATTCAACCAGCCCATCAGTGACAGCATCGATGCGAGTGAGCGGCCTTCCTCCTCTCTCCTCTCCTCCTTCCTAACTGATCCCTCTTTTCATGCAGACTCCAATCCGTCTCTGCTTTCCAAATTCCCCTTCAACGTCTCCGAGCAGTCCAGCTCCCTGCATCAAACCCATCCCGACCAAGCCCAGGCACAGGACCAAGTCCAAGAAGAGACAGACAAAAAGCGCCGCCGGCGCTTCAGCACCAGCGACGCCCTGCGCTCCTTCGCGTCCTTCGCTTCTGCTTCGGCTTCGGCTTCAGCTTCAGCTTCAGTTTCGTCCTCGTCGGGCTCCTTCCCCGTTCCCTCTCGTGCATTCGACCTCCGCAGAGGCCGTTCGCAGTCTCGCGCTTCCTCGCCGTCTCGTCCTCGTCGCTCAACCTCTCTCCTCCGCTCTGCCTTCGCCATGCTGAGCACAAGCTCCTCCAAGAACCCTGAGTCTGCCGCTCAGGAGCCAAAGCGTGCCCGGATCCCCGCTAACCAGGCGACTCCTACCCATCCGCTGCTGCAGTTCCGCGGCGGCGATGAAATCTGGGCTGCGCTGGACAAGGGACGTCGCAGTCTCGGGCTGGATGTATTCCTTCCTGTCGGTGTGGAAGGGGAGGATGCCTCCATCATCACCACCTCCGCCAAAGCTACTAGTACTGCTCCTACCATGTCCTCTTCATCCTCTGCAGTCGTCTCAGACAGCAACAAGACCGACAGTGAAGACGACGCAGAGGAAGGAGTCACCAGCGAAGTCTCCACGGCCATCGTCCAGCGCGCTGAGTTCAATATCCTTCCCACCAAGGAGCTCGAGCCGCTGTGCCAGTTCCGCAAGCTGCGGTCGCTCAAAATCACCGGCATGATGCAGTCGTATCAGAAGGAGATCTGGCAGGTGGCCTGGTTGAACGTGGAGCTGGAGGAGTTGGAACTCGGAATGGAGTTGAAGCCGCGCATCAAGCGTCCGTACGTGGAGAACTGGCCGTACATCAAGGGTGGATGGAGTATGAATAAGGCCACGTATGGAGAGCCTGTCTATTAGTATGTCCCTCCTCCCTCCTCTGTTCATTCATATGTTCTTGATTCGATCACATCTTCACCCGTAGCTGGAGATATGCTAACAGCTGGTAAACAGCGGCACTGACATGTCCACCGGCGTCCTCCACCGCCGAGTCGGCTGCGGCGAATACCTCGACAAGATCCTCATGGAGAAAGCCAAGATCTACGCCATGGCCATCGGCCGCTGCCGCCAGCGCCTGTCGATCAAGACCCTCAAACTGACCGGCTTCGTCGTCGACGCCGACCCCTTCCTGCACTGGTTCGACCCCAAACGTCTCAAGGCCATCAACTTCAAGGACTTCTGCGTCGACGCCGGCTTCTATCTCTCCTTGCCGATGGCCCACGTGTGCGTGCAGTTCCCGCGCGAGGTCACCGAGCACGTCGTCGTGGGCCGTGCCGCGAGCATGTATGGCGATTTGAAGGTCGTGAGGCTCGAGGGTGGTAAGAAGGTGGGTGAGATTCCGTATCGCGGACCGGAGAGCTTGAGGGAGGAGATTCCGCGCAATTTGGTGTAGTCTTGATGGCTTATGACGGGTGGATTACATTACGGGGATGGTATGTCTGGTGGGATTCTGGGTTGATGAGATCATGAGTTATGACTGGATTATGACTGGGATTATGAGTTTATGATTGGGATTCTGACTGGACTGGATTGACTGGATGACTGGGATCACGGACTGGAAACTTGAATTAATGACCGTGCAGATGGATGCAGATGTTATCATCGACTAGGAGTAGGAATGCACTTATGAATTGAAATGCTAGGAGGCTTGGTCTGATCGTAGGAAGTCCACTGCTAGTCCCTGCCATACTGCATATTGGAATCATTTCTCTATACTTCTCCAACTTTACTTACAGTTCTTAAGCAAAAGTTCATTTTTTTTTTTTAAAAAAAAAAAGAATCACCCTATAAACTGTGTAATATACACCTGAAGACATACCCAAACCAAAACCAGTACTTGCAAAGACCAGTGGACGCATGCAAATCAGTCAACCAAATCAATGACAAAATCATACCTCATTCCATCCTCAGTCTGCTTTTTGTAGTCTCCATGACGTCATTAGGCCCTCCATACATCATCCTCATAATGAAACTACCTAATTCCACTTCCACTCACTCACTAACTTTTTCTTTCTCCAGATATACCAGACAAGAAAACGATTAAGCACCCTCCTCGTCGCCCACGCGAATCCCCCCCTCGTTGCCGATTCCGTTGGTCCAGAAGCCGTCGACGTAGAGGGTTCTTTTTAGTATTTGTTAGCATGCTTGTTACCAAATATTTACAGGTTACTGGGAGGGATGGTGAAAAAGGGGACTGGGCTTACATTCTAGGCGAACTATCATGCGCAACGAGCAGCCAGTATCCGAGAATGCCCTGCTCGATGATATCGTAGATTGCGAAGACGATGCTCTCCGAGTCGAGGTTGATTTTGAGTGCGAGCGCGCCGGATGCGAGGGCACTATTCATCCCGAAGACTTGGTTAGATTTTTGTTTTGTTCCATCCCGTGGATTCATAAACCATGGTTTGGACTGGAGGAAGGGGGGAGGGGGATATACATAGGATAAAGCGCCTTCACCAACAACGTCACGGCGGAAAACGTCCCAAAGAACCTCTTCGTCTGCACATCCTTCCGACTCGCCGCCTTGCTCGCATTCACTCCCATCTGGTACACCACCACCAGGTAGGCAATGGCGCTGATCGTAAACCACACCCACCGTCGCGCCGTGTGGCCCGCGAACGTCCCGAACAGACCCGCTCCCAGCATCGCGTAGTCGGCGGCGATCGCTACGAGGAGGTGCGCGCCGGGTAGACCGGAGATGAACGAGAGATTGAGCAGGGTGAGCGGCTCGGTGAGGAACCAGTTCACGTAGCGCAGCCAGAAGATCTGGCGGTGGATGGTCGTCGTGGTGTCCGGGACGTGCGAGTGCGCGTGCCGGATGAGGGAGTGCGCGTGCACGACGCCGGTGCCGGTCGAGAGGGCGAGGTAGATGAGGAAGGAGATGGTGGTGGTGAGGGCGATGAGGGTGTGGAAGACGCGTTTGGGCTGTTCTTTCGTTTAGTATGTATGTATGTAGGTAGGTAGGTATGTATAGAGGAGACATACGACTGGCGATCGTCCGGCGAGGATGTAGAATACAACGGAAGACAGGGCCATGAGGACCGTGACCACCCTGTTGGAGTTAGATTGTATTTATCTACCTGTTAACCTAGTAGATTGGGGGGGGGGGGGGGGGGCCTACCATAATGTGCGCTTGCCCACATCGTGGATATCCTGCACCACGACAGTCGGACCCGGAATGACGGTGGGAATCGGATCGACTGGAGTATGAGTGGCAGCTGGGCCGGAGATGGCCTCGATCATGTTGATGACAGCCATGGTCAGTCAACGGACAGTGGGTATGTAGACAGTAGATGCTTCTCCGATAGTAGATAAATCGATGGATGGGTTGTTGGCAGTGTCAGGATGCACGGGAGGATTTAAAAGAACGAGGGCTACAGATATCGTCATGCTGACCTCGCCGGTGTCGTCATCGAATGCGAGGTCAACCAGGGTTTGGCTGTCGGTCTGTTACACTGCAGACGACACGTATTGCCACGGAGGATGGCAATGGACACGCTGAGAGGGTCTAATTTAATCATATTACACTATAGTACATAATAACATCATCCCCAGGCTGGGTCGTCTACTCCAACTGCTGCACCACCTCGTCGCAGCGACCACACACTCGCTCCTCCGTCTCGTCTGGTTCTACCACGTAGCGCCAGCATCGCGGGCATTTGTCTGCCTGGGGGGTGTACACATGCACCGTGCCCTTCCCTCCCTGGATCTCGTACTCCTGGCGGTAGTGCCATTGTGCGTCGGCGATGGCAGGCATGGCCGGTCCTAGAGTCACGGATGAAACCACAAACAGGTCCGGCAGCTCGGCCAGATTCCGCTGGAACACCGAATCACGGACCCCCTCGGGCAGCTCGATGTGCACGAAGGACTGCAGCGAGGATCCCATCTCCTTCTTGGCGCGCGCGGTCTCCTGCGCCGTCTTGATGGCGCCGTGCACCGCGACGAGGTCCTGGTAGTCCGTCTCGAGCGTGATGTCTTGCCAGTCCGACTCCGGGGCAGCCGCGACGCGCTGCAGAGGATGGGTGCATTGCGATTTGATGGCCTCCGGCGTGTGCTCCCACGTCTCCTCCACCAGCATCGGGGTGATCGGCGCCAGGACCTCCTGGAGGTGGTGGTAGATGTGGAACAGCGTGGTCTGCGCCGCACGCCGGCTGGGGCTGTTCTCGCCGTACGTGTACAGCCGGTCCTTGATGGCCTCCATGTAGAAGGCGGAGAATTCCAGGTTGGCCCATCGGTTGACGGCGTTGACGGCCTTGTAGAACTCGAAGTGGTCGCAGGCCTTGTGGCAGGCCTGCATCATCTGAGACAGATGCATCAGCGCGATGCGGTCCACATGCTGCAGCTGGTCATACGCAAGGCGGTTTTCTAATCGGAAGTCCGAGAGCGCGCCCAGTAGCAGCTTGAAAGTGACACGGTACTTGTGCAGGCTGGTGTTGACCGTCTGGAGCACCTGTTTCCCGATGACCACGTCGCGCGTGTAGTCGCTGCTGGCCACCCACATGCGGAGGGCGTCCGGGCCCAGCCCATCGTAGACCGGCCCCTTGCTTTCGGCCTGCTTCTTGCCCTTGCCCTTCTTCGGCTTCAGGGGCGGCAACAGCGTTCCGTCCATAATCGACTGCGGGTCGATGACATTGCCGATGGATTTGCTCATCTTGCGGCCTTCCTCGTCGAGCGTGAAGCCGTGCGTGATCAGATGCTTGAACGGTGCTCGAGGGGCTTCATCGTGCCCCGAAGCCAGCTGGTGCGCCACGAAAGTAAGCAGTCCGGATTGAAACCAGCCCCGGTGTTGGTCGGTGCCTTCCAGGTAAACGTCCGAGGGGTATCCATTGCAGTAGGGCGAATCGATCTCCGCCCAGCTGGTGCCGCTATCAAACCAGACGTCCATCGTATCGGTGCCGCGACGGTATCCAGACCCAGAGTCCTGCAAGACCGGTGGGATCCACGCCGTGTCGTCTGCGTCGTCGGTCCACCATGCGTCCACCCCTCGCTGCTCGATCACGGTCATAATATGGGAAACGCTATCCTTCGTGAGGATCGCCTCGCCCGTACCTTGGTGGTACAGCGCAGGGATAGGCACGCCCCAGGCGCGCTGACGCGAGATGCACCACTCGCTCCGGTTTTTGACAAAGTTTTCCAAACGCTGTCGGCCAGAGGAGGGCACGAAGTTGACATCATCCAACGCCTTTACGGCGCTGCTGCGGATGTCAGCCACGTCGGCAAACCACTGTTCCGTAGCCCGGATAATAATGGGGAGCTTCGACCGCCAGTCATAGGGGTACTTGTGTTCGTATTGATGTTTCGCAATCAGATAACCTTCCGCTTGGACATATTCGAGAGCTGCGGCGTTTCCTTCGTTCAAGACGCTCTTTCCGCTCAGTCTCGCCGGGTCGCTGGGCATCGCTTGGTCCGTAAACCGGCCCTGGTCGTCCACAGGGGCAAACGCAGGGATGCCACGCGAGACGCAGGCGTCGTAATCATCCATTCCATGTCCCGGAGCGCAGTGCACCAGACCCGAACCCGAGTCGGCAGTAACAAAATCCGCCGCGATGATCGGCTGGGCGTCTGCATCTGGTCCTTTGAACAGCGGCCGGTACGTAGTGCGGTCGGCCAGCTCTGAGCCACGAATAGCCGGGACTATGACAGACAGGTCCTCTTTCAGCATGTTTTCCAGGTACTCGATGCGGGATTGGGCGATGAGCAGATGACCACGCGTTTCCGACTGAACAATCGTGTACTCGAGATCCGGATGAACGGCGATGACGGCGTTCGCGGGAAGCGTCCAAGGAGTCGTAGTCCAAATTACAGCACTGAGGTCCTTGCCCTGCAGCAGAGGGTTCTGCGCGAGGTGCGGCGGGACCGAAACCAACGGGAACTTCACCAAGGCCGCAGTAGAGATATGGTCTTCCTTATACTCCAGCTCGGCCTCTGCGAGCGCCGTCCCCGTCGACGGCGACCAATACACGGGTTTAAACCGGCGATAAATCAGACCCTTCTCGACCATCTCGCGGAAGATGCCCAATTGCCTCTTCTCAAACGCCTTGTCCATCGTCTTCCAATGATTCTCCCAGTCCCCCATGACCGCAAACCCCCGAAACCCCTTCATCTGATCCTTGACGGCCTTCCCGGCCAGCTTCCGCGCCGCCTTCCTGATCACCGCCGCACTAACCGGCCCATTATTGGCCTCGCCCAGTTCCTTCTGCGCCTCCAGCGCCTTCAACTCAATCGGTAGCCCGTGACAGTCCCATCCGGGGACGTAGCGCACCCCCTTTCCCTTCCCCAGCTGCACGCGGCAGATGATGTCCTTGAGGATCTTATTGAGGGCGTGGCCGACGTGCAGATCGCCGTTCGCATAGGGCGGACCGTCATGCAGCACGAAGGGCCGGTCGGCGGCCCTCTCACGACGCTGCCAGGCGTAGAGGTCGTCGGTGCATCGTCGCAGGTATTTCGACTGATCGGCGGGGGTTACGCGCGCGGGGAACGTCGACTTGGGGAGTTTGAGCGTCGACGACCAGGACCGAGTAAGCGCTCGCGGCAGTTCCGGCATACTACCGCTCAAGCATGTCCTGCTGGTTGGGTTCGATTGCGAGATTCGGTGGATTCGGAGGTGGATTCGGAGATGGAATTGAGGATGAGGAAATTGAGCGGAAGAAGACAAAGACGCCAGTCGGTCTGGCGGGTGTTTCGTTACGCGTTACACCGCTTGTCGGTCGGGGTCTTGGCGTTATTCATTACGGTAATTACAGATCTTGGATACTCAGTTTGCCCAGGCTGTTGGTTAAAACTTATATTGAATTAATGATTTAAAGAAATAATACAAAGGAGGAGTTCAGATTAATCAAGAAGTTTTGGTCAAATTGTCTGGCTGGTGGGAGTATTGTCACATACATATTCCCAACCCGAACTATATATAAACATTCTATACTTGACCCGGTGTCTTCAACGACATCGAACAGATACAAAGGATATGATAAAATGAAAGTAATAGGTATACTATAACCCCAGGTGTACGCAGACGTTATTGACTAAGACTCATATCAGAGGCAATAAAGAATAAAGCAGTGGTATTCACATACATATACAACTAAACTACTTCCCAAAGCAACACCCAACGCCAACCAATGATCAATAAACGGTCAAGCAGCTGACGGCGCCGTTCTTCAGAACCTCAAACAAAAGACCGGGATACCCAAATAACTCCGTATTGCCCAGTCCCCCGTCATGGCTATCATGGCCAGCGCGATGACCTTTACCCGTGCTCTCCTCCCACCCGCCCAGGAACTCCACGCTGCTCTCCGGACTATCGCCCCAGCCACGGTTCAGCACCATCGGCCGCTGCAAAGCCTGCTCTTCGGCAGGGCTGGCGTAGTAGCCTTTCCAAACACCCCGAAGTCGCTCGGAAATATCATCGTAGCGAGTTTCGGAAGTAAGGGCTTCGGAGGACGGACTCAAGTTGATCTTCCAACGGCTGCGCCGGTGGCGATTAAATGGATACGATCCTGGCACATTGCCGTGCAGAATGATCTTGGTCACGACCAGATTGGATGATAGAGACGGAGGAGATGGATCCGCAAGAGCGGACCCGGGGAATGCCGGCCCGGGGGTAGTTGGGTACGAGATGAATGCATCGAAACCATGGTGAAAGTAATTAAAGAAACATTCAGTAGGCAGCGACAAAGGATCTAAATTATGGGTAGGAGAGAACTCGTCATCCGAGTCGTCCATGTCGCTATTTGAGGAATGATCGGTGTCAGTCGCATCCACCCCTCTGCTCGGAGATGGGCTTATGCGAAGGGGGTCGTCGCCATCGGTACCGCCAGCGGCACGGTGGATAGAGATCCTGCGATCATTCTTACGGTATATGGCATCGGGCGGGCCAAACTCAGCAATGAGGTCCTGCGGAGTGGTTTGCGCCAGTGTGATGCTTGTAGACGGCGTCGATCGACGGACGGCTTCCAGTTTCCCTGCGCCGTGAATGATGAATTCTTCTACCTCGTCCGGCACCGAATCTCGCGTCTTCCCGGCCAAGGCAGGAAAACGAGGATACTGGGGCTGCTGCGTAAACAGCTTATTGCGAGCCTCGGGCCACGACGGGCCTTGGAAAATGGCCATAGAGGTTGCCGGCAACGCTGCCGACGAGGACAGCAGCGCTACAAAATCGCACTGGTCGGACCAGGCGGAATGCTGCAGGGGGAAGGAGAACGAAACCCCCGGGTATGAAAGCACGTACGTGCCATAGGGGGACTGGGTGGTGGGAGGAATGTATTCGCCAGGATACGTGGGACCGAACAGACGATTGTAGACATGTCGGAAACTGGGCCCTTGCTGCGAAATCGGCTGTTCCTGCGGCTTGGCCCCTTTCAACACCTCTTGATTCTTATAGACCAGGGTGATCTTGGAGAAGTCCAGCGTTTCGATCAGTCGTAGCCTTTGATCGGGACCGTCAAATCGCAGACGAAGACCGTTGGATGGCAGATTCAGCGTCACGGGCTTCTGGATGGGATCCGAAGGAGAGTACCCTATGTCGATGGCGGGGTAGGTCTGGGGATGGGCCTTGACGCGGCCGAGCACATTATGAAGAGACGCACCGAGGGCTGGAGAAAGTTAGCACAGTCAGTGAGGAACAAGACAGGTAGACATGCTGATGAACCCCAGTCCTTTCCCGGGGAAAATCTGCGTCTGAGGCGAGGGTCTGTTGGCAGTCATCTTGATCTACTCCGTACAGCCGTTCTCATCCTGGAGCTGGAATGACGGGCAATAGAGCTGGTTACTCCATGAATATGGACTATCTTATCAGTTATAGCGACTGTTAGCGACTGTATTTGTAGTTAGAGAGAAAAAGAGAGAGATGAAGATAGAGCAAGTCTGGAGTTCGGAGAAATCCAAGGAAAGGAGGGAGACAGGATGCTCGATGATGATGCAGTGTCAGAGCGTGACCGCCTCGGGTCATGTGAGGGGGCCTCCTGACCGCCTGGCCACATGACGGCACGTGCACCTTTGTTTACGTTTTCCCTTTTGGGCCTGCCGAGAACAACATCCACTCTTCTCCTCGACTGCACCACCACATAACGACTAACTACCTAGTCCTACCTTGCATTGTCCCGCACAGCTTGATGCGGTAGATGTCCTGATTTATTTTCACGGCAGTTTATCGGAATTGCCATCTAGCCTTTGTCATGGCTGGCCCCCAACGGCCTACCTCTGGTCTGCCGACCAGGAGAACCACCACCCGCAGCGTGCCCACGACTCGACGACTGGGCTCTGCGGTCACAGAAAAGTATCCTTCCAAGTCGCCGGCGGCTCATTCGAGAGCGTCGACTGCGGCATCGCGCGCCATCAAATCCCCTCCCGAGCCGACTAGCATCGTTGCGAAAAAAAGGGAGAGGGACTACGAGCGCGAGATCAACGAGGACACCAGCATTCATGTGGTGGTGCGCTGCAGAGGTCGCAATGATCGCGAGTTGAAGGAGAACAGCGGCGTGGTCGTGTCGACTGAAGGAGTGAAAGGGAAGAACGTGGAGCTGTCTATGGGCCCGAATGCCCTGTCGGACAAGACCTATACGTTCGACAGGGTTTTCTCTGCGGCTGCGGACCAGGTGACGGTGTATGAGGATATTGTCCTTCCGATTGTCAACGAGGTGAGTTCTTTGGACAAAGCTAGTATATTCTTGCTGACCGCAACAGATGCTGGCCGGGTACAACTGCACGATTTTCGCGTACGGACAGACGGGCACCGGGAAAACCTACACGATGTCCGGCGACATGACAGACACGCTAGGAATTCTCTCCGACCACGCTGGTATCATCCCGCGTGTGTTCTACTCGTTATTCAACAAGCTGGAGGAGACCGAAAGCACCGTCAAATGTTCCTTCATCGAGTTATACAACGAGGAGTTGCGCGACTTGCTCTCCGCCGAGGAAAACCCAAAGTTGAAAATCTTCGAAAACGAGTCGAAGAAGGGCCAAAATAGCAGCACGCTCGTGCAGGGAATGGAGGAGACCTTTATCCACTCCGCGACCTCTGGTATCGAGTTGCTTCAACTGGGAAGTCACAAGCGCCAGGTCGCTGCCACCAAGTGCAATGACCTCAGTTCCCGAAGTCACACGGTCTTCACCATAACTGTCCAGACCAAACGAACATCGGAATCAGGCGAGGAGTACATGAGCTCGGGAAAGCTCAATTTGGTGGACCTTGCTGGAAGCGAAAACATCCAGCGCAGCGGCGCTGAAAACAAGAGGGCAGCTGAAGCTGGGTTGATCAACAAGAGTCTGCTCACACTAGGTCGCGTGATCAATGCCTTGGTTGACAAAAGCCCTCACATTCCGTACCGGGAATCGAAACTCACTCGGTTGTTGCAAGACTCGCTTGGAGGACGCACGAAGACGTGTATCATCGCCACCGTATCGCCATCTCGAAGTAACCTGGAAGAAACAATCTCGACACTTGACTACGCCTTCAGAGCGAAGAATATCCGCAACAAGCCGCAGATCAACTACATGTCGAAGAAGACACTGCTACGCGAATTTACACTGGAGATTGAGAAGCTGAAGGGAGAGTTGATTGCAACAAGACATCGGAACGGAGTGTACATGACGGTTGACGCATACGAGAATTTGACGATGGAAAACGATTCTCGGCGCATTGTCAACGAAGAACAGCGAGCAAAGATCGAATCAATGGAGGCAAATCTGCGCCACAAAGTCCAGGAGTTGTTCACGTTGACCAGCAACTTCAACAATCTGAAGAAGGACAACGAGGAGACCCGCGTCTCTCTTCAAGAAACAAACGACGTGCTTGAGAAGACCGAAATCGTTCTCGACGATACCAAAACCCTGCTTGAAGAAGAGGAAATGTTGCGAATGGCCCATGAGGAGACGGAGGAGCAGCTCTACGATGCCGGCACCGGCTTGATATCGACTTTGGACAGCACCGTCGGGGACGTGGACGGACTACATGCCAAAATTCAACGGAAAGACGATCTTGAAAGTGCCAATATGTCAACGTGGCAAACGTCAACCTCCGAAGTGTCGGAAGTCACCCAGAAAGTGGATAAGAGCGTCGAGAGCTTCCAGTCCCAACATGCTCAGCTTCTCAAGAATATGGCGGAGAAGATCAACGGGTATGTGGCCAACGAGCTGAGCAACATCCAACAAAATCAATCAGAGCTACTCCAGCGCACTTCTTCGTTCGAGAAAGCGGAAGGCGAGGCACGATCGCAGACCCACGGCGCGCATGACGAAATGAACGAAGTACTGGAGGAAATCAAGGATTTGCGGGAAGAGGTCAAATCCAAGGTCGGCGATGGGCTGAACGGTCTCTCAGCTGCGGCTGCACGCATCTCGAAAGAGGTCATCGGGGAGTTCACGGACTTCCATGCTCAACTGCATGCCTCTTACAGCACTCTTGGCCAGGAGTTCAAGGCCATGTTTGAAAACATGGTAGGACACCTTAACGGACAAAAGACGGAAATCAACCGGCTGCGGCTTGAAATTCAAGAAGCCAACCTTAGAACAGTTGAGGCGAATCGCCGAGCTTCGTCTCAGCTGGCCCATACACTAGAAGAAGAACATGCCACCGCAGAGGCCGAGCGAGACGTGCTACTCTCACAAATCAGGACTCTGATCGAGGATTCTCGGCAACGACAGCACGGTCGCTTGAAGGGTAAGGTGGAAGATGTACGCAAGGAGATCTCCTCCTCCGGCGAGACCTTGGAGCAAACTACGGCGCATTACGACCGACAAGTGGATGAGTGGGTGTTCAAATCGGAGCAATTCGCCAAAGATGTCAACGCTTCTCGAGACGAGATCAAAACGAAGATGCAGAGTGACTGGGAGGTCTTTGATCAACGGAATCTCTCCATCCAAAAGGCAACCGAGTCGGTGCACGAGGAAACAGTGCGGATTGTTGATGCCCAAATGAGCAACATGGATAAGCAGATGGAAGCGTTGGACGACTTCGTCGACAAAGCGCGATCCCAGAATGGCCAGTATCGCGACGCACACATTGCCAGCTTAGAGAATATGGCGTCCAATGTCCACGACTCGTACTCGTCGATGCACGAGCAGATATCAGGCTTTGGTGACCGCGTGAACCAGCTCCAGCAGGATGCCACGCAGCAGCATACCGACCTGGAAGAATCCACCGCTCCCTTGTCAGAGGACGTCCGCAAACCCCTTCAGGCCCTTCGTTATAACATCCTCCAGCGCCCGCTCGAGGACTATGTTCCTACTGGCGCTACTCCTCAGAAGCGGCAGTATGAATATCCGTCTGTGCTGCCTCGGACAGAAGACCACGATGCCCTGAGATCCCGGATGCGAACATCAAAAGACCTGACCGTGCTACCGTTCAATGATGAAGAGCAGCTTTCTCCGGAGGACTCACCCGGGACAACTCCTGCCAAAGGATTCGTTTATAATGACGCCACGGACGAGGTAGGAGCAAAGCCATCTGTCACAACCACCGTTACTCCTTCCAACACGGGCCTTAGGGAAGTCGATGCAAACGTCGCCGCCAAACCACGCGTGTCTAACTTGGACCCAAACTCGCCCAACGAGCCGCCATCGGGCAAGAGGAAGTCATCGATGGTCGCCGACAGCTCGGAAATCGACGACCCGAATGGACAGTCCACGAAACGGCGCCGCTCGAGCCATGCTGCCACCGAGGCCAAGCTTCCTCATAAGATGATTTCCAAGCAAATGGCCGGAATGATGGAAGGTAGCGAGAATATCCCTCCGCCAGGCATTCCGGGCAGCCGAAGGCTGCGCGGCAGGCCATCTACCTGAGGTTCATCCTTGTTTGTGTCTCTTTATTTCTTATACCCATTCTTCCAGTACCCAAGGGCGTCTAAATAAGGGATCGGAGTTTGTTGTTTTCGTCATTGAAGCGGTCCAGTCGCTTCGTTTGTATTTGCCTGATTGGCTTGATCTTTGGTTCTGCTGGTGTGCTTTTTTTGGTGCTTGGAGTTTTGTTTGATCTGTATTTCCGGGATAACAATTAAGATACCTGGCTTGATTTTGTCGTTCTAGACTAGTTTCTGCTTTTTTCTGGGTCTAAAGGGGACTTTGGATTGTTGGGTTGGTTTATTATTGTTCCATAACTTATTCAGGTTGCGATAGTTTCATTACCACAGTAGAACCGCATGATTTGGTTGGATCTTCTCAGAAATGGTCAAGTAAGATTGTAGGTAGCAAAACGCCTGCTATATACCTACCAGAAGAAACGATCATGCTCCCTGTTCTCCGGTCTCCGTCGTATCCTCATCAACCCCAAGCCCAGCACCTTCATCACCCTGCAAATCCACCTCAGCGACAGGACCAATATTCTCCACTCCAATCTCCGTCGCAGTATCAGTCTGCCTCTCCCCCTCTTCCGTCTCTGCACAATCCTTCCCCAACTGCTCTTGCCCTTGTCCCTGCGCCTTCTTCTTTCCCGCTTCAATCACCAACCTCAACTCTCCCAGTCGCTTAGAGAACTGCTCCATCATGTCCTCCAACCGCTGGCTGCTTTTCTCTTTGTCTCGCTCCTTTCCAACCGTGGTCATTGGTAGACCCGCCGTGCCTTGGATCTTGAGCATTAGGCCGCCGTTGACGGGTTCGTTGGAGGTGTTGGTTTCGAATGTCGGGGCTGGAAGAACCTCTGTGGAGAGGACTTGCCATGAGGGAGTTAGGCTGTGGGCTGAGGGGATGGTGAATTGGGGTTGAGTCTGAGTCTGAGTCTGAGGTTGGGATTGAGGCGGAGGAGCTCCCGCGCCAGTTCCCGCGCCCGCTCCCGCGCCCGCTCCCGAATGCGTCTGTGTTTGTGTCTGTGTTTGCGGTGCAGGTGCAGGAACAGACGAAGTGCCGGCGGTGGTTTCGCGGGTCGAAGCAGCGGTATTCGAACTATGCTCGTCGATTGGCCCCGAACTAGGCTCCATGTCTAGAATGATATAATTGTCTCGCACGCCGGGGATAGGAGGCGGGAGGAGCGCATCTTTCCGCGGAGAGGCGAACTCGTCGTCTTCCTCGTGCTCGTTATAGACGGCGCCGCTGGCGGCCTGATCACGCGGTTTCGACTTCCCCTTTGGCCCTTGGCCCAGTGTATCTTGGTTGGATTCGAGCGAGCGGAGCGCCGCCTCCGTGACGATGTCGCTGTCGTCGTCGGAGAAAATGTAGTGCACCGTGGGGTGGTAGTATTCGGCTGTGTTGGCATCTTCAATTAGTGTGAAGAAGGGCTGGAACGGCTTTTGGTCTTGTTGGTGTGAGGGTGGTGGTGGGACGTCATGGTGGATGTCATGGTGACCGTCGGTTTGGGGGATGGGGGCTGGGGTCTGCGAGGGAGGATTTTCTGGGGTGGTGGAGTCGGTGGCCCGGCGGATGGATTGTCTGGATGGAGAAGAGGATAGGGAGGGTGGGTTGGCGTGTTTTGGCAGAGACATGTCCAGAAGTGCAGGCTACATGATGGTGATGAGGATGGAAGTTGGCGATGGCAGGTGGAGAGCAGATCAGCTGCTTATCGATAGGGTCAGGTGACCGGGGCTGCCATTTGTGATAAGAAGAAAAAGAACCATAATATACACCGCGCAGGAACGATTAAAAAAAAAAGACTAATCAACAGAAGGGGTATCGTGTGGATTCTGAGCCTTCAACGCCATCCAAATTGTGAATTGCCAGTGGTTTTGCAATTGTACTGCATCATTCCTCGTTTTGCTTCCATTCAAATTCTGCGGGCATTAGCATATAGCACCATAGTGACAGCCCGTCGAGCCTTACTTTGTCTGCACATCGGACAGAGCCCCTTAGATGACTCCTGTTGAATCCAGGTCATCAGGCAGTGCTGTTATCACGAGATCAGCAATCGTTCAGATGAGCCACGCAATGCAAATCCACTATCGCACCATATGGAAGGAGTGGCCGCATTTGCCAAGGACTAGAGTCATGCTTGGTTAGTAACCTCGACTTAGCTCGAGTTCTGGCCACAGCATCACTCACGGAGCGAACAGTCGTCGCCTGGGAATTTGCAGGTCGGACAGGTGCCGTCAAACTGGACGCGACAAATGCCGCAGACCTCGTCGTCGGGCATGTCCCATCGCCAGGTCGCGACGGCGTTCCATTCTTTGAGAGTGACCTTCATGGTAGGCTGGTAATAAGGTGGGGGAGTTCTGGCGGTCTCCAAGACTCGGTTGGGGTCAACTGCGTACTCAGAGTAGGTAGGGTCGGGGAGAAGGAAGAAGGAACGGAGCGATAAGCGATTGTTTACCCTTTCATGCTCACAAGGTGGAGAACCTCAGGCGCCGAACTCCGCAGCTCATCTTCTCCTCCTCGTCTCTTCCTTCTCCTCTTCTCCTCTTCTCCCCCACACCACAACCCGCCCCTGCGTCTTCACCGGATGACACAATCTGACGAAACTGCTCCTTTCGGAATGTAAATATTGGGTTCCCGTCTCTATCTCTCCAAAGAATCCCCCCTTCCCCTCTCTGACCATGGCCTTCGCCGCCCTTCGTAATTCCGTCTCCTCTCCCTTTCGCCTGGTTCGCCCCATGATGTCGGCCTCGCAGCAGCAAAGTCGGCAGATCTCCTTTTCCTCCTACCTGGTCTCTCCCAAAGAGCTCAGCGAGGCCCTGAAGAAGAACCCGCCCACGAAGATCTCGACTTCGCCGCGGGTCGTGCCCGTCTGCGCCGCGTGGTTTATGCCCAATGACCCCGAGGGCCGCAAGGGCATTGACATTTTCCGGAAACATCGCATCCCGCAAGCCCGCTTCTTTGACCTCGATGCGATCAAGGATCCCGAGTCGCCGTACCCGCACATGCTGCCCACCGCCGAGACGTTTGCCGATGCGATGGGCGAACTGGGCATCCGGAGGGACGACGAGGTCGTGGTTTACGATACGGAGGAGCTGGGAATCTTCAGTGCGCCCCGCGTGGGATGGACGTTCCGCGTCTTTGGCCACCCGAAGGTCCACGTCCTGAACAACTACAGGCTGTGGGTGCGTGAGGGATACCCGACCGAGACGGGAGAGCCTCAGCCGGTGGAACGCACCACCTATCCGGTGCCGACCTACGACTCGAAGCTGGTCATCCCCTACTTGGAATTGAAAGAGATTGCCAAGGAACACCGGAAGGAGGGCGCGAAAGAGGTGGAAATCCTGGACGCGCGATCCTACGGCCGCTGGGCGGGCACCGATCCTGAACCGCGCCCGGGACTGTCCTCGGGACATATTCCTGGCTCCAAAAGCCTGCCGTTCCAGGAGCTGCTGGACCCGGAGACGAAGACGTATCGCTCTGGACCCGAGCTACGCAAGATCTTCGAGGATCGCGAGGTGGATGCGTCCAAATCGATTATCAGCTCCTGTGGCACCGGAGTCACGGCCAGCATCATTGAAACCGCACTGGCAGAAGCGGACTACGGCGATCCCTGTCTTCGGAGAGTATACGATGGAAGTTGGACGTAAGTGTTTGATTGTGCCGGGCAGGCGATTCAAAGTCCCGATGGCTTACTACTCGTCTCTAGGGAATGGGCACAGCGTGTCAAGCCGTCCGACGGTCTGATTAAGAAGGCAACTTAAGATGGTCACAAGGCATGGAGGCGAAAGGGAAAGCTGAATGGCCCGACGGTGGTCCAGGACTTGTATGACATGGCGTTCGTATTCTTGCTTCTTGTGAGCCTGTGTGCCGGCGACAGCACACCTCAATGGTTGCAGCCGGTCGGGTTCTGTTTGATATAGAATGTAGTACAGACAATCTCCCATAGACATTGACATGGTGGCATTCCGGAGTATAGCTGAGTAGACCGTCCAGTACTCCGAGTACTCCGGCAGAACGCAGTAGAAATGCTGCAGCCTGAGGCAGCGGCTGAGTCAGGCACTCCCGCGGCCTCGAGTTGATCCGCCGTTCGATTCGCTTCTCGCTCTGCCTTCATCTTCCTTCTCCTCTCGTCTCCGCTCATTCCTCTCGCATGCTTGTCCACGTTCTAAAGATGCTGCAGATGATTTTTCTTTGTGAGCCAGGGTCCTGTTGTGAGTAGAGCCATGTCCCCTTCATCTCCCCTCCCTGTCTTTGTCATGCTGCTTTGGTGCCTAGCATCCCGTATGCTTCTCATACCACTACACTCACTGGCTTGCCCCCACATCAGATCCATCCGCCTCCATCAACCCAAACCTCCTTCGTGGATCTGATTCCCGCTAACATCGCCGTGCGGCTCGGGCGCAGTCGTCAAATTTAGCTGTTTGGTGTAGGATTTCTGCGCCCTGTCTCTGAAATTTATCCTCTTTCGCCTTCGCCTTCGACTTGCCCGTGTCTGCCGTCGACCGCTTTTCGAGTCATGTCGGCTGGACGCAAGGTCTTCCACTGTGCTGTGGACGAGACGGCGTTGACCACGAACATCAGCGAAATCAAAAAATGGACCACCAACGGCGCCATCACCTTGGTTGTCCCTCTTTATAGTAAGTGCTACTGTCCGAGAGTACGCTCCTACTTGTCGCTCACGGGCGCTCGCTTTCGCAGCCCTTGAACGCCTCCATTCCCTCAAGCGGGCGGGTTCGCAGGTCGCCATCAACGCCCGCGAAGCCGTCCGTTTCCTCGATCGAGTCACCTCCGGAAAAGATAATGTGATGGCCGAGCGAGTCGCCCTGCAGGGACCGATGGAACAATACGACAGCTGGGAGGAGGCCGAGAAGTACTTTCTGCCCGAGTTTGAGGAGGAGCCGGAAGCGTTGGACGGAGCGACGGCGGAGGAACAAGCGCTGCCCGCGAAGCGCCACGAGAAAGCCAAAGACCAGAAGAAGAACGGTGCTCACAACCAGGATGACTTGTCGCAAATGCTTCTGAACAAGCTGAACTTCAAAAAAGAGTCCGATGCGGTTTCCATCACCTCCAACGGTACCCACAGTGCCCCTGCATCGCGTCCGTCGTCCAGGAGCTCCCGCACGAGCCCCGAGTGTGCCAATTCCCATATGGTCGAAAATGGAGCAGGATCGAAGGACTCCAAGGCCAAGCGTGTCAATGGACATCGCCGCTCTGCATCCGGCTCAACCATTCCCACGGTGCCCCCGGTGCTGCGACCGCTGCTCAGCGCCCTTCTGTGGCGACTCCATAGCGGACCCGATGCGTCCAATGCGGCAAAGAGTTGTATCCTGGTCACCAACGATCGCCCGACGCAGATCTGGGCTCAGAAGTTTGGCATCGGAGTCAAGAATATCCACCAACTGCGCACTTCCATCCAGTACGAGGAACGAGAGTACAAGAACCGCTGCAAATATGTCGAGAAGACCCAATCCACCCAGCCCGCCGAACCGAAATCCCTGCTTTCCTACGACGACGAGAGCGAAGAAGATGAACTCGTTTTTGTACCGCGCGGACGTGGCAAAGGAGCTTCCAAAGGTGGTCCACCGCGCTCCGGAAACAATCGCAAAGCGGCTGCATCCAAGCCGGCCGCACCACCTGTCGAAGCCACCATGGAGATCCCTACGCAGCCCATCGACCCGAACTCCTTTAGCCGATCCCTCAACGGTCCTAACAAGCAACAGCCCACGGTCGACCTCAGCACCCAATCCGGAGCGGCCCGCGTCGCCGGAGCGTCTCGAAACCACACGAATGGTCGTCGCGGCGGAGGTGGCGGCGGCGGCCGGGGATCGTCTCGTGGAGGCAGCCGGGGTCGTGGAAAGCTTTGGGTTCCTTGATCAGATTCCGGAGCACCGTTGATCCCACACATGTCGACGGGCGTGACTTTTGCGAAACCCACTTTTTTAAGACCATCGCGGTTGCTACTCGAAGCAGAGAGAAGAAACGGAATTTTTTGCCATTCCCGGGCTGCCTACTGGTCCGGCTATCAGCTTCAAACTGTGACTTGCCAACGGATGAGGTGAAGGGTCATGGACAGACGGTATGGACAGATGGTATATGGATACGAAGATGAGTGCGAATCGGATATGGCACGGTTTCGGTCCAACTTTTGACCATTCGACGCGAAGGACTGATGCTCGGATCAGATCCGAGAGATCTTTTGAACTGACATTATCCTTGTCATTGCCCATTCCCTGCTCTGTCGCAATGGAGATCCAGCTGCTGCTTTCTTTCCTTCCACTTTGCCGGTGGAACCTCAGCACCACAATGTTCGGACTGGCTTGCTTTTACCAGCTAGCTTGTATAACTTCCGGCATGCTGCTCTATTGTACCAAAAGAAAACCGAAAAAAAAAATCTTTACGGCCGTGCTTTATCGCTTGATATTTTGTTGACATATTTTGATTGTTGGGCGAGTTGCGAGGAGCAAGTGGAGGCCAATGCTGGGCTTTCTTATATCGCGTTACCGAGACGATCTATTGTATGTATGGTTATGCGAGATAGCTTTTTGATAGCTCTTTAGGAAACATGAATAACTATCGCTTCTGTGTACAGCAGCTCCGATTATGATGATTGTACGGAGGGTAGTTAGTTGCAATAGGCACTGACTAAGACGGTGGGATGACGTCCAGCGGTTGTTGCCCCGCCACTGAGGCACCCCCCGGTCCCGTGCGTCCGCATCACTTGACGGAGGCCTCCTCGTCTGACTTTCTGCCTTTCTGCCTTTCTTTGACGACCGCTCCTCTCCGTCAGATTGTACCTGCGTCTGCCTTTAAATATCTCGTACATCATCCATGTAAGTCCTGGCTGATACATTCCATCCATCCACAGTCCGGACTCTACAGTATCGCCTCTACTAACTAGATCTATATCGATCCACTAGTCCTTGCACATACATACCTCAGTTCACCCCACCCAAGGCTATTTTACATACGTTGACCTCAGTTCCCTGAACCTGATAAACAACAAAGCACCATGGTCACCGCTGCCATCGACAATACCTCGCTCTCCGCCTCGCCCACCGAGCGCCGCAACTCGCTTGAAAAGCATCTCCAGAACCGTCCGGAGGCGCAGGATCTCAAGGAGAAGCACATCCTGCTTGATACCAACGTTGCTCCGTATGTTTTACCCCTCCTAGTGATGTATCAGATGGTATACGTTGATGTGGTGTGATCATATAAGGTGATGTGATATGGTTGACGCTAACCACTATGGCGACAACGCTATAGATCCATCCAAGCCACAAGGCAGGAACTTGCCCGCCAGCGCACCACCGACAGCTTGAAGAAACATCTGGAGCATCGGCCTGAGAGGGAGGAGTTGGTGGAGAGTATGTCTACCTTATTTCCGTTCTATTCATTTCCTTAATTATTTGGCCCTCCTTTCCTACATGCAATGCACTTTTGTTCTACCCTGTCAACAAACATTAATATGACTCTGATTAGGAAACATCCTCCCCTCCACTAATGCCGCACCCGCTCTGCAGGCCCATGCCCGTGAGCTCGAAAAACATATGATCGCCGACCAGCTGGACCATAAGATCCAGAGCCGGCCGCAGCCTGAGGAGCTCATCTCTCAGGGTATCTTAGACGAGGGCGAGGACCCGAGAAAGCCCAGCATTTAGGAGGGTTGAGGACTTCTTTCATGGGAGATGAATGGATGATAATGGGCGTTTAATTTTGCTTTGAGTTTCTTGGTGGGATATTGCTTTGCTTTTCCCTCCACTTGTTATGATTGATGTTTTATGCTTAACGGTTATGGTTTGTTATCCGGTACATTATTATGCTGGTGATGATCGTGGAAATAATCAGCTGAGCCTAGTCAGCCAGCCTAGTCACCAGCCAGCCAGCCAGCCAGACACAGTACATGATGTGATCTGCACATGGACAGAATACATTGACTTTCGTTTCCCTCAGACATCCTCCCCCAATAAGTAATCAATAACTCTCCATTTCCACTGCCGCCGACAAATCCGGCATCCATCCAGCCGGCCTTTCGCTCCCTCTCACCAGAATGCCATACGCCGCGCGCTCCACCTTCTCCACGCTAGTCTGCATCACGTCTGTCTTCTTCCCCAGATCCTTGAACATGAAATGTCTTCGCGGCACGCTCAGCCCTTCAAACAGCGACCTCAGCGTCTGTAAATCAGCCACAATGCCCGCCTGCGAGGAACTCAACGCCGGCATTGACGATTTAGCCGTCTCATCGTGCATCTCCCTATCCTCTTCTTCACCCTCCCCATCTCCTCCACCTTTGGTAGTATCAGAAGAAGAAACCTGCCCACTCGACAGCGCCATCACCGCAAACCGCATCATCTCGCCCGTCAAATCAAACAACCCCATGAGATAGTCCTCCTCCGTGACTAGAATCCCGCTCGGCAGGGTCTCGCGCACCTGAGCCAGCGTGATCAGGCTCTGATACCGCAGGTAGTGGTGGAATGACAGCGCCTCGATGTATTCCTGGATGCCGGGGCTGATTTGTCGCTGGTAGCGCCAGCCTTTTAGAGCGGTGAGTTCCGGGACGGCGGCGGCGAAGAGCTCGTTGATTTGTGTGAAGCGGGTGGTGGTTTCTTTGGCGATGGAGGGGGGGAGGGTGGGGGTTGGGAGGGTGCGGACTCTAGTTTGGTTTAGTTCATGGCTTGTCTTGCTGGGGTAGGGTTTATGTATCTTGTATTTGGGGAGGAGATTGAGGAAGTATACACGGAGGAGGGGGGGAGGATGGACATACCGTTGTAAAGAGAAGATACTAAACAAATACAATTAGCCACTGCTTCTCAATTCCCAGCAGAAATACAAACATACATCTTCTTACTCAGCCCCGTAATATCCCTCGATATCTTAATCAGTCTCTCCCGGCGATCATGGTGCTCGTCCAGCTCGTCGCGGAAAGTGCCGAACATCGCGAGGATCGGGGTCGCGGGCTCGTCGTCGGTCGTTGTCATTGTGATGGCGGTCTGGGAGCGGGTGCCGTCGTCGCGCAGTGGTTTGCCTTCCCAGGAGCGTTTGGTGCCGGCCATATGATTGAGTGGAGGGGGAGAGAGGAGACAGATGTACAGAGTAGAAGGAGACTGGAAAGTTGAAGGGAAGAAAAAGCGGGCGTCATTGGGTCGCGGGGCTAGCCGTTTCGGGGTGATTGTTATCTGATAAGATCTGATCTCTCGATAGATATTAGGTAGTTAGTATAGGCTGGACATTATGTATCTTTCGAGCAAAAGCTTTTGCCATGATCTTTTTAAAGAAGTCATTAAACCCCAAAAGACCGTGCCAAACCCCTCGAAGAACCCCTATAGCAGAAAAGTCCCCTCCTCAGTATCAAAGCTTGCCATAATTTAGACGCGGTCCATGATGCCTAGACTATCCATAGCGGCATAATGCTACATCAGTCACTTCCCTCCCAAGTTAACAAGACCAGCAACAGAAAATCCAATCTTTGGTGGTCCAGGGCCATCTGAGGGCCCCATAATAGTCATGGTACACAAACCGCCAGTAGCAGATAGAACACAGCCAGACCAAGCAAGCGCGTGTAAATTTCACACACCCATGAAATATTCACCTTCACGGAAGCAGTTGTACATGGTCAGCGCCGCGCCGGTCATGTTTGGCGCATGAGTGACCACTTGATGAACAGTTTTCTCAGTCATATGGGGAAAAGAGGAATCGAAGGAGAAGCGATCTTGAGAGAACGCCTCTGGCGACGGAGCCCAGGGGAGCGGATTCGGGATATTTCCTGGCTCAGCCCCTGAAGAGACACCCACCGTGGGTTGCTGAGAGGACTCAGCAGCGCAAGACGCTTCTAGAGCAGCAAGGCCCCGCATCCAAACTTGGTGTTCCTTCTTTCTGCGCTCAGAGACGTTGGCTCCCTTCTTCCCTCGTACGTTCAGTTAATATCTTCTTTCCAACTGCGTGGAAATCCTTATATCTCAAATCATCTTCGATCGCCTTCTTCAAAGCGGCCGGACCCATGTTGAAAGACAGCCTAACCATGCATTTCTTGTCAGTACGGGCAAAACCGAAAGCCTTGTTGGCTGCTAACTCACGATATCAAGCTATCACACATATCCTGAGACACCAAGTGCACGTTTGGAATCCGCCTAACTCCCCTCTCATAGTCAGGTAGGTCTCGTCGAATGTCATGCTCCGCCCGTTGTTTTGTGATCGGCGTACGGCCTTTCAGCTCTGCATATATATTTCATGTTTATACCGTACCCTATTGCGAGATTCCCTTCGTCGTTATAGAAGTCGGACATAAACTTTCCATTTTCCTTGAGCCACTTTATTCCTTTCTCTGACATGACACATCTGTTGCACGCCATCCTGGCAGCGCAGATGTGAATGGCATATGCTGACTCGCGAAGGTAGAGACGGATAGGAAAGGCGATGTTCAAAAGATGGATTCACCACCGGGAACCTGGGCCGACTATAATATTACAGTTGGACACCCATGCAGAATTGCTGCCAGGGTCACTTCAAAATAACACGCGGGGTTTCAGAGGGTTTGTCTTGATGACGCTGCAGAGGATGGGACTCGGAGTAGCTATTGGCCAGGGTCGACTCACCTGCTCAGCAGATTTCTCGGCATGTCGAAGTTCACACCTTTATTAGCTTGGTTTTTGGCTGTCCCAGCTAACAGCCATTTGCAGCGAAGAAGGTATGCGGTAATAGCACCATGTGTAGCTGCTAGTGAGAAAGGTGCTTTAATTCTGAGTAGTAAAAGCAGAGAGCCAGGCTCAAGTCATGGCAAGAGTTCAATGTCTAAGTTGTATAATTTTGAGGATGAGATTTGCTCAGAGGCATATGTTTCGTGCATTGTTTTGCTGCTTCCACAGCACATACTAGTCAAAGGGCCAAAAACGTTGATATTCAGCTCTTTCTTCCTCGCTATCAGCCAATTCCTCCAATATTTGCTCTCTCACTTTGTCCAAGACAGCTTTGCATTCGTCGTATCGTTCGTGCTCGATAAATCCTTTGTCCGGCCATAAATCGCCCATACTCTCCTTAACTTCGGCGACTAGCTCAGTTCCAGCCACTGCACCGTCGCTGTCCAGCTTGATACGTTCCATTTCGGCATCAGAAAAGTCGAACGGAAATGCCTCGCCGGCGGTAACGCCAGGTAAATCGGCCCACGAGTCCTTCAAATCGACAAGAAGCGATTGGAAGTGAGCCTCACCGTACTCGAACATGCGATGCGCAAGGAAGAGCAGCCCGTATGCCGGCGTCTTACGGAACCCGACAGCCCGATAGAGATCTGGGTTTTTAGCCTGCATGAGTTTGCGCCAGCCAAGGAACGTGTTTTGCTCGGAATACTCGCGCACAGCCGCGGCTCTTTCTTCAGGTGAAAGCCCCGAAAGATTAGGCCTTGGCGCTAGGTCGAGCGTCTCGGGCTCAAGGCCATCCCAGTCGAGGAACGCCGGATCAGGGTTATGGTTGAAGAGCGGCGAGATATGACACGACTGCCAGTCGATGATGCTGGTGATTTTCTCGGGGTCGTCGGGGTCAACGAATATGTTGTCATCGTGTAGATCATTGTGCCAAAGGACCGGCCTGGTGATGGCGGTGTCATTGGGTATTAGAGAGTCGACAATATGTTGGTACCACGCTAGAGTAGTGAGTTTCTTTTTTGCGTCTGGCTGGTAAAGTTTCGGACCACAGAATAAGGCTGTCTGCTTGGGGAGTTTCAAAGTCTGGGTTGCCTTTATCTCTCGCGCCCCAATTTCTTGTAAATACAGTGCTATGGATGACCCTGGAAACTCCTTAGCTACTGCGTGAGGTAGGACAAACATATTGACATACATGGCCCTCGCTCGATGTCCAACGTGGATCGGGCTCCGTCGGACCAATCTCGGCCTGTGGCAGGACCTATAGCAAACTCTGAATCGTTAACAGTCTCGCCATCTTTAATGTAATGGGTACCTGCTGGTGACGATGCATCCTTCGCAAAATACAAGCTTCCGTAGTGGGAAAATGAGACATTCAGCCATTTCTTCTGGAGCTGTGTCATGGCAAGAAGTACTCTGAGCTTCTGTGGTAACTTCATAGTGTCCCATACTTGAGATAAGGGGACGCCCTCGGCTTTTTCCAGGATGATGAATTCGGCTCCAACCGGGTTCGATTTGGCGTGAGAGTCCCATGAGTACACACGAGGTGCCGGAGTGCCCAAAATTCTTCTAGCCTGTTAACTCAGATGTGTGAGCAGGAAAAGGAATGGTCAAAATCCTGAAGAAACCTACAAAATCCATCGTGGCGACTTCACTAGCCGTAGTAAAGTGTGGAACGCCAGCATTCGGGTTCGGCACCTTGGCTACAACCTCTTGACCATCGTCCATGACCATGAGGAATGCCTTATTGAACATGCCGTCGGGGTGCTTCTTGATAGAAGCACATCGAGTGGCGCCAACCGAGTTTGCCGCCACGTTTGCGAGTTGGTTCATGTCGAATCGGATCTCTCGCTTTCTAAGATTCTCAGCCTCGTCCACGATAAAGCGGCCTCGGGTGAATCTGAAGAATTCATCGTTGGTGTTCCAGTCTGCTATATGTCAGTGCTACTTTGGGACATGCTGAGGAAGATACACTTACCTGGCTGAAAAGAACTGGTGGAATATGGATCATAGGATGTCGTTGCAGCCTTGAAGGAAGAGCGACATCGTTGTTGCGAACCTGGCCTTAGACTTTGGATATGCAACCAAATTCGGGTGACTGGGAAACTGGACATATTATCATGGAATACAGTGGCTTCAATCGTGCAAATATGGAGAAAACTGGAATGACGATGCAGCCCCTGGATGGACAGAGCACGTGACCTATGAAGATATGTCATGCACAACCACCATCTGCATGTAAATTATGAAACAATATTAAAATCAATACAAGGGCCATAAGAATATGAGTAGCTGTTGTGAAACGGTATCTATGGTTGAGGGTGTGATGGCAAACTACAGTTTCGACTTTCAAGGACCATAAAACCAAGCTGAAAGTATAGCACTTCGGCAGATCACGATCGGAATATCCCACTTGGCCGTACTAATGACCGTTGAAGAAGGAAATATTTGAGGATCGCCCTAGTCATGTTTAGTTTCATCTACTGGTGTTGGGCTGTCAAACGCGACTTGGTCACACCTCGAAATGATGACTACAGAGAGAGAAATACTAAGATGTACTCATAACATCTGAAAACTGGATAGTGAACACACAATGTTTTAGAGTCATTTGATATCCTCAAGAGTACATGCCTCGACATATGTACAGCAGATACTGTAGCTGTGCAATCAACTCCAATCTATATACAACCATCATCCACATACCAACACCTCACCTCACTCAAACTTCAACCCATCAGACAAATCCCCAAACTTCGCATAGAACATATCCCTAAAATAATCTGTCCGAGACACCCACGGCCTCATATTCGACGCTTTAGGCAGCGACTCCTGCGCGCGCACCAGATACGTCGAGTTCAGATCCAACAACGGCCGCACTTCCTCCCGCGCACTGATTTCCTCATCATCTCGGACAGGGATGGCCACCGAATCGCCATTCTGCTCGATCTGTTTCATCAACCGACATGTAAGCCGCATGTTCGCGTCCGCGCCTAATGTCCATGACGCGTTCGCGTATCCCAGAACGAGCGCTGCGTTGGGTATATCCTGCAGCATGGCGCCGTTCCAGATGTATTTCTTGGTGATGTCGATCGCGGCCCCGTTCACTGTTATCGGGATCCCGCCGCAGAGCTGCATTTTGAGGCCTGTGGCTGTGATGATTATGTCGGCGGGAAGGTAGGCTCCGCTGGTTAGTTGGATGCCGTGCGAGTCGACGGTGGAGATTGTGTCTGTTGCGATGGACGCCTTGGGCGAGGACAGCGCGGCGAAGAAGTCGCCCTCTGGCGAGACGCAGAGCCGTTGGTCCCATGGGTTGTAGGGGGGTTTGAAATGCGGGTCGATGGGGATGTCGGAGGGGAGGCGGGAGAGGGCTTGTTTCTCGAGGCGCGATCGTGCAGTCCCTGGGAAGAAGCGGCAGAAATGGAAGAAGAGGTGGCCGACGACAATGTGGGATATGCGATGGAGCTGGTAGAGGAAGGATTTGGGGAGGAGGCGCTTCCACCAGGACCCTCTGGTAGGGTTGGAAACGGCGGCGATGTAGGTCGGGGTGCGCTGGAGCATTGTTACGTGCTGGGCGCGCTCTATGAGGTTGGGAAGGAGGGTTATGGCTGTTGCGCCGCTGCCGATCACCACAATGCGTTTGTCGGTGTAGTTGAGGGTCTCGGGCCAGAACTGAGGATGGATTATTTGGCCTTGGAAGTGCTCAAGGCCTGGGATGACGGCAGGCAGGGGTTGGTGGTAGTCGTAGTAGCCCGTGGCGAAGATGATGAACCGAGCATGGAATGTCAGGGCAGAGTCGCCGTGTTGCACCTTCGCTATCCACTGGTTCTGGGCCCATTCCAGCGAGGCAACGCGGTGGTTCAAGAGGATGTGGTCTTTCAGGTGGTGTGTGGTCACGGCGTCGTCAAGGTAGGCCAGGATATCACCCCCTTCGGCGATTGGGTTGGGCCGGTTCCATTGATACCAGGCGAAGCCGTACGTGTAGAGATCCGAGTCGGACCGTATACCAGGGTAACGGAACAAATCCCAGGTGCCGCCCATGTTGTCGCGGGCCTCCAGCACAGCGAACCGACAGTGTGGCATCTCTGCTCGTAGGCGATAGGCGGCATTGATGCCACCGATGCCTGCCCCAATGATAAGGACATCAAGCGAGGTGGGTGACTGGGTCATCTTGGACTGGTAAGAATTCTGTATGATGTTAAGATTCGACAAGCATTGGGTGAAGAAAATGCGGCATGCTTCGTTATATCATAAACACATTGCCCCTACCCCCCCAGACTTGACCCCAGTTACCCCGGAATACATCCTCGGCCTGCCATGCAGTCCGCGGAGCCCGAATGACGACAAAGCTTGGCTGGAGCGGCGACTTTGTACCAGAACCAGAAAAAACCCTCCGCCGGGTGGAGACGTGGAGAATGCTGGGGATGCCGTTACGGCAGGATCGTGAATGCAGGGCCGCGATCAACCAAGTCAAATAAAGACCCGTTGAATCCTGCCAGCTTTTGCTGCCAAAAATATTTGTGAAACGCAAGTAATTTATCGACGCACGACGGCCGCACACGAAGGCGGATGGTTTTCCACACTTCGTCCGCCGGTAGGGGCACTTCTAGCAGCGCAAGGAATATTGGCAGCCCGGCACTCTGGAGAATGGCGTCCTTTCCCTGGTTCGCGAGAAATGCGGCCCTTTCGGATAAGATCTCCTTGGCAAGGGACTCGGCCACGTCGTCGTGAGATGTCAAGGGGTGACGTAGCCGGTGGATGAGCAGCAGGCCAGCCAGTCTGTATAGAGTGGCCTGAGTGCGCATCGCCGCGATTTCGGTCGCACTGAAGCCTTGGCATTCGAGTTCTCGGTAATTCGGAGTCCACTGACGGATATTTAATTCCAGATGGTCGATTCGCCTACCCTGGTCTGGGTCCTTGCGCATGTCATGGCCGACCACGCTCAATTCGTACAGAGCAGGAAGGAGGGCTGTGCATATACCAGCTAACCGGTCCACAACCGCGGATCCGCACCACCCCGGTCGGATAATGGGCACTTCCCGATGGACCAATGAGTCGACGATATCCCAGAAAATGGGGCTAATGGTGACGGGGCTGAAGAACCGGATCCGAGAGAAACGGGGGTACCATGGCCTGGCCAGCGACAGGGAATACTTTAGAATAGATCTAGTTCCAGCGGATGCTACAAGGGCATCAAACGCCGCCAGGGTCTGACCTAGCATGAGAATGACCACGGCATCCTGCGGACTGTTGATTTCGGCCGTACGCAGCCTCTGCAGCGATCGAGCGCCTCCCTCGATATACGGGCGGTCGGGGGCTGGCCGTCTGAAACGCGCCCAGTCCAGGAATGTATCCATAGCGGTAAGCATTTCATGTAGCAGCCAGGGAGAAATCTGATGGCAATAGTGAATGGCGCGACGAAAGTCGCGTGCGAAAGTGGAGCCGAACATCCAGAAGTCCAGGGCCATGTTGAAGCAGCCATCTTTCGGATCCGGGGGCTGTTGGCCGTACGGAGCAAACCCCATGGATCGGCCGTTCTCGGGGGATGTGGAGGCTGTCAAATCCCAGATCTTGCAGCCAGGTCCGGCGTTGGGCGGCCGTCCAATGCGTCCTGGACGTCGCGTTCTGGTGCACTCCAGAGACGAACTTTGGCAACGAATGCATTGCGCGGAATCTGGATTGTAAAGGCATTTCCGCTTTCGCCTGGAACATTGGTCGCATGCACTGCGAGGCGACATCATGCCTTGATGGTGGGTGAGGGAGTGATGCTGATAAAGTGATGATTGATGAAGGAGAGAGAGTCGGAGGAGTTGAGCGGCCCGAGGATTTAGTTGGGAGCAGATCACGGGTTCCCTCGTCTATGGTTCACATTTGCCTAGAAGGACATTAAGAAGGTTGTATTTGGAGTCTAATTCGAAATGGCAAGAGGTTTTCTAATGAATAGATGCTACACAGCAGGAGAGAAGTTTCTTAGGCTGGGAATTCGTGCCAGCGTTTAACTGTGGCCGCTGTCTACTTTGGGTCTTATTTTTAGTCCCAGTTGGTCTACTCGACCATGGTCTTCAACGGCATTTATTGTGCTAAGCCCTGGTTGTCTTGCCGAATAATCTCAGGTGATGTTTAGTCGCTGTCTGAAGATTGTGGTAAGTAGTTGGCGCCATGGGGAGTGTCTTGATACGGTGATGAAACAATTCGGATAGAAGATCGCGTGGTCTATATATGACTTATCTGAGGTCGTAGCAACTATTGACCAAGGAACTTGTACTTCAAAGGAGCGTCATTCTCGCCAAGCCCCTTGATGGTGACGAGCTGCTCATCTCCCGGCACGATATCCATGGCACTGTCGCTGACGCGCACGCCGTCCCGCTCCTCGAAGACCAAGCACTTGACGGGCTTCTTTGCAGTGATCTTCAGGGTCTGCTCGCTTGCAGATCCGGATGCCTTCGTCACGTCCAGTCCACGGTCGGATAGGTCGAGGTACTTGAACGGCTGGGGCCAGTCGACGTCACGCGCAGTAACGGTGCCATCCACCCACACTCGGGCTGCAAGGACGTGTGGTTCAGGGTATATGATATGATCGATAACTCCGTCCGCGACGTTGGTGGTTCCGTTGGGGACGATCTTCACGTTATCGTGGACAATGCTTTCGCGGACCTCGAGGCCGGTGTTGACGGACAAGAACCGCAGCTCCACCTTTCCGGAGACCTCCTTTTGCAAACTGCTTGCGATCCATAGCTCGAATTTGCTGGTCTTCGGGGGTTGGGCGTGGGTAACGCTCCAGTCGTGGTGTTCGCGGCGGACGCCCACGGCGATGGGGTTCAGAACCCGCGCGACGGCGTAGAAGGCGGGTTTGGGGCGCAGGAAGTAATCCACGATGGCCCAGGAGATGGTGGGCCAGCAGTCGTTCAGCTGCCAGAGAAGAGCGCCGCCGCAGTGTCGCTCATCTCCCCATTGGCGACGCCAACCGCGGTAGCCGAACATCATGGTTTCGGCCTGCACGACTTGGGTAAGGTAGACGTATGTCTGGCTTCAGTTAGTGGTGGACTCAAGAAGAGAGTCGAGTGAATACCTCAAGGTCTGTGGCCGTCCGCAGGTTCTCAACTAGATAGGTGGCGATTCTGCGCTCATGGCCATCGGCCTTGTTATGGAAATCCAGTACATGGGACTGAGGGTATTTGTCTTTCTCATTCTCGACAAAGTAGTCAATGGTCGAAAGATGTGGAAACGCCTCCATGCCAAACTCGCTGTTGAACCGACCGCCGAGGGTATCGAAGATTTGATACTTCTCTTGGGTTCCATGCCAGACTAGATAGACATGTCAGTAAATATTCTGGTGAAGATAGATAATGACGGACCGTTCCACTGGTGCATGTCTCCAACCGTAGGGTCAGAAGTGATCTTGCCATCACCCCAAGGACTGCCCGGATGGTAGAAGATTGATGGTGTCAATGCCTGAACAACCTCCGGGAGCAGTTTCTCATAAATGTACCGAGCTGGAAAGTCGGTCTTCAGCCAATTCTCCGGGTTCTTGTCCTCATAGTCGTATACCAGGCCATTCTGCTCCTGGACTTGGTAATCTTCGTTGTTGCCAACCCAGATCACTATGGAAGGGTGGTGGCGCAGACGGCGCACGTTGTAGAATGCTTCCTGCTCAACCGACTGGAGCAGCTCGGGCCATGTCGGGTAATTGCCGCAGCCGAACATGAAGTCTTGCCATACCAGCACGCCGAGTTCGTCACACGCTTGGTAGAAGCTGTCATCTTCGTAGCTTCCACCGCCCCAGACTCTGCAGCCAGTTAGTATCTTTGAGAGAATAAAGTCAAGAGATACACACCTTATCATGACTTGTCGTCCGGCAGCCATCAGTTCGATCCATTTGCGATACCGTTCAGCGGAGATGCTAGGAAGCAGGTTGTCCGCAGGGATCCAGCAGGAGCCGCCGCAGAACACGTCCACTCCGTTGATTCTGAAAAAGAAGGATTTGCCGTGTTTGTCGGGCTGTTGGATCACCTCCGCGGTGCGGATTCCGATCTTTTTGGACACACGATGCAGCTCGTCCTGTTCCTTTTCCAGTGATACAGAGACATCATAGAGGGTCTGGTCGCCATAGCCATTGGGCCACCACAGAGACGGCTGTTGCACATCGAACGTCACATTTGCAGACTTGTGCTTGGGCCGAGTCACCTCGCGAGCGACTTCTTTGCCACCAAGACTTAATGTAAAGGTGACACTGTACGAGTCCGAGACCACACCCTCAAACTGCGCGAATGTAGAAATCTGGGCCGACTGGTGATCTGCGGCTAATTTCAACTCGGTCCACAGATCCTCGACGCGCGCGGAATAGACCTCAAGTCGCACATCTCGCCAGATGCCGGCAGTCATGAGGACAGGACCCCAGTCCCACCCCCAGTGGTATTGCGCCTTCCTCACAGCCATTCTGGCTGGGTCTCCGTTGAAAGAAGCCCAGTTGTGCTTCGGATCCTTTGCCTTGAGCTCCCGAGCACGCAGCATAGCACAATCGAAATCGATGTCCAGCACGTGTTCACCCGCGGACTCCAGTGCTTTTGTCACATCCACACGATGGGCTAGGAACATGTTGTTGCTTTCCAAGATCACCTTGTCGTCCAGCTTGACCGTTGCAAATGTGTCCAATCCGTCAAAGGCCAAAACCACCGACGATCCATCCGGGACCGCAGGTTTTCTAAACACATTGCGGTAGGTCCAGGACTTTTCGTTGACCCATCTGGCGTCCAACTCGTTGAACCCAACGTAGGGGTTTTTCAATCTAGATCATTAGTTCATTAGCTCAGTTAACATCCAGCACAACAGCAGCCGCACACGAGACGTACTTGTCATTCGCCTGTAGATCCTGATGCACCACCGAGGGGACCACAGGCACCGACAACCAGGCCTCTACCGATGTGTCGTCCCTATCCTTAAAGCTCCACCCCGTGGAGAGGGAATGCTGCGAATAAGCTGCCATCACAAGCTGATCGGCCAACTCTATCTATACAAGCGAAATGCAATTGATTCCTATACTTTCCCGCAGCGATTTCAGCTCCCAAGGCGTACTGGCAAAAGCAAGTCTCAGCCCTTCAGCTCCAGACGGAAATCCGGGGAATTTAGAGGCCGCACCTCCATCGCGGACAACGCAGCGACGAAGTATGAAGGCGTGACGCTTTCCAAGCTGTGCGGAGGCGCCTCCGCCTGCACGTGCCGCTCCTTCTTAATCGGGCCATCCCGCAGCGGCGGCGTGACCGTGCCCAATCAGGTTAGCGCCACATGACCACGTCTTCTTTCTCGTTCCGCCGTCCTTCTCGTCCTCTTCTCGTCCTCGTCTTCATCCCAGGGCGAGTCCCTTGGTTACCCCCCAGGGTTCGTCCCAGGGCATGTTCATCTCGGCCACGTTTCCTGCTCGTCTTTACGCAGTAGGTTCTTAGCATCGCAAAAGGAAGGATCTCCGCAGTGTTACGCAAAGTCAAACCTGACTCGTTTCCCGCCCGGTGAAGCCAACCGGTGCCCTTGGTCCCCACACTTGACCCTCTTAGACACGGAATACACTCCGTCCAGCTCTGTTTTGGGCGAGGAAGATCCTTTTTCCAGACCCGTCCTCCGAGGTGTTCCCGAGCGACTCTGCGTACATATCACTGTTCGTCGTGCCTGTGCTCCCGCCCTCCAATCGCCTGCCTACTTTCATTTGGTTCCTGCTGCCGTTAAACTTTTGCGATCTTTGCAAACCCTGGGTCAGGGTAGCATTTCTGAGCTTTGACTCCTTGTCGATGCTCCTGTAACGGTTGTCTTCTGACACTTTGTTCGTCCCAGCCTTGTCGGCCCTTCGTTTTTCCGCCTTTGCAGACAGGCTTGTTTTCCTACATACTCTGTAGTACATACATACAGAGTACTTCTATTATTACTCAGGTCGTGGTTGAGTTGCCGGTTGAAGGTGGACCATGTCGGCATGCGACAAGACCCATCGGCAGACGCAGAGGAATTTCCCCTTTCTGCCGCCTGGAAGGATCTTTTGCATTTGGGTGCCGACGACGACGTACCCCTCGATCCGATTTTTACCGCTAATGATGCCTAGTCCAGGGTCGTTTGGAACATTTCCATTCTTACCAGGCGCTAGAAATGGTCTGACAGCCTAAATCTTCCAGGGTTGATTACTCGACCCTGGCCGCGCTGCCAGCGTGCCCCTCATCGTACCATCGATTTTCTGTTTTCCCCTTCCCTTCTCTCCCGCCATTAGCCAGCCCGTGGTCCTTCATATCCCGAACTTAAATTGACGGGGTCATGTTCTATTTTCACATGGCGGACCAGATATCTGATGGAAAAATGTCTCACTCTTGGCAAATTCGCTCCCTCCAACCCGTCTGATCACGTTGTGGGCCCTTGCAATCAATTTGGCTCTGAACGATCGACGCCACTGGTTAGTCTCAACGCTGATTGATTCTAACCGTCCGGAGACACCGGGGCGAATCTCCTGGACGAAGGTGCCCAGTGCGCTGCGAAGGTTCGGATGATCCCGAATCGGCGTCGATGTGAGAGTTTGGACTACGCTGTCCTTCAATCTTATTCCGTTCTCTTTCGCTGCTTGTTCAGTCCGACAAATAGTTTTGTGTTGACATACTAGACCTCCGGCCGATCCGGTGCTGTATGAATAGTCTCACCACCTCGACTTCTATCACCCCCAAGGTGTACGGATAGAAAGGGCAGCGAGGTGCGGGGGCAGACATCAATGCTTGCCAATCAATGCTCTTTTTGTTCTCGGCCTCAGGGCAACCGGCTTGGTCAATCAAGAAGTGGTCTGTGAATCGACATTCCCCACCTGTCGATTGGAAGAAACCCGACCCCTCTGGGTAAATGAACCCTCTCCAAGCGTCATTCTGCTAATATACTCGCATGTCGAACAGGGGGCCTGGTCGGACTGCGCACGGAGGAAAGTAGTTAGAACCACCAATGCCAGCGTGTCCTACAAAGTAGGCAACGCTAGACGCTTGGACTGACGGAGAAAAGGACACCTTCTCAAGTTGGTCCCCCACCGATGTGAGCAGGAAGTGAGTGCACTACGGAGGGCCTTCGCCCGGCATATTCCCGATGCAGGTCAGGATCGGTGATTCTCCTCTCGATCTGAGGATTCATGTCTGCAGCCATCCTTTTGTAGAAAGGAATTGAAGCACAGTCGTCGCAGCGGAGCTACACGCAGTGGAGAGGCTACTGCAAATCTTTCTCGGTACCTGAAAGGCCTGATTTGATCGGGGCGCCTTTCTGCAGCGGCACACGCCCGTTACGCTGTGGGGCGTATGGAGGCAGTTATGCAAAGATCAATATCCTCAGCACATTTGCCAGACAATTTCCCGGATCTCCCTGCAATCGGATGATGCCTGGCTCCGTTCGCCTGCAGCGTCTTTTCCCGGATACTTGCAGACGCAAGCCATGCTACTGACTAGAGGACTCGGCGCCCTTTTTTGCCTCATCCATGTAAGAATTGGGCGCCATTGTAGACCGGGGTAGGAGGACTCGAATGACAGGCGGGGGGTGGTAAGCCAGACTATCAGATAGGATAAGCGAAACCTGGGGAAAGTCCAGTATCGTACGCTCGTCAGCAGAACACTCCGCGATGCGAGAACGAGGGGGATGCCATCTCCGCGGCATTCCCCAGGCACGCTACTATGCGGACCTCTCTTGGCCATCACCCTGGTTAAATTAGGGGTTTAGGACGAACCCGCCAGCGTCAAAAGACACGGTCAGAAGGACCGGGAAAAGGGCGTCAGCCTAACAGAACTGCCGGACTGGCTCGCGCTAGCTGTGGTCAACTCGCCGGTGCTTGCATGAAGGGATTAATCTAATTTGCCTCCGTCACTGCGTCCAGCCCCGAAAAATGCGGGGAGCGAAGAGTAAGATGATAGACTGCGACGATCTCAGGGACTTCCTTTGGTCCAGCGAGTTCGGAAGCCTGGGTTGTCGAAATACGAATGTCCGGACTGATTAATTCTCGCCTCCATCAGCCATCCAAGGTGACTCCAGTGGGTTCGATTAATTTGGAATAGCCCGCTGGCAGACGCCCTAACGATTAGTTTGGAATTATTCCTTCTGTTATTATTTTATTTGATTTTCTTTTCCTGTATTTCCTGGCTCCAGTTTATTTTCTCGTTGGACCTCCGTGCACATCATTTCTCTTTTTACCCTGCCGACTTGTTCGACTCCTAAACACTCCTCTGCCCTTCCGGGTGGATCTTATATTCCCGTCATGTTTGCTTCTTAACCTGCGGTTTTCGTCCTTTTTGAAAATCTTCAACCGGCTCACCGTGCCTTTTTACCGACTCCGCAGGCCTGTTGATTGCCCTGCAGTGCCGTGAACGGTGGCGACTTCTCTGCTGGGTTAGATTCATTTCGCCTGCTGCTCGATTACTATTGTTGTCTTACTACTACCGCTGCTGGCGGTCTTACTATTGATCCTCCTGCTTCACGATCCCTGAAGCTCGTTGCATTCAGCTTGAGCTATCCTGCACGCTGCATGGCCTTTGCTGGCTAACCGGGACCTTTGAATGCGCCTGGTCGCTTTGATTTGACATCTCGAGAAAGTCTCAGCAGACAATCCCTGACCATGTTCCATACCTTCGAGGGATTCGAGAACCCGGCGGGTCTCATCCAGACCCGGGGCCGTAATGAACGCCAGCCTTCAGTCGGTCGGCGGGTGACAACTCTTCGCGCCTGTACGTCCTGCAGGCATCGGAAGATTAAATGTGACGGCGAAAAGCCCTGCGAGGCGTGCAGATGGTATAAGAAGGCCGACCAGTGTCACTATTCCGATCCTCGGCCATCTCGGAGGTATGATCTAGACTTCTTCGTTTTGTCCTTGCACATGGCTTACCAAAATCGGGGACAGGCATGTGGAGAAGCTGTCTGCTACTCTCGATGAGTACCGAAGTGTCCTCGAAAAGCTCTTCCCCACGGTGGCACCTGAAACATTGGTCAATCTGCCACGCGAGAGGCTCATGGAGCTAATGGGCAAGGGTTCGTCGCCGATGCATGCTCAGGCGCCGGCCCATCATCCAGCTTCGCCGGCTACTTCTGCCTCGGTTGATGCCCATGTGTCGCCCCTGTCCAATAATGAAGACGGCAACCTCGAGTCGCTACAGACAATGCCCGATGATTCCGACGGGCGCAACCTGAGCGGGGCGGAGATGACCAACGGCATCTCTGACGATGTAAACGCGCTGTCGCTCTCTGCCCGACAGGCCTCCTCATATCTGGGGGTTTCCTCCATAAACGCAGTGCTCAAGGTCATCGTCTGGCTGGATCCGGGCTGCCTGGGGTACTTTTCTCGCACTCCCGGGGTGAACCGCCAGGATACAACCATGGACTATCCTCCACCCCCTCCTCTTTCCGATACGCAGACTTGGGGATCTTCTCAAGCACAGCCCGAGACACCTCCTCAGCCTCAATTGCAGGCCAGCGATCAGCAACTCCTCGACGCCTACTTCACATACTTCCATCCTTTCGTTCCTATGCTCGACGAGCAATGCTTCCGCGAGACCTACATGTCGGGCCGGCGGAAGGATGATCGCTGGCTAGGCCTACTCAACATCGTCTTTGCCTTGGGCAGTATCGCCGCGGGCACGGCGGACGAGGTGTCACATAAAACATACTATGCACGCTGCAAGAAATACGTGAGTCTGGAGTCACTAGGCTCCTCGCACATAGAAACCATTCAGACGCTGGGTCTTTTGGGTGGTTACTACCTTCACTACATCAGTCAGCCTAACTTGGCGTACTCGCTGATGGGAGCCGCCCTGCGCATGGCTGCAGCCCTGGGCTTCCATAAAGAGTTCTCGGATAGCCTGGAAGGAGCCAAGAAATCGCGGATCTCGTCGGCGGATCTCAAGCGGCGAGTCTGGTGGTCGCTGTTCTGCATGGACACTTGGGGCGGCATGACTCTCGGTCGTCCGAGCCTGGGCCGGTTTGGGCCGACCATCACGGTGAAGCTGCCCCATTGTCGAGAGTCGGTATGTTTTAGTCATTCATCTTCTATCTTCTGGACTAACATTCGCAGGAAAACGTCCTCGACATCCTTCCCTTACTAGAGAATGTTCGGTTCTGCAAGATCGCCACCCAGATCCAGGAAGTCCTGGCTGTGTCGCCGTTGACGAGACATCATGAGATGTTCCATTTTGACAACCAACTCCTAGAATGGTACGAGAACCTTCCGTATATTCTCAAAGATCACGAACCATGCTCCGAGTCCATTGCGGTCGCAAGGACGGTGATGAAATGGCGCTACTACAACCAACGCATGTTGCTCTACCGGCCAACGCTGTTGAGCTATGCCATGCGACGCGTTCCCTACATTGCATTGCGGTCTGAAGAGCGGACCTCAATCGAGCGTTGTCGAGAGATCGCAGAGGCTACCATCCAAGACATTTCCTCGACGGCGCAGTCGCACGGGATGTCGGGCTGGAATGCCGTCTGGCTCCTGTTCCAGGCGACCATGGTCCCGCTCCTGGGGCTGTTCCTCAATGATAACACCACCAGCGACCCCAGAGCGCGTATCGAATCCTGCCACGGGCAGGTAGAACTGGCGATGCTCACTCTTGCACGGTTGCAACCGTGGAGCCCGACCGCCAAGCGAACCCTTGATGCGGTCGCCCGCATTTTCGAGGCCAGTAAACGCAGCCCCGAAATGTCCGACATGAACCAGTATGCCACCCCGAGGGACAGCATCATCTCGGGGGTTACCCCGGCCGCTCTACCCTCGCAGAATGATTTCGGCAGGGGCGCCATGGTTGCCAACGAGATCAGCTTTACGGATCCTTTTGCACCGTCGTTCATGAATGACTCGGCTGGCCAACAGCTGTGGGACTTCTTGAGCTGGAGCGACAACAATGTGTGGCCTGGAGTTGCTGATTTGGACTTTCCAGAGGCTTCTCTGTTCGATGAGAAGAGCCTGAAGTACAGCGAGGCCTCGTTCTTTGGAATGGCCGATACTGCCTATTATCCGAATGCTCCGGTAGCATTCTATTAGGTTTCGGACGTGGGCCATAGGTCTGGTTTCTCTCCTGCTAATTCATCGTAGGGTCTTTGATTTATTGTATTTCTTTCTGCCAGTCGTTACAAGCGCATGCATACGAAGTAATGTACAGTTTCATTTTCGGAGTTGGTGTATATATAGTTAAGCCGGTGGCAGCCAGACCACATTGGCAGTCTCTCGTTAGTGACAGATTAGCAAGGTGTTACAAATACGATTGTTTATCCAGTCTATCTATATGCAGCCTCTCTCTCTATTCTATTTCACTGAAAGAAATGGCTAGTGAACTACAGATCATGTGACATATAGATGACTAAGCACCAAAACAACATCAACGCTCATACAAAGTTGGCACTTGCAAGTTGCAACCGATTCGATTCATTTTCACCAGCTCCAACAGCCCATGAGTCCATAAGCCAATCACCAAGCCAATGGCTTCCGTTTTCTTCCAAAGACCCTCTCTGGTCTATGGCTCTGCCATCGCCCTGCGCGCCATCCTCCTCATCTACGGCGCCTGGCAGGATGCCAACTCCGCCGTCAAGTACACCGACATCGACTACATGGTCTTCACGGATGCTGCGCGCTACGTCTCTCGCGGCCAGTCGCCCTACGCGCGAGACACGTATCGCTACACGCCGCTGCTCGCGTGGCTGCTGGTCCCGACCTCGTGGTCAGCGGGGAGCTCGTTATTCTTCTTGTTTGGAAAAGCCCTCTTCGCTCTCTCGGATGTCCTGGCTGGTTGGTTGATTGCGAAATCCCTCGTCTCGTCCTACGGAATGGATGGGGCCCGCGCGCGTAAATATGCGAGCGTCTGGTTGCTGAATCCGATGGTCGCGAATATTAGCACCAGAGGTAGCTCGGAGGGCTTGCTCTGTGTGTTGGTCGTGGCGCTGCTGTGGGCTGCCTTGAGAGGGAGAGTCACCCTGGCTGGTGTGTTGTTGGGCTTGAGTGTGCATTTCAAGATCTATCCGTTTGTGTATGGCGCGGCGGTGGCATGGTGGTTGGATAGGGAGAGGGAGGAGGCTATCCAGGGTGTTCGGTCTGGATCGAAGCCGGAATCGAAATCGAAGTCCAAGCCTTCTGCGCAAGCTAGCGGCATCATCTCGCATATCTCCTCCTTCTTGACCCCCTCCCGAGTCCATCTCACCCTCACCGCACTGGCCACTTTCTCGGCTCTCAATCTCTCCATGTACATCCTGTACGGATACCCTTTCCTGCATCATACGTACCTGCACCACGTCACGCGCATCGACCATCGACATAATTTCTCCCCTTACAGTACGCTGCTGTACCTGTCTGCTGCTTCTTCCTCAGGAGGGGAAGAGGGAGAGATAGTCCACGGCTCATTCGAGTCTCTCGCTTTCATCCCGCAGCTGTTCCTCTCTGTCGTGGCCATCCCGCTCGTCTTGGGCAAGAAGAGTTTACCTGGGACGATGCTGGCGCAGACGTTTGCGTTCGTGACGTTTAATAAGGTTTGTACGAGTCAGGTATGTTTATATTATCCTTTCATATTTATATGGGTTTTAAGTATGCTGATTGATTGATTAGTATTTTCTTTGGTACCTCGTCTTCCTCCCCTTCTACCTTCCTGAATCTTCTCTTCTGCGAAATAAGACTCTCGGTCTGTCGGCTGCTGGACTGTGGGTTCTTGCTCAGGTGAGTTACCTTTCCTCCTACCTACTTGTTTACCTGTTTTACCAACCTCTAAATCCTCCATTCTTATTAACATATGTGACCATGATAATATAGGCCCTCTGGCTCCACCAAGGTTACCTCCTTGAATTCCTTGGCCTGTCGAGCTTCGTGCCAGGACTGTATCTGGCTGGGTTGGGTTTCTTTGCTGTCAATGTTTGGTTGTTGGGTGTTATTGTGGGGGATGTTGGGTGCGTACGCGAGGTTTAGCATAGTACCTATGTATAGTATGTATCTGCCTGCCTACCTTAGGCTAGGGAGTAGGATGGTTTAGGTTGGTGTTTGTATTGGGTATGCTACACCTGGTTGGGTTAGGGTGGGATTGAGTAGGTATTTATTTACTGTCTGTTCATGTCTTCGATCTAAATTTATACTAGCTATCTTTGGTGAGCTATGTGAGGGTCGGGGGGGGGGGGGGGGGGGG
>NGZO01000007.1:0-236521 GCA_002215965.1 Aspergillus persii | reverse complement strand
GGTTTATAGATCTGATGGAGAGTGTGCAACTACTCATCACAATCACGGCAGTATATGTATATGTATATTTTTCACGTCCTGTCTGGGATTGAATCTGCGTCTACGGACCGAGTCTGTCGACGTTCATAACTGATCTTCCATACCTGGTTTACCTGAAGACACCTACTATTAATAACCTAGTCCTATCGAATACGATCAAACATTCATTCACTCATATTATTCATTAGGCCCAATCACAAAGACGCGAATACTTATAATGATACTATTTTTTGCCTGCCTAGTAGCTCAATTGCTTTAGTTGATCAGGAACGAATCATGGACTGAAGTGATAGATAGCAGCTCGCTGCTTCTGATCTGTAGATCTGTTGATCTGTAGTTTTTGTTGGTGGTTGATTATGGTTGATGGTGATGTTAATGTCGAGTATGGTGAGAGAATGTGGATCACGGCTTGGAAACGTCGGCAATGATCTTATACGTCGACGCGTGAATACTGAGTGGCCTGGTGCGCGGATACACGGCCCCTACGATCTGATGGTTCGGTCCGTACTGGGGGTAGATTCCGTCCGACAGCTCGACGAACTGCGCCTCGGCGCGCGACTCGTGCAGCGTCTCCAGGATGCTCTCGCTCCAGAGACCGCTGCATTCGGTGCCTACCATCTGGAAGTACGGGTTCAGCGGCGGACAGGCCGAGTCGAGATCGATGAACCGGATGCGCATGTACTCCAGGTTCTGGTGCAGGCGCAGGCTGTGCACGGCCCCGACGACCAGGTTCTCGAACGAGCGGATGAAGTTGAGGTTGGTGATGCCGGAGAAGTCATCGAAGAATGGCAGGTTGGATCCGGTCCGTTTCTCGCGGCAGCACGTCTTGACCACTAGGTCCAAGGACTTGAGCTTGGATTTGGACACGAGAGACGGCGTATGGCTGATCCCTCGGAACATCGACGCGCAGATATTGCCCGTAAAAGCCAGCGATTCCAGGCGCGGCGCCACGTCGCCCAGCAGCCGGCACAGATGCTGCACGTTGATGCCCTCGCCCAGCCAGCCGGATTGCGAGTTATCCTTGTTGTAGAAGCCCTCCAGACTCACGTTGACGTGCACCAGCGACGCGGGCAGCCGGCGCAGGATCGCGGCGACGGTGTCGTACCCCTCGACCTTGGGCTTGGCGTAGGCGCAGTGCCACTCGCGCAGGCCCGGCAGCGCCTGGGACAGCGTCTGCCAGTGCTGCGGGCTGCGCATGATGTTCCAGGCGCCGCGCATGACGAAGGCCTGGATGTCCGGCAGACAGGGCAAGGCCTGGCCCGAGACGCCGGCGGGGTCGTCGCGGAAATGGCAGATCATGGGGGGTTTCTTGCAGTGGCCGCCCTCGAGGGTCAGGATGCGGGCCTCGGGGAAGCAGGTCTGGACGAGGCCGAAGATCTCGTCCAGGGTGGCGTTGTGACTGGCGTAGTGGTACTTATAGTCGCCGGCGCGGTTGGGAGGGTCGGCGCCGTCGGTCTGCGTGCCAGCCACGTCGGCCCATTCAGCGGTGCCCTCCCATCCGTGATAGCGACGCGAGGGGACCTGCTGCGGGACGTTCTTCGCGGCCCGCTTGCCCCAGACGGGGATCCACATTTCGATCTGGCGGACGTACGGGGCGAGATGGGGATGCCGGGCGAACCACCGGGCGCAACTGGCCAGCTCGTCGGAGGTGCCCTTGATTTTGACTTCGTTGCACGTTAGAGTTCATCACACGATAGAACAAGACAGATATAGATCATCCAGCATACTGTGTCTGTAGATGCGCTCTTGCACCAGCGACCTCCAGATGGGCGTGATGAGCGACAGGTTGGACAGGGCCTTGCGGCGCGGGTGCCGCATGGATTGGTTCCAACTGCGAGCGGACGGCCTGCCGGGGCCGGCGGCGGTCAAGGCGGCGGTGCGTTCGCCGAACAGGTAGTCGAGGATGGCCTCGTGGATCTCGATGGGCAGGTTCTCGAAGCGCCGTTCGGGGTCGGACGCGGGCACGGCGACCAGGGCCTCGTCCATGTCGGTGTCTATGGGGGACTGGCAGGCCAGCTGACCAGGGGCGGAGGGCGGGGGAAGGGGGGGAGCGAGATCATCGTGCGGCTGGTATGCGGCGCTGGTGCATCGGGGGGATTGGGATTGGGATTGGGATTTGAAGGGGATCGTCGCGGAGGCTCTCGCCAGCGAATTGACCGAGACGGGACGGGGAGGAGGAATAGTGGATATCATGAGGGCGGGCAGTCTGGCAGACGAAGAAAAGAAGAAGAAGAAAGATCAAATGGTATCAAAATCGTAAATCGTAACTGGAGGGAGGAGGAGAGAAGATTAGCGATGGAGGGGGGAAGGAGAGGAAAGGGAAGAAAGGCAGGGGGGAGGACCTAGCGAGGGAAAGTCGTATGACGAGGTGAAGAAGAAGACGAAGAGAAGAGAAGAATAAGAATAGACGACGACCCTGGAGGGGACAAGGCGAGGGCAGCAATCACCAGCCAGCGACGTCCATGGCGGGGCAGGGCAAGAAGCGATGGATGGAGATGGAGGGGAGAGTAGAAAGAAGAGAAGAGATGGGAGAAGAAGAAGGGAGGAGAGAGAGAGAGAGAGAGAGAGAGAGAGAGAGAGAGAGAGAGAGAGAGAGAGAAGGAAGAGGAAGAAGGAAGAGGAAGAAGAAAGGAAGAGAAAAAGAAAGGCGGAAGTCAGGCGATAAGAAGAAAAAGACCCAAAGTTGGGAAAACCTGGATTCCACGGAGAATTCTTTCATAATACAATACTTCCTGAATGCCGTGAAACGCCGATCAATTTAGTAGTATTGATATTTATTTAACTAGATTTATATTTGTATTCATATGATTAGTTCAATATCTGGTCTTCGATCCTACAAGGGATCCATTATTCCTCGCGGACTGACATTCTGACATCCTGAAATATCAGACCAAGATGAATATGAAGATGAATATGAATATGAACAGGGAATAGGGAACGCATTCATATTGGATCCTCTGGCCCAGACTCACTCAGCAAGAGTCCCTCTAGTGGACCCAGTCTCCACCTGCCAGGGTGAATCTTATGATCTTATCCCATCGGATCTTCTCCTCCTTAACTCTGTAACTCTGATAATCCTTAATCCCTCATCCCTATCGCCGTCGTCGGAATCGGAACCGCATCTCGTCCTCGCTGTCCGACTCCTGCGGTCGACTGCGTTTGCGAATCGACTCGGTCGCGGTCGCTGCCACAGACGCAGACGCTGCGACCGACGCGCGAGACTCGGCCTGCGATTCTCGCTGCGACTCTCGCCGCGACGCTGGCCGAGACTGCCCGTCGCTATCCCGATGACTGACCCGGCCTGCCTGACTGTCCGCGCGCTCGCTGACCCAGTACGTCTCGCCGACGCCGAACTCCTTGCGAGTCACCTCCTCCAGCGGCACGATCACCGTCTGGATGCGATGCCGCGCGCCGCCCTCGCCTTGGCGCCGGAACTTCTTGAAGTTCTTGCGCCCGTTCCATCGCTCGTCCCAGCGCGGGTCGCGGTCGCGGTCGCGGTCGGCGTCCCGGCGTGCCGGCACCTCCATTTCCTCGACGATCGCCAGCCCCTTGAGCTGCTCCACGTTGATGTCCTTGAGCGAATCCTGCAGCGACGCCGCCTCCTCTTGCCGTCGCAGTCGCTGCGCATCCTCTTCGGCTTCGCGGTGCTGCCGCGCCGCCTCGCGGATGTCCAGTTTCTGTCGCTTCGGGCGCGGCGACTCCTCCGATTTGAGCTGCGAGGCCGGCTCGGAGCTCTTGGTCGTCGTCGTCTCGGCACGTCGTCGCTTCATCGCTGCGGCGCCGGGTAACAAGTTTGTCAGATCGTCTTCGGGTTGCGTCGCCGGCTGGGTCGGTTCGATCTCCATGGACGGCGACGGATCGTCGTCCGGGGCGTACGCGGGGATGGCGTTGATGTCGAAGCCGTCGTCAAAGGCCTTCATCTTGCTCTTGAAGCTGCGCACGCGCGGTCCTTTGCTGGTGGGGGCTTGGGTAGCGGCTTGGGTGGGGGGCTCTGGCTGCGTTTCTGGCGGCGATTCCGGCACCAGGTGGACGTCGCTGGACGGCGGCGCTGGGAGGGACGGCTCTGGGGACGGCTGCGACGGCTGCGACGGCGATGGCTCGACGCTGGGCTCCAACGGCGTGCAGAGCGACGTCGCGTCGTTGGCCAGGATGGCGTCCAGGAACTCGCTCTGCTCGATGACGCGCTGCTTCGTCATGGCGGCCGCCCGGTCGCTGAGTTCCTGCGACCACTCCTCGTAGCGCCCTTTGCCCCGATAGCGCACGAGAACTACCTGTCCCAGGCAAGTTCGCATAAACCCCACGATCTCCTCGGCCGTGGTGACGCCATTCTCGATGCGATAGAGCAGAGCCTGGCCGTGGCCGTTCGTCACGGCGTCTTGTAGATTCTCAAACTGCGTAGGGTCGCCAAACACAAATGTATACCCCTCGAACACGGTCCTCCGGTCGAGGTTCGGGGCAAACGCCTCCTGGGGTCGCTGGACGGCCTCCTTGCCCGGCGGCGGCAGATGCTCGGCCGGGTCCGGCCAGGCCGAGTCGAAGTCTGCCTCCAAAGGTGAGAGAGACTCGAGATTGTCCAGATCGCTGGGTGTTGCGGCATAGACCAGCGCGTCGATGTACGAGTCCTGCACGATGTACTTGCCGTTGACCAGCGCCTGCAGTCCTTTGGCTGTATTGCGCTTGTTCTGCACGACGTGGGTCGTCTGGCCCATCACGTAGGGGATCACGGTCTTGATGTCCAGGTCTTCGAGGCGGCTGCGGACGCGGGCGAGAGGATCGTGGGCTTTGAGGTCTTTCGAGGAGAAGGAGAAGCTGAGGACGGTGGGTTCCCATTTGATTCTACAGGCAGTCAGCAATGCACCCAGATTCCCATCTATCCATCCATCCATCCATCCATCCATCCATCCATCCATCCATCTGCGACATCCACGTACCGCAAGTCATGTTTGTATTTCCCCAGCCGCAGGATATGCTCGTCCTGCGTCAACTGGATCTTCCTGCCTTTGATATCTTCGCCGTCGACCGTGGTGCCGCATTTCGAGTTCTCGTCGCTGACGGTGATCTCCGACTTTGCGTAGATGTGCGACTGCCGAATGACGGTCAGTAGAGATCCCAGAAACCGTAGAAATCGTAGAGATCAACAGGGACTTACGCCGTCGCCGGGTCTCACGGGCGCGACCTCGATGATCAGATGCTTGCGCGAGATGGAACTGTTGGAGATGGCATGGCGCACGCCGTCCTGCAGGACGCGACCGAAGAGATACTTCTTGCCCGGCCGCAGCCACACGCGGCGGCCCAGGAAATCGCCTTGGGAGTCGAGAATCCACATGAGGGAGAGAGAAGAAGCGACGAGAGAAAGACTGAAAGCGCAAGAAAGACGAGGCGCGGCACGTGCAACGCGAACTCACGTGAGCGGCTAAGAGTCACTTTCCTTTCTACTTCTTCTTCTTCTTCTTCTACTTCTTCTTCGCTTCATGCACCATGGACGATGGATCCCGATGTCGAGGGTTCTGAAGCGACGGTGAAGGAACCGGAGAAGGAAGATGAAAAGGAAGACTACGAGACGCTGAAGTATCACCTGCTGGGCCCTTCGCTCACCAAGGCGGGTCAGGATGCCGTCGACCAGCGCAAGGTAATACCTGACTCCACTATACCAATGCATGCATATATGAATATACTAACTGGAAAGGTCTCGGAAATCATCTACAATGCCTCCAAAGGGTCCAAGTTCTTCTCCCACGAACAGACCCGCGATCGCATCCTGACGGAGAAAATCGCCCGCATCCTGAAGGAAAAGGCCCGACTGGAATCCCACGATCTGTCGTCCGATCTGCGCCGCGCCGATCAGCTGCTGGCCGAGCTGGAACTGACGCGCGATCTGTCCCAGTTCGTCGTGCACGTCGACTGCGACGCCTTCTTCGCCGCCGTCGAGGAGCTGGACCGCCCCGAGCTGAAGACGGTGCCCATGGCCGTCGGCAAAGGCGTCCTGACCACCTGCAACTACGAAGCCCGCAAGTTCGGCGTGCGCAGCGGCATGGCCTCCTTCGTGGCCACCAAGCTCTGTCCGCAGCTGGTGCTGCTGCCGCAGAACTACGAGAAGTACGGCGCCAAGGCCAAGGAGATCCGGGCTGTCTTTGCCCAGTACGATCCGCTCTTCGAGAGTGCCAGCATCGACGAGGCGTACCTGAACATCACGGCCTACTGCAGCGAGAATCGGCAGGACCCGGAGGATGTGGTGCATCGCATGCGCGCCGAGATCCTCGAGCAGACCAAAGTCTCCGTGTCCGCGGGCATTGCGGCCAATGCCAAAATCGCCAAGATCTGCTCCAATCGCAACAAACCCAACGGGCAGTTCCGGGTCCCCAACGACCGTGAGGCCATCTTGGCGTTCATGGCCGAGCTGCCGGTCCGCAAGGTCAACGGCGTCGGCCGCGTGTTCGAGCGCGAGCTGGACGCCATCGGCATCAAGACCTGCGGCGACATCTACCCGCAACGGGCGCTGTTGACCAAGCTGTTCGGCGAGAAGGCGTTCCACTTCCTGGCGCAGTGCCACCTGGGCCTCGGCCGCACGAAGATCCAGCCGGTGGAGAGCTACGAGCGCAAGAGCGTGGGCACGGAGCGCACCTTCAGCGAGATCGGCAGCAAGGAGGAGTTCCGCGAGAAACTGTGGTCGATCTCGCAGGAGCTGGAGAAGGACCTGGCCTCGACGCAGTTCAAGGGCCGCACGCTGGTGCTCAAGGTCAAGCTGGCCACGTTCGAGGTGCTCTCGCGGCAATGCCAGCCGCCGCGCGCCGTGTGTGTGGCCAAAGACCTGTATGCGTTCTCCCTGCCGATGCTGGAAAAGCTGGAGAAGGAGATGCCGCATCTCAAGCTGCGCCTGCTGGGTCTGCGGTGCACCAATCTGATCAGCACCAAGAAGGCCATTGACTTCTTTGGCTGGGCCCGGTCCAAGCCGGCCGAGCCTGGGGATAGCGAGACCACCGAAGAGGCATTTGAGCAAGCAGCCCGTCAGGAACAGCAGCAGGAGATGCACGAGCTGGAGCAGCTCAGCCAGGAAGCCGAAGCCGAAGCCGACCCTGACGCAGACGCAGAACCGCAGTACTGGGAGTGTCCGATCTGCTCGCGGCCTCAAGCAGCGGATGACCGGGGATTCAACGACCACGTTGACTATTGTCTGTCGCGACAGACGATCAAGGAGGTGGTTCAGGGGGAACAGACAGAGCAGACGCAGGCGCAGGCGCAGACGCAGACGCAGACACGCAAGAGAAAGGCGACGACGGAGGATCCGCGGCAGAAGCGACTATTTTTTGTATAACTGAGAATGAAGTACATACATAGAATGCAAATGAAAATGATTGCAGGAGGAGAGAGAATCAAGTATACAAGAATGTAAACAAAGGCAGCCTCAGGCAGCGAACTGACTAACCCATCAGCCCACGAGGAACTCTCCTTCTCTCTTCTTCTCTTCTTCGTCTCTCCTTCATCTCTCCTCATCTCTCCTCCTCTCTCCGACATCGTTTCGCTCCATTCCGTCCATTCCCTCCTACACTATATTCCCTGTATTTAATTGTCGATATCCTCCTGTTCATCAACTTGCGGTGTGTTTTTAGGCCGGAATGTTTCGCTGCCCACTCGCTAACACCGAACGGTACTAGAGTGACTGACGTCTGCACGCCTTCATCTCCATCGTCCTCATTTTTCTGGCCACTCGTGGTCTCTCTCTGCATTCTGCTGCTACTCCAATATATCCTCCCTGTCTGTCTGCCCTCCCCCGGGCCATCATGCTTGCAGAACCTCGCGGACTGTCGCAATGCCATAAGTCGCCCGCCCTGCCGCTCCACCGCAACTATGACCGCCGATAAACAAACTCCCGGCCATGTCGCCAAACCCTTCACGCCGACCCTCAGCGCCGCCTTCCACCGTTCCAACAAATCTCCTCTGACTCCCAAACTGGCCACGCCGTCTGGATACCGCACCCCGAAACGATTGACCCCCGCCGACCCCCTTTCCTCCGCCAGAACCGACTCCGACTCCCTCCTGAGTGCCAACGTTACCCCTCGGTCGGGCTCTCGCACCACCCGACGAGATGGCTTCTCTAATACCCCGTCCAATGGACACAGCTCGCCGCACGCTCCCTATGTCCAGGCCAGCGTGCATCACGGCTCCACGGTCAGCCCGTACCGGACAGAGCGCAGTCCCGTCCGCGCAGGAGGGAGGTTAGACCCCTGGACGCGAGCCAAGCCGAACGAACCGCACCAGCTGTCTCGCTCGAACTCGGGGTCGGACGGTGCCTCGCCCATGTTCTTTCATGCCTCGGACGCCCGGTCGACCATGTCCGTCGAAGAACCTCGCCCTCGACCGCCGAAGGCCCCGCCTGCGAAGCCCCCATCCCAGACCACCTTCATCTACGCCAACGGAGCCGAAGAGCCCAAGTCGGAACCGGCCGAGTCCACGGCGTATAAACGACGGTCGACGGGGCTGTCTCGATCGGTGGTGGGTAAGCCTTCGCCTGCTGCGTCGCCCCGCATCTTGTCCCCGAAGCTGGGTCATGCCACGCCGCGGCTTTCCGACGGACTGCTGCCCTCGGATGGCTCGTCGGAGGTGGGCTCTCACGTCCAGAGTCCCCCACTAGGGAGTTTCTCGCCGCGGCCTCTGCCGGCGCCACGACACTTCAAGTCGTCGAGTGTCGACTCTGGCCAGGGGGGGACGGCCACCTCGCCGCGAGAGGGTCTGGGTCTGGGTCTCCGACCGAGTCCGATCCTTGTCTCGCCAGGAGACAAACTCGACGGCGGTCTCGCCTCAGAGCCCATTCCTGGACTGCGGCCCCGGATCTTCAGCAACGGATCGACCGCGTCGGCAGATACCTTTGCATCGGCGCAACAGAGCCCGGTGAAAGAGAATTCCGGGCCCAAAGACGACGCCGCCGCGACGGCCCGCACGGAGCGCAAGATCATGGACCTGGAGATCAGCAACTCGTCCCTGCTCGCCATCAACCGCACCCTGGAGCGCGAGATGCGCAAACAGAACGCCGAACTGCGCCGGTTCCGCCGCCTCAGTCGATCCGGCCGCCTGTCCGTGGCGCCGTCGACGCGCTCGGTGTCGGGGGCCTCGCTGGGCATCATGAGCGAGCTCGACGAGGGGAGCGAACGCTCGTCGGCGCACGCCTCCCCGGAGGAGATGTCCGATTTCAGCGACTCCGAATCCACGGGCGAGGACGTCATGAGCCCGGGCTCCCTGGCCGACCACGACGCCCGGCACCAGGCGCGCGACGAGAAGCGCTTCTTCGTCGACCTCGCCAAGCACCAGGAGCTGCTGGCCGACAGCCAGCGCATGAACCAGAGCCTGAAGCGCTGTCTCGGCTGGACGGAGGAGCTGATCTCGGAGGCGAAAAAGGCCCTCGAGTATAACGTGCACGTCAACGACGTCAAACTGGGCGGACGGGTGCTCTCGCCGGAAGAGCTGAACGAGATCGGCGAGATAGCGCGGGACATGGCGCTCCCGGATGACGATTCTGATTCTTCAGACCTGGACACAGACATCGACATGGATGTCAATCTCCACTAGACTACCTAGATACCCCCGTTCTTTACTTACTACTGTTTCTGTTCGATCCAGCGATTCTCTGACATCAAGAGATGACACGCAGGCCTTGTCTATCTCGGATTTTATCTTAATAGCGTGATCTACTCGATATACTGTTTGTTTATTCTGGTTCTGGTGTAGCGGTGGCGGCGGTGATTGTTTGTTTGATTTTGTTATCGGCGATACCCGATATAATGATTGATATATGATGTTAGATGGTTGGTGTTCTAGGTAGATAGGTAAGGCAGATGGAATCGAGTGAACTTACATATTTGGTGTGAAATCCGCATCCCTTAAGCATAAAGTTGATATACTGAATTACTGTATGTCCATGATTAACCAACGGTCTACCTTAATGAATTGATAATAGAAATGAGATTATTCAGATTGAAATAAACAAATGAATAAGCAAGAGCAAGTCCATGTATACCACCTAGATGCTGAGACAATAAGCATGTAGGTAGTTAGGTATCCCATATATAAAAAACCAACCGAGCAAACCACTCCAACGCTGGAACGTAAGCAAATCAGGGAACAAGAGAAGAGAATAAAAAGACATGAAGGAGAAGAGAAGAAATGATATCAAGATATCAAGAAAACCCCCACAACAGCACAAATAAATAAATCAGGTCGTATCATCCACCTCGCAAAATAGATATATCACGCATTCGCGGACTTTTCGTTTGTCTTGGCTTGGTTCTCGGTTTTCTCGTGTGTTGGAGGTATATGTATCTAGATCAGGATGATGATGGGTTGTCTGTGTCCGGGGTATAGTAGAGGAAGATGAAGGAGTAGATGAGGAAGTAGTTGAAGAGAGACCAGAAGGACCAGGACTAGAACCAGGTGTTTCTAAGGAGCCACCAGTAGCGACAGAGAACAATCCAAATGAACCGAGGGAAGAGCTAGAAATGCCCTCAGAGCGCAATGCAGCAGAAGCAGAAGCAGAAGCCGAAGATGTCATAGGGGTATCCATCGAGCCAGCCCTAGACTGAGAGCCAGAGCCAGAGCCAGTCTTAGAAACATCCCCATCCCCAGATATATTCTCCAGACGCTCCATCTCCTCGAGCAAAATATCCAAATCACCAATCTCATCCATGTCGATATCACTATCCCAACCCGGTTCCCAAGTTCCCTGGCTAGCGTCCTCTTCTGGGTCATGTATTCCATGAGAACCACGTATATCCAACACCCCCTCCCTTACAAAAATCGCATACAGCGCTCGCACTAGCCCCTTCCAGTCCCTCACGGGGACCGGCTCAGGCGCCTTGATTAGAATGCCAACTCCTAGGCCCTTGATGTGCACGGGGAGGATGGATGCGAGGAAGTCGCTGATGTTGGCGTATTGTGCGGCGAGAACGGATATTTCCGTGTCGACTTCCACGGGGAGGGATATGACTTGTTTTCGTAGGGTGAGGAGGTTTCGTGGGGTTAGAGGAGTTGTTCTTGTTTTTCTTTCTTGGTTAGGAGATGAGGGCAGGTTTAGAAGTGAGAGGGAGGGTTGGGTTGGGTCGATGGGGATGCGTATCGGTTCTTCTGGCACCGGGTTAAGAAGGCTGTTTGTGAAGGACTCGTAGTATGCTCTGTTGTGGTTGAAGGAGACGGTGGCCCAGGTGGAGGCGTCCATTTGGGGGTGTTTGTTCTCGTTGAAGCCGTATCTGACTGTTGGGCTGGGGATGTTCAGGGAGGATCCTTTGGATGCGCGAGTGCGTGTAGAGGACATGGTGGTGGTTAGTTTGATGTAAGTTGATAAACGTGGACAGAAGGTCAAGTCGAGTTGATGTTGATGAGATGAGTTGATGGAGTTATCGCATGAACGACAGTCGTGATAGACGAAGGCAGCAGGAGACAGAATGCAGATAACGAATGTATCTCGTCTGCTTGATGAAACTAACGATCGTTTGGAGGATAACGAGTTAGCAAGGGACTCGTGAGTATCGCGAACAGAATGCGATGAGAAGGATGAGAAGGATGAGAAGGATGAGATGTAGAGATGAGATGAGGTGATGGATGACAAATGATGAGTGAAGAATGAAAAGTGAAGAATGACGAGAGGAAGTAGTTATATCTAGAGTCATATTATTCGGCCGAACACCATGACACTCGGTCTCGTCATCGGCCATCATACCTATCATACCCATCATACCATCATACCTCATACTATATGTTATACTATAGATCACTAGAAGGTTCCGGATGCCCATCGCCAACCTGCTTCCCCAAATCATACTCCCCAAAGCACGCATACTGATACATAGCCTTCTCCTTCAGCGTCGACACCCCCTTCAAAAATCCATCCACTGCACAGAACCCATTCACCGCGTCCTCGCATCCCACAAGCCCATCCAGCGGCACCGGCGCCCCGTTCAGCACGAATCGCAGATACTCCTTGGTGTCTGCCGTGTCGGACAGGTCCGGGTTGCTGTACATCGCACCGGCGAGGTTCTCGAACGACGTATCCGCCGGACACGTCCACACCTCCGTGACGATGTTGGCCCCGAACGGCGTCACCTCGTGCAGGTGGAAATTGCGCTGCACCGCGTGCGGCACCTGCCACGGGAGCCCGTGGGGACCGTAGTTGAAGTACTTCAGGCCCAGAGCTGCCAGGATGGCCACGATGACGGTGTCGTGCGACATATCCATGTAGAGAGGCTGGTGGAGCGGGAACGTCTCCGGCGACCGGTCCCACGTGGCGTTGATGCTGGTGTCGCTGGACGAGATCGTCTGGCCCTGGAGCCGCGCCGCCAGCTCCAGGATGTACCCGATGCCTTGGGCGCGGCCGGTGGGCGAGCCCGGGCCGAAGACGCCGTAGAACTGCAGATCGACGTTGTACGCATAGTCGACCCATTCCTGCTCCGTGAAGAGCGAGCAGAAGGACGAGCGCCGCAGCGTGGCATATTCGTACGGGCAGAGGAGCATCATGGACGCCACGTCGGCGGCGGTCAGGTTGAAGTCGGACGGGAGGAAGGCCGACAACCGGGCGACGGGGTCTTGCGCGAAGATCTTGATGAAGGCGGCGCCGTTGTCGTTTCTGCGTCGGTCAGTCTCGAGCCACTCAGGAAGCTTCATGGAACATACCCTGCCGTCGGGCTGTTCTCGCAAGAATGGTCCGACCCCAGCGTGTTGTTGAACCCATCACCCTCCGGGATCACAAGCAGGTCATACTCGGAATAGGAGCTGTTCGCGCCCTCGTTGTCGAAGAAACCGCCTACAAAGTCAGCACACTATCCGTGCAGGACATGGACAGACATACTTAGCCACCAACGCGCACTCTCCAGAATCCTCCCCTGCGTCGTCGTCCGGAAGACGGGCTTCGGCCGGTGCGTGCCGTTCGGATAGACGTTCAACGACTCGTTCCAGCGCTCGACGCCGGGCCCCGCACGGTACAGGAACCGGCCGTACTTGGACCAGACATTGGCGCCGGACGTGGCTTCGGTGGCGGCGCCCATCGGCAACAAGGTATCCTTGGCGAGCAGGTAGTCCCAGTCATTCAGGAAGCTGAGCGGCCCGGACGCAAAGTTGCTGGTATTGTGCGCCTGGGTGTAGTTGGCCAGCTTGTCGCTGAACTTGTCGATGCCGCCGCCGTCCAGCTTGAAACTGGTCGGGTAGCGTTGCGCATGACGATGCAGGACGTGTGTCTGGGAGAGCTCGCAGCCCCGGGGAACGCCCTTGGGGACGTCAAAGCCGGACACCTCCTTCCAGGGCGCTAGGTTCGCCCAGGCAGAGGTGATATCGAAGCCCGAGGGAAAGACCGAGCCCGTTGGGGCCGGGGCGGAGGTGCGACTGGGGAGGGCAGCAGCCCCGACGACCAGAGCCAATGCAGTGGCGAGCATCATGTGTCCTCTGGAGATGTAGCTCAACGGCAGAGCGTCAGATTGCAAATCTGAAGGTTTCGGGTTCGAATCCCGGCATCTCCTTTTTGCTGCAGGACAGACTGCATCCTGTGACCTGGGGGGGAGACGGCTTAAATAGTGTGTAGAGTCCGTACGGAGCTGCCTCTCCTCACGTCGGACCCCGAGATAAACCAGCGGAGCGGTCAATCCCAGCCGTCCTCAAGGTGACATCGGGCATTTCAGCAGCCGCCGTCCGCCAGTCAAGGCTGATAGGGACGACGCTAGGAGGTGTTAGTGCAATTTCTGGCGGGGACGTCGGGAAGTGGCTGGGAAGTGGGAATTGTTGAATTGTGGGAAGAGAAGAAGAGAGAAAGAAAGAGAGAAAGATTGAAGGGCGGAAGTCGGCGATAAGCGAGTTTGCCTGGTTTGCCCGGTTTGCATCGACTACCCAATACGGGGTCCAACTATACATACAACAGACAACAGACCATATACAGTATACAAGAATATAGAATGTAGAATATATGTAGGTATAGAATGTTCAACCTGCACAGGCAGAAGGGAATGGTAAACAATACGTTCAGATCAGTCTTGATACATCGAATCTATGCCACGGTCGCCTCCTCCTCGTGCTCGTGCTTCTTCTTCTTCTTCTTCTCGTCCTTGCCCTTCTTCGTCATCGCCTCCGCCATCAGCTGCTCGAATGCCATGTAGTCGCCCTCCTCCTCGGGGTCCCGCTCGGCCTGGTCTCGTTAGTATATGCAGAGATAGACAGGGAGGAAAGTGACGTACCTTCTGGTAGATATTGCCCGCGATGATCATCGCATGCGCCCGCTCCACGCGCTTGTCCAGCTTGATGCTCTTGTCCCCCAGCACCTGGTCGCACACGTCGCGTAGCACGCTCTGGATCTCGAACTTGCTGCCGCGCCACGCCGCTGCCAGGATCTTGCCCGTCACCTTCTTCTCGTACTCAGCCTTCTTCTCGTCCGTCCAGTCCTCGCCGCCGCGCTCCTCCAGCTTGGCCATCTCCTCCATCGTCATCTGCGCGTCGATCGCCGTCGAGATCGTCGTCCACGTCTCCTTCGCCAGCGTGCCCTTGTCCTTCAGCCGCGAAAAGAAGCCCGAGATGCCCAGGAACTTCTGCGACTTCAGGAACGAGCTGGCTTTTTGCACGTACGTCTGGCCGATGGCGTGCAGGATCTCCAGACCGAAGGACTCCATCTTGAGGTTCTCTACCTCCAGGCGGATCTTCTCCTCGTAGGCCCGCGTGACGTCGCTGCCCTTGTCGGTCTCGGTCCACACGCTGATCTTATCCACCAGCTTGGTCGCCAGCGTGTTGACGCGCTCCTCGCGCGCCTTCTTGCGCTCCAGCTCGTACGCGGCCAGACGCTCCTGCTGCTCGCGGGACAGGCCCTTCTTCTTCTCCTTCTTGCGCAGTTCCTTCTCCTCGGGCGACAGACCGGCTGCCTCCATGCGGGCCTCCTCCTCAGACTTGTCCATGATCGCCTGTTGGCCCAGGGGGCGACGGGGGGTGCTTCGGCCGGAAGCAGATCCGGAGGCGGGACCGGAGGGCTTTTCGGGGGTCGGGGTCTCGGTCTCGGCGGCAGCGGCAGGAGGTGCAGCAGGCGCAGCACCAGGCGCAGCAGCAGTAGGCTCTGCTTGCGTGCCTTCAGTCTCCGCCTTGGATTCGGCCTTCGTTTCTTGGTCGTGGATGTTCAGCTTCTCCTCGGCAGATGCAGCCAGCTCCTCCTCCTCCATCTCCTGCATCGTGATATCCATGGTGGCCGTCAGGTCTTTCATAAGGGAGATTTCACCGATCAGGTCGACGAAGGCGTTGCCACCGAAGATCATGCCGAAGAATTCGGAGGGGTCCTCTGCTAGAATTAGGAGACAGAAACCGACGGACAGGAGGGGGTCATCGTACCGAAACCGCTGGCGGGGACGGCATCTTCCTTTCCGAACTTGTCATATCGCTTGCGTAGATCTTCGTTGCTGAGGACTTGGTAGGCTTCTCCGATCTGGGGAGGTTAACTTCGTCAAGGGCTGGCATGTAGGAGACGTACAGCCTGAAAGCGAGCATGGGCAGTCTCGTCACCGGGGTTCTTGTCTGCGACAGTCAGAAGGCATCGACGAAACCGAGGTTGGGCAGCGCACCAGGATGGGTGACGATGGCCAGTTTGCGGTAGGCCTTCTTGATCTCCAGCTCGGAGGCGGTGGGGGGGACGCCTAAGGCGTCGTAGTAGGTGGTATCGGCGACCATGATCGATCAGGCGAGGGTATAAAGAGAGGTGAAGAGAGGAAGAAGAGAGAAAACAAGACGAACGCCGTATTTTTTTCTGCCTGCTGCGCCTTTCGTCATTTGGCGGGGGGCGCATCGGGTGCCTGCCGACCGCCCTACGTATGCGTATGGTCACACTCCGCCGACTTTAGGGTGGAAGATAGGCAATCTCCGGTAATACCGTGTACGTACAGACGCCGACTAGCGCGCGACTAACGAGCCTCGCTTTTAAAATCCTCGACGCTTTCTTTTCTTCTCTTCTTTTCTCTTCTCTCCTCTGCATTCCCTCCTTCTCTTCTCCTTCTCCCTCTAATTAATTCCTGATACCCTGAATTCCTCTCTCCCTCTCTCCTCCTATTCCCCTATCTCTCTTCATCTTCTCCCTCTCTCTCCCCCTCCCTCTCTATTCAACCTCACTTCATTCTGTCTTCCCCCTTCTCTGTACATTATTTAATTTGCCCCCAATTCTCTCCTTACTCCTTACTCCTTATACCTAATACTCAATTCCCTCCAGCCCATCATGGGCCTCATCACGAACATCTTCTACTACACCTTCCACCCCTCAGAATTCAGGTCAATCGTGCAATGGTTGGTACTCACCCCCCTCGCTCCGGACCGTGGCCAACCCGGGAAGGTCTAATTGCCGTGCATAGGAAAGTCTGGCACAATCCCGTTCATGAACGCGACGTCGCGAATGAGACCGAGACGCAGAAGATCTGCTTCAAGTTCCTGGACTTGACCAGCCGAAGTTTCAGTGCCGTCATCAAGGAGCTGCACCCCGAGCTGCTGCTGCCCATCTGTGTTTTCTACCTGACCCTCCGTGGGCTGGACACGATCGAGGATGACACCTCCATCCCCCTAGAGACCAAGGAGCCGCTGCTGCGCGGGTTCAAGGACATCATGGAGCAGGACGGCTGGACGTTCACAGGCAACCGCCCCGAGGAGAAGGACCGGGAACTGCTGGTTCAGTTCCACAACGTCATCACCGAGTTCAAGAACATGAAGCCCGCCTACCAGGCCATTGTCAAGGACATCACGGACAAGATGGGTAACGGCATGGCCGACTACTGCCGCAAGGCTGAGCTGGAAGATGCCAGCGTCAAGACCACCGTCGAATACGACCTGTACTGCTACTATGTGGCCGGCCTCGTCGGCGAGGGTCTCACGCGGCTGTTTGTTGAGGCGGAGTTCGGGAACGCGGCTCTACTGGAGCGTCCCCGGCTGCACAAGTCCATGGGTCTCTTCCTGCAGAAGACGAACATCATCCGAGACGTGTGCGAGGACAACGACGACGGCCGACGATTCTGGCCCAAGGAAGTGTGGTCCAAGCACGTGAGCGACTTTGACGATCTGTTCAAGCCGCAGCACCGCGAGGCGGCTCTGAACTGCAGCTCGGAGATGGTTCTGAACGCGCTGGAGCACGCCGAGGACTGCCTGTTCTATCTGGCGGGTCTGCGCGAGCAGAGTGTCTTCAACTTTGCCGCCATCCCGCAGTCCATGGCCATTGCTACTCTGGAGCTGTGCTTCCGCAACCCGGCGATCTTCGAGCGTAACGTCAAGATCACCAAGGGCGACGCGTGTCAGCTGATGACCCAGTCGACGCAGAGCCTGCGGGTGGTGTGCGACGTGTTCCGGCGGTATGCGCGTCGCATCCACCAGAAGAACACGCCGAAGGATCCGAACTTCCTGAAGATCAGTCTGGTGTGTGGACGGGTAAGTGCCACTGTTTTATGCCCAATCAAACCGAAACATACTGACCGTTCAGATTGAAAAATTCATCGAGGCGATCTACCCATCGCAGAACGCGGAGGAGGCCAAGCGCAAGGTCAAGGGCGAGCAGACCGAGGCGGAGCGCAAGAAGGCTGAAGAGGATGCCGAAGCACGTCAGGATGTGTTCTTCATGATGATGCTGATGGGTGTGATTCTAGTGGTGGTTTCCCTTCTCATGGTATGTCTCGTCTTTGCATTACAACGAAACCCTACTGACTTCTCTCAGATCGGCACTGCCTGGTTCCTCGGCGCGCGGTTCGATCTGGCGTGGCAGGAGTTGCGATCAGGCAACTTCCGGCCGCCCACGAAGCGGGAGCTCTGACGCGTTTACGACTTATGTACATCGGGCATACCCGACTAATTAATGATTCTAGGTCTGTGTTTGTGTCCTTGTCTCTCTTCGTAGTCGTAGATCTAGCACGGATGTCAAATTGCAATCCTGCCTTTCCATGGCTGCGGTTGTGCCGAAGAAGTGCTGATATTGAACCACACCAGTGACGTACTAGATTTATGTCGCAGTTCGCTGAATGGCATACGTCCATTGAGGATCTGGTACATCCTGTAATCCCTATTCAAACTATTGTTTTAGTCAATTTGAATCACAATATATTTTTGCAACAATTCTCTCCAAACCTGGTAACAACTCAACGCGCATTCTATTTGTATAGCACGATCATTGTAGAAAGAAAATGGTATTGCGCAGTTTCAAGCGGGGTCGTTAGTTATGGAACATTCCATAAAAGCTATATTTAACTTAAGTAAAAATACATACGATTTCTTATTGTGGTTGAACTGTAGCTCTTTAAAGATAGCATTTTGGGTTATTTTGTATGGGAAACAGCGGGCGTCAGGTGACGGTCGTCAGGTGATCAGCTGCGGTAATGTTGTCCACCACTTCAAACCCCGACAACCTACTGCGTACTGTCTGGGTGACGCGCTAGGTACTGTTTGCTATTGCCCACTTCAAATGGAGATTCAATCTCCAGGCGACTTACCTACCGCTTGGAGTACCTTGTTCTGGCCCATTCTATCTTTGACATAAATAGCTACACCGTCCTACACCGTCAACCATTCGAAATCTTAGCCTCTGCTAGACAAATCGAGCAAGACTTCACTCTCTTCCCTCAACCCGAGAGAGCCCAGGATATCTTATCGTTGCTCTGAACTTCCATTCCCACGGCATGTGAGGCCGAAGCACAATGAATTCGGTCATCCCACACAGTACCTCAGCCTCTTCGCCACAAGGCCACCCCCAAAGCCAAGGAGACTCGTCCAACCGCGAGAAGCGCAAAGGGCCTCGTCTCGCCCACCGTAAATCCAGGACCGGATGTCAGCGATGCCGTGCCCGACGAGTAAAGGTAGGTGAAATCTATTAATATAAAGTCTAGTCTAACTGATGTAGTGTGATGAAGCGCGACCTGTATGTCGCGACTGCCATCGCCATGGAATTCCCTGTATTTATGACAGGCGCCCGGAAGGAGCGATCCTCGAGCCCAATCCATTGGATTCCAGTAATAATGAACACATAGAGTTGCGCTTACTTCATTATTTCACTCTTTTTACGAGCGCTACTATGCCAGGGGCTCACTTACAATATATCAAAGACTGTTGGTCGATCGACGTGCCCCGACTCGCATTTTGTTACAAACCGCTCCTGCACGTTATCTTCGCAATCTCAGCCATGCATCTATCCAAAGCCAACCCATACGAAACTGGATTACTAGATATCCATTATATTTACCTTGAGCAGGCTTTGCGCGAACATCGACTCTGTATCGACGGCATAACTGCGCAGACTGCGGATGCGGTGTGCTTTACAAATATCCTATTACAGGTCGATATATTTACTACCTTACAAGATCGTCCTGTTGCTTCTTACGAACAAGTAAATGAATGGATATGTTTAGTGCGCGGGTCGGTAGCCGTTTTTGATGCGGCTTTAGAGATTATAAGGTATAATACTCATCCCGCGAATATCTGGTGTATTATTGATAGCTTTCCTACCCTCTTGCGGACGAATTCTGATACTGGATTATTTTCCTTCCTGCTTTCGACCTTGCCCGACGACGAGGATGAGACGGCGCTAGAAGCATATCGAGGAGCCGTCGCGCATATTAATGCTACCTGGCTAGCCATAGAAGCAAAGGAACATCCGCAGATTAGCTGTCGCCGACTCATGGCCTTCCCTTTATTCGTGACAACCGAGTTCATTAACCTACTTAAGAATAGGAGGCCGCGCGCTTTGGTGATTCTTGCCTACCTTCTCGCATTATCGGCACCATTACGCGATATATGGTGGATCGGAGACACTGCACACAAATACATTATAGAACTTCAACGTGTCCTTCCTACCTATTGGGAACGCCTAATGTCCTGGCCTGTGGAAATGGTTACACAGCAAACAAAAGTCCCTATCCCACTACCTCTGCGATTCCAGCTTGAAGCAGTGCCTTCTCGATCACAGGCATCTTAAGCGGCACTAGCTCTTTTGTCTGCTCAAACGTCTTGCTGGCCCCTCGCAAGTACGCTGCAAACGTTCCCGGTCTGATATCCGCGTCGTGGTTCTCCGGCTTGTCCCATATTTCAGCTAAATACTCTCGGCCTGCAGTAACAAGGCTATGCGACACCTTCATTGTTGACGACGTGCTCAGTATGCCTTGGACAAGTGCCTCAGCCTCCTTAGCCCGCTCATTCTTCAAACCGTTCTCCCCGCGAGGCAAGTTCAACAACTCATACTGCTTCCTCCCATCCCAGTCCGTCAATCTCTGCGCCAAGTACGCTTCTGTCACACATTCAAAGAGTAAAACCTTCTTGTCAAAGAATTTTGGCCCGTCCCATCTCTTTTTGGAGTCAACCAGATGCCTAAGCCGTTCCAGACAAAAAACCTGGCAAGGTAATCTGCAAACTGCGCATACATGAACGGTGGGCGCTTTCCGTTCAACGAGGTGGTTCATAGACCGGCAGATGTGCCAGCAGCGGGTGTGAGTGCATCCCCACGCAGCTCGTTGCCCCATCCCACAGCGTGCGGAAGATCTCATGCCAATACCTGATGCAGAGGCTTCCACGCCGCGCCACAATGAACCCGTTGAACAGGAAGGAGCACTCCGGGCCCATGAAGACCTTGAAGGCCGCCACCTCGTACGGGTTCTCAGGGTTTTCTAAGGTGTTCCAGCACAGGGTGTCCAGCGACCGGAAGAGAAGCATCCCAACGTCAAGCCACACTCCGCCATAGAGGTAGAGCAGCGGTAGGCGGGTAAGGTCAGAGCTATGTTGTCCTACATGAGGACCGACCATTGTTCGATTCCAGAAGGCATCTGGGAGCATCTTTCGTGGAATATACCGGGACACATCGTTTGGCGAGCCCTTGACGGTGTCTAAGACTCGGACTGTCCATTTGGGACTGAGTCGTCGGACCCAGCTAATGACGTTGCGCTGGTTCTATTCGGGGCTGTTGGATAGGCCTTTGTCCCAGAAGGCCCAGACGTTGCGGGTGTCTGAAATTGTGACGGGCTTGTACGTTTGGAGGTTGGATAGAATATCGGCGTCAGTGAGGTGGCTACTCTTTTCAGTTGTTGGATTGGCCATCTTATCTGCAGTGTGGTTCAGAGAATTGTAATATTCAGGTTCACTCAGGATGCGCGGAAGCGGCGATATCCTCTATACTCTACCATACATCATCGCCCAACAGGAGAGTCGGAGATATATCTGCTTCCCAATTGTCTCTATCGAAAACAGACCAACTCTGGTCCAGGACACCCTTTTTACAGCGCAATACGCGACAGAGATACTCGGTCTCGGTTTCAGTATCGTCTTGGCGTCAATTTCCAGCATTGACCTCTCATCTAGCCAGCCTTGTCGTGATTATGCAACAGAATCTCAAATTCGGGGAACCAAAAAAAAATAAAGAGAGGGGCTGTACATGTTCGCGCCGGTGATTGATCGGCCTTCGCGAAGGATTCTAGCCCCGGCCAAGGCTTGTACAAGGGTGCTACCAATGATATTAAGTGGTTGATGGGCCATAGCTACTTTGATGTGCGCATTGCTGGTGGTTCAGTCCGTTAGCTTGGTGTATCCACGGATGTACACCTGGTAGGTATTTCCAGGAAAGTACGCCGACGCACCTTCGTTGAAAACAGAGCGGAGATAAGTGGCCTTTCTGATGTTGTCGTATGATCATCTCCAACCGCCACTGGTGCGGCGAGCTGGAGTCTAACGTGACCGTGACTTGCGAGCACATCTTCTTTCTTTACGTTCTCTACCAACACATTGACCCCGACGAAGGCAGCCAATACCGCCAATGGCTGCTCTCGCGACAAAACGCCGACGGCTCCTAGGGCATCGCGCCCAATTACCCCGGTGACATCTCCACCAGCGCAGAGGCATACCTAGCCCTGAGAATCATGGGAATGTCCTCAGCCAGCCCTGAGCTGTTCCGAGTGCTCTTGTTTGATTTAAGCTTGGCATGATGACTCGCAGATGATTGGCTTTGATAGACAAGGATTCTCGGTCTCGTTTAGTAGCGTCTCGGCCTGCCTCTTAAGTCTTAACTGTATGTATGTATGTATGTATGCCCATTGTCTGGTTGCCTAGATGGATACTCTATCTCTATTTACTGTCTCCCAATCCATCAGATCCCCGACTCTCCCAACCTACCCTACATCAGCCCCCTCGTCTCCTACACTGAAAATGACGTCCGGCCTCCTTATCGCGCAACTCGCCCTTTACGGTCCTCTAGTGTTTCCAACCCTCTACCTCCTGTACAGCCATGGCCGCCAGGGCATTCTTACCTGGCTCTATCTCCTCGCTTTCTGCGTTCTTCGCGTTATCGGTGCCGCGATAGGCCTTAACAACCCGCATAACACGGGCTCCCAAATTATATCTAGTATCGGGCTCTCGCCGCTGTTGCTTTCAATAGATGGGATGTTGCATGAGGCGTAAGTTTACCCAATAACTGACCCAATATCAAGCCCTATCTCCTGCCACTCATTCAGAATAAGGACCAAGAGCAAGAGCAATATCTCACCTGTTCTTATTTTGACGTAGGAGAATCTACTCTCTAAACCCCAACAAACGAACTGAATGGGCATTTATCGCGCTTATCCATGTCCTCATTGCGACAGGGGTGGCAATGGTTGGGGTTGGTGCTGGCGGGTTGTTCGGCGATATGCCTAGAGGCAGTGATTTATCCGATATCAAGATCGGTATGATTCTGTTGGAGGTTGCGTGGGGTATACTTGTTTTGTGGGGGCTGTGGACTCTATGGAATGGGAGGGGTGAGGGCCTGAGGGAAGGGCAGGTAGTATGTTCATCTCTGCCCTTTTGGGTCCGGAGAATGGTTATGCTAACTCAAAACACCGGAAATACAGCTCTTAACCGGCACCCTCGTCGCCCTTCCCCTTGTCGAGATCTCGTTGATATACATGCTTATCGCGGAATTAACACAGCGCGTTGATCTTAACCCGACTACCGGCAGTTTGGTTATTCGTGTCATGTTAGGCTTTTTCCCCGAGTTGCTTGCGGGGATTGTTTTGATATTCGTTGGGATAATCACGAGGGGGGTGGGTAAAGTTGCTGCTGGTGCAGCTGGGCTGAATCAAGGGCAAGGGTGCCGGCATAGACACGCTCATAGACATAGAAGGCGCTCGAGATCGAAGCATGTCGCTCAGTTGCGTTCGGTTTAGTATAGAGACCACCAAGCGAAAGGTGGAAGTTACCGGCCGCCGTTCTGCTTCTTATAGACTGCGACTACTAGATCCAAAGCGCTTCTCCAGACTCTTCTTTTATTGATGTTACGATACTAACGTAGTCGGACAACAAACCGCCGGTCAACCTACTCAAACGCTCAATAATCGACTTTAATAAAGTAATTCAACCCATATCAATTAGCTATATAGAATAGAATTAGGCTGTATCTCTATCTAGATATTTACGATAATTATAACCCTCTTTACTGCAACATTACCGGGACCTTCCACAATCATCAATTCCACATGCAGTCCCTGCAGACTAAATATACCAAGTCTTACTATACCCGGAATTGACGGCGGAATGCATTCTGATTGCTCCGATTCAGCGCTTCCGCTTATTACCTAATCGCTTGTCAGCAGCCACGATGTACTTTAGTTAGTTCTCATCCTGTATAAATAAACACAGGCACAGTCCACAATGTCCACCATGCAGATCTCCATCTTTTCGTCTTTTCGGGTCTCCCGATTCCCAGCCAGAACTCTTCCATTCAAATCATTCAGATCCTTTGCCATGGCCCAAGACACCCAGACATCCGGCCAGAATGCCCCACCGCCCCTGTCGCCCAGGGAATTTCGCATCTATAACCGCATGGCGGAGCAGATGGATCATTTTGTACGCTACATCCCCTTCCTTACACATATATATACACTAGAAGGGAACCAAATACTAATTAATAATGGGAGTAGCACTCCCACCACCGCCTCCTCTGGACCCAACTCCTCGACAGCTGCTCTTCCTCCTGTCCCGGGAAAACGAGCAAATCGCTCTCTCCGCGGCAATTAATCACTACAGGCCTACACTTCTGCTCCGGTCTGGAAATGCACCATGATATTGAAGAGCAGCATATCTTTCCGGTCTTGGCGAAGAAAATGCCCGAGTTTAGAAAGGACCTCGTGGCGCAGCATAGACAGATTCATGCCGGATTGGGCAGGTTGGAAGGGTACCTGGAGAAATGTAGGCAAGGGGAAGTGGACCTGGAGAGAGCCGAGGTGAAGAGGTTGATGGACTCGTTTGGGGATGTGTTGTGGGAGCATTTGGATGACGAGGTGAGGGCGTTGGGCGCGGAGAATATGAGAAGGTATTGGGGGGTGGAGGAGATGGGGAGATTGCCCATGTAGTTTGCTTTTCTGTATTTGAACTGAGTTATTTAGGTGTGGTGTGTATATAAGTAGATATGTATCTGTGTCTACATCCTGGTAATCTGTCTGATATTTGATATTTAATATCTGAACCTGATATCTTTACTAGACAAGAGAACTTCGAACAAAAAGACTAAAGCACATGATAGTGATACCAACGAAGAAACCCTGATTTCACACTAACCAAATTCATGGTCGCAGTCCATGCGAACAGACATCCCTAACCCCTAACCGCAGCCCTGGAATGCTGGCCGCGGACGGCGGAATGTGGTTGCTCATCGGAATGTGGACCCTGTTTGGCTGACCATGAGTGAATCCGGTTGTTAGCACGGGCCAGTCCATTGATAAGGATTATCTCTTGAGCTCATAGAACTGGACTGTAAGGGTTTTCGTTGAAGTAAGCCAGTGCCTTGGGACCGAGGTCAATCAAGCCGACAGAGATGTAAATATGCAACTCCGACGAGAGCAAGAGAACTGAACTGAGACAGCCCTTGAATCGCCATCGTCACCATTGTCACCGCCATGGTCGCGTGTCCATTCCTGCCCTGATTGATTATCTGAAACAGCTGACTGCCTGTCTTCGTCAACCTGCCGCATTCCACGCCGATCTTCTCGCCCGATCCTTCTCACACTCAAAATCCCTGGATGCGTTCGCTGCCGACAGCTAAAAAAAAAGCCTTGGCCGGAATGCACAGTGTCACTCGTCACTGTCGGCTGCGTCGAAGCCACGCGTCACAGGATCTGGCCAGTGTATTATCTAGTATATCTATATCTACCTCTGCCTAGCAGCCTAGGCTCTAGGATAGAGAGATCTATATCGGATCTTCGACGCCCAATTCCATTGATCTGCCCCCTTCCTACCTATGTTTAACCTTCATTCCTAGATCTGCCCACGATGAAACTCCCTCTCACAACCCTCTTCCTCGCTGAGGGCATCCTCTCCATCGGCCTGCGCGACCGAATCCAAGCCCGCTCCGCACTGCAGCGCCAGACCCAGCCTCTCGCCCTCGTCGAACCCGACAGCACCAGCCGAGTTGCCGCAGACGGCATCACCTACAGCAGTAACTGGGCTGGGATGGTGCGCGAGAACCCGCCCCCAAAAGGAAGCTATCAGTTCGTGAGCGCCACGTTCACCGTGCCCGAGCCAGTCGCTGGGCAGAACTCCGACAGCGGAGCTATTCAGGCTGCGAGTGCCTGGGTCGGTATTGATGGGGATACCTATACGACGGCGATTCTGCAGGCCGGGATTGATTTCTACTGGGACAATGGGCGGGTTTATAACAGTGCCTGGTACGAGTGGTTTCCAGACGTGGCGCATGATTTGGATCTGGCGGTTAATACTGGGGATGTGATTACTGTGACTGTGGAAGCCTCGTCGGAGACGAAGGGCAAGGCAGAGATCGTGAATGAGAGTACCGGCCAGCGTGTGACCCAGCAGATTGCGGCGCCAAATGGGGATGCGAAGTTGGCGGGCCAGAATGCAGATTGGATTGTGGAGGACTTCCAGTCGGGCAGTAAGATGGTGCCGCTTGTGGACTTTGGTACTGTGGAGTTCTCGAAGATGCAGGCGAGAGCTGGGGGCATGCAGACGTTGGGCACGGAGGGAGCGACGGTGATTGAGCTGCTGCAGAATGGGAAGGTGATGGCGGAGGTGGAGGTGGTCGGAGAGGATGGAATGACCGTGACTCATGTGGGATGATAGTTCTTATTATTGTGGTTTATTGTTGTTGTTCATGTTGATGCTATTGTTGATGCTATATAGATCTGGGTAACGTGACATCAGATTAGATAACCCCGAATCTCCTCATTTCTTCTCTCTCTCTTCCTCTCGCACTCCTCGCCCGCTCTCCACCCTCGAACAATGATGTTCTCTCTCCGTCTCCTCTTCCTCATCATCGCAATTCCCATTTTGTTCCTCCTGGGAATCCGCCATCTGCACCTTTTCACTTCCCCATCGATCCCCGCATCCTCCAGCCGTCCCCGCACGAGCATCGCCCAAGGGACACTCCTGGGGGCCACCATCGCCGACAACCTCAAAACCCCCGTAGAAGCCTTTCGGGGCATCCCGTATGCCCTGCCGCCCGTCGGCGAGAGACGGTTTCGACGACCAGAGCCCGTTCCTGCCGCGGACAAGGTGATTGATGCGGGACGACTCGGGAAGAGGTTCTCTCCCCCATTCCGTGCGATCGATTGATCAAGAGCTCATAGAGTAGATGTCCCGGGAAACAGCTTATCCCGCTGAAAGGCGACATAGGCAGCGACGAGGACTGTCTGACGGTGAACGTGTTTCGGCCAAAAGGCGTCACTGCCGAGGACAAAGTCCCCGTGGCGGTATATATTCATGGCGGAGCGTATAATCGGGGGTCAGGTGAGTAGCCTCATTGGAGAGGTGAGTCGTGCTAATATATTTTGCAGCGTTGATGCATAACACATCCTCTATGGTCGGATGGGCTGCGAAGCCGTTTGTCGGCGTGTCGTTCAATTATCGGTGGGTCGGATGGATAAAATTGTGGATGAGACACTGACAATGTCAGAATCGGTGCGCTGGGCTTCCTCCCGTCTGCGACCACGGCCAAAGAAGGGGTCCTGAATCTCGGTCTGCATGATCAGTTGCTACTGCTGCAATGGGTGCAGGACAATATCGCTTCGTTCGGCGGCGATCCATCCCAGGTGACGCTGTTTGGCGTCTCGGCCGGTGCGCATTCGGTATACACCCTGCTATCCAAGCTTCAATTATAGACGCTAATTAGTAGATCGCACACCATATTATGAACACCGACCTCGGCCACTCACTGTTCCACCGCGCCATCATCGAGTCCGGCGCCGCCACCTCGCGCGCCGTGCACCCATCTGACAGTGCCCTGCACGAGGCACAATTCCAGCAGTTCGTGCAGGAAGCGCACTGCAACGTCCCCGAAGGCGACATCTTCCGCTGCCTGCGCAACCAGTCCCTCGAGACCATCGCTAATGCCTCCTTCAGCGTCTTCGACCGCTACAACCCCTCCGTGCGTTGGGCCTTCCAACCCGTCATCGACCACGAGCTGATCAAGCGCCGTCCCATCGAAGCCTGGAAGTCAGGCTCCTGGAACAAAATGCCCATCCTGACCGGCTTCAACACCAACGAAGGCACCTACTACGTGCCCGTCAACATGAGCTCGTCTGCCCAGTTCATCGATTTCTTCCGCACCTTGCTGCCTACCTACTCCGACGCCGATATCCGCGCCATCGACGCCCTGTACCCGGATCCTGCGCGCATGCCGTCGCTATATACAGAGACGCGGCCGATCGCCGTCGGTCCGCAATATAAGCGGGTTGAAGCCGCATACGGACACTACGCGTATGTGTGTCCGGTCAGACAAACCGCGCATTTCGCCTCCAGCCAAGACGATCCTGTCTTTCTGTACCGATGGGCACTGAACACGACCGTCCAGGGAGGCGCCAATCATGCAGACCAATTGCCGTACGAGGCGTTCGACGCGGAAGTGCGTTCGCTGTCTAAAGCGCAGGAAGAAGTCGCAGGCACGCTGCATGCGTATTTCACGTCGTTTATTATAACAGGGGACCCGAACGCCCTGGGCGGTTCGTATCCGGATCGGCCGGTGTGGGAGAGGTATTCACATGCACCTCAGGAAGGAAGGGTGATGGTGTTTGGGGAGGGAAATGACGAGAGAGCAGGGGGTACTGGGACAGGAGTTGCTGCGAAGATGTGGCCTGATGAGTGGAGTGCGAGGGAGTGCGAGTTCTGGTGGAAGAAGACAGGCATTTCAGACTGATCTGATCTGATATCATAAGTATATAGTTAAAAAGAGCGTGAGAGACGTCTCAGCTGTCCGATTAGACCATAGATACTTGCCCTTTTATCTTTCTTTGCATTTCCATGCTCATCCGGTTTCTGACGTGCTGATCCTGGTCCTGGCTCAATATATTCTGCTCTTTCGAGATCACCCCAGCTTGGAGGCCCTATTCGTACACTAAACCCCTCCAATTCCTCAACCCTCTCCCTACAAATCCTCTCATACTCGCTCACCCCGCCTAGAAAAGTAACAACCTCCCTCTTCTTACCCGGCATGTTGGCCCCGTTCCACCAGGAGTCTGTTCTCTCGTATGACGTCCCTCGTGCGTGCGAACGGATCGTCTCGGTCCAAGCTTCCTGGGCGGGGAGGGTGGATTCGATTATTGGATAGATTGGACTGGACTGGGACTGAGAGGGAGAGGTGGGTTTGGTGATCGTGGTTAAGAGGGTGATGATTAGGTCGATTTGGATTTGGATCATGGTTGGACCGTTGGAGAGGGGCCTTGGGGCTTTTTATTTCATCATAGTTATCAGGTTTATGTTGTTTGGTATGTAGTAGAGGGGAGGAAGTATATAGATCAGATAGAGATAGAGGACCTACCATGCGGTGTGTAGCTCAGAAAACAGTTCGGGAAGCCGTGTATCGTTATCCCCATGTAGGTCTTTATACCTGATTGCCAGGTATCAGTTAGACTGGCGTTGTTGTGGCCGTGGATGTTCATGCTGGAGAGTCTGTTGTATATTATGTTAGGGATTCACAGTTCCACTTATATAGAGAGAAGAGATAGGACACTTGCCCACCGCTAAAAGCATCAAACCCCGTCGCCAGAACCACTATATCAAATATTCTCTCTTCCTCTTGATCCTTATCCCCATCCTCTACTATTATCCCTCCCCTTTCCGTAAACCTCAACTCCCTATCTCTCTCACCTCTTTGCAGCAGCACAATATCTACATTCTCCCGGTCAACCGACTCGTAAAAGTCCTCTTCCAGCGGCATGCGTCTTGTAAACAGATAGTCCACCGGCTCGAGCGGCGCAACCGCATCGCGTTTTACTGAATCGCGCGCGCATCCTGGATCGAGTCTTCCGCGCCCAGAAATCGTATGCCAGACGGTTCGCGTCCGGGGCAACGTGCACGTCTGGGAAGTTGCGAGCTCCAAAGTTGAATGACCCGGAGTTCCAGAGGTGGGTGTAGTATTCTTCTAGTTCTTTCTGGTTGAGAGCAAGTATTGACGGGATTTGATTTGGGTATTGAGATGCTAGAAAGGTGGGAGAGGTAGAAGTGTAAGGTAATGGGAATGGAATCCCTGTTCTTGACCCTCGAGATGCGTCAAATAAGACTGGATAGAAGGGTCGCCATGTATCTTGTTCTGCTTTTGTGAGAGGCCGATTGCGCATTGGGAGACAGGCGCTCGGTCGACGTAGGTATAGAGTCAGTTGGGATGCCGTCTTGCTGAGATCCTGCACGATCTGGACGCCTGTTGCGCCGGCGCCGAGGACAGCGATGCGTTTGCCGGTGGCGGAGAGGTGGGTTGGGTAGGTTGAGGAGTGGAAGATTAGAGGCCTGTTGGTATTGCTGTCTTCGGTGGTAAGAGTATTCAGCGGGTTTCTTGATAAATGCCTCTCCAGCCCCTTAAAATGCGGAATATACAGCTATGCAGCAGCCCCGAACACAAGAGCAGATAGGTTGCATGCACTTTGATACCGTTCTCTGTCTTGACAATCCACTGGCCCATGTCCTCGTTCCAGACAGCAGTATTCACCCTCGCGTTGAAAGTAATATCCTTCTTCAGATCCAACATTTTGTCGAGATACGCGAAGTACCGCCTCAATTCGACGTGGCCTGGGAACCGTTCTGTGAAGTAGAACTCGCGCCATACGGCTGTGATGGTTAGCTGGTAGAATGGCCATTCGGAGTCGACTCGTGCCCCCGGGTATCTGTTCCAGTGCCAGACGCCGCCGATGTCAGGGGCTGCTTCGAAGACGTACGTCGTTAGGTTGGGGAGTGCGTTGCGGAGGGTGTGAGTGCGTAGAGGCCGCTGAAGCCGGCGCCGATGATGAGGATATCGGGGTGGGACATGATTTAGGGGGATTGATAGGTTCTATGTCTTGTGGTGTCGAAGTTAGTTTGGGGATTGATGGGCTTGAATGTGGGAGATGTCAGAATACAGAAGAGGGAAAGATAAGTCTGCCGAATGCGGGATTCGGAAAGTTCTTGCTATGGAGAGGCGTATATGGTTATACTAGATAAGTATACATCTATGGAGGCTGTATATAGATGTGAGTAGATACAGGCTCTGCAGATCTAATAGTGCCTGAAGGTGAGGTGCCTGGGTGGCCGGTATATGTATGTGTAACTGGCGCTGGAAGATGGTCCACGCAGCGTGAGAACAATATTAGCAAGGTCCAATGCTACTGATAAGAAGCTGAGGCTTTTGCAAGAAAGCAGTGCCATGGATGCAGCCGGTTGGACATTCATGAAGCACTAGCAAGAAACAGAATTTTAGTATGAAGATTCCGGAATAGCTTGTAACCAACGTAGTGTAGTGTGAATAGGACAGACCGATTAATACCACCGACCGACCACATACTGACTGTGCCCAACATAATTACACCGATACAACGTCCAGAGCACAGCATCATGCTGAGATTGAAGCGGTTCCACAGAGGTATGTCCTCGTGGTATCGCAAGGCCGGAATTTAATTCCGTACCGCAACGGAATGCCATTCTGGTAGATATTGGCACGAGAGTGAGTGAGTCGGATGGCAAAGATGAGATAGTTACTGGATGTGTGTTGCGGTTTAGATTGAAGGCTCGGCGTGACTCTACGCCGGTTGTACTCCTGGCTGTCGAATAAGGAGGATCGATAGGCAGAGGGGTACATGTATATACTCTCGAGAGTGGATGTATATTTGCACCTCCACGAGATGTGACCTGAATCTAGAGGGGAACATGTAGATAGGGGATCTGCGACTGTTTCTGAAGACCTGAAGACTATGATGTATTGCATATTCCAGCCCTAGGGGGTATGACGTTTTCATGATCGAAAAGAGAGTATAAAGGGCAAAAGTAACAAGGGACAATGAAAGATAGGCCCCCAGAAAGGAATACAAGAAACACACTACCCCTATCTAATACCAGTCACCTATCACCAACCCAACTCATTCAACCGCCCAAACAACTAACAATAAACAACTGTAAAATTCATCCCAACCAGCCAGCTCAGTTGGTCAACCCAAGTCTGAATTACCTGACAACGTCAGCCCACACGTGCAACGTTGGCACGGAAAACACAGGGGAAATGACCCGACGTCGGACACAGTGTGGCTTGTGTAACGAGTTAAGGTGGTGGTGTGTTAGGGGCAAGTAGGACAGAAGTGATGATGCTGTAAGTTGGGTAAGACATGCCGAATGCGCCAGACTGGGGCGTAAATTGTACATCCATGGTACCTATGAGTCTATCCATGCATGTGGTGGCACTGGGAGTTGGAACGGAGTGGACTGGCCAGATGCATGGCATATCGGAGCCGGTTTCAGGCCTGCCAGCGTCGATTGACATGTGAGACGGTGTCCAAGAAATGGACATCCAACATGTATGCACGTAGGAATCCTAATGATAGGTAGGGTCTATCAGGTAGAGCTGAAGATGGCACGTATGTCATGCGACGATCAACTCCACAGCATCAACCCCAACCGTTACCGCCATGACACATCGAATGGAGGAATCCCCGAAGTGCATGCAGGATTCATTCAGCTGAAGAGACTTCATACTACCCAACTGCCCAAGTTGGCCCCTCGACCAAGAGGGCCGGCGGTTAAGTCGTGAAGGAGAAGCGTCGTCCACCCCTACATGTAGAGCATCCCTATGCATATGTACAGGGTGCTGTATGCAAACAAAATGAGCTAAGACGACTAATTAAAACATCTAATATTAGACAAATTCAACCAATCCGCTCGGCCACCAAGAATCCCCTCCACTCGTCACCAAGAATATCCCTCCTGCGCCGCACAAACACCCCTAATTAACGCCCTCGCGTCAACCAACCAGCCGCCTGCCCTTTGGCGCTGGATATAAATATCCATAATATTTCCCAAAATAGCTCCTCCGCTGCAGCTGCATATCGGCGTACCCAATCGTTCCGCGTACACGCCTGTTCCTCCCTCAGGGGTTGGATCATCAGGACACAGCCCGGCTGGATTGAACGGAGTAGGAGAAACGGGGTCCGTGTGGGATCTAGACAGGGACAAGAAAAAAAAAATAAACAATTAATGTAGCAGCTGCGGTTGGGTCCAACAGCTGGGCCCTTGGGGCCCTTGGGCAAAGAGACAGAAATGGGCAGACAGGCAGCAGGGAAGCAGCCAGGGCTGTCCTGTTTCTTTTTTTTTTTTTTCTTACCACGTCGCGCCTGGTCGCGAGATTGTGCAGTGAATACGGAGCGGACTGCATTCACTCTGTCCTTTCGCAGATTTGGGTCCGTTGGATGAATAGAGTAGCTGGGATAACGTCAGAACTGGACCTTCCCGGCTGCAGTGCAGTCTACTCTCCTATATAACCCTCCTGATTCCAGCAGACTGCTGTGAACTGCCACTGCCACTGCAACCCTCCCACTAGCCTCTCTCACTGCGCCTTGTCGGACTGCGCCATGTCGGAAAAACCCTCCGAGACTGTGCCTCTGGACGAGGACATCGACCAGGATACCCTGTGCAAAATCAAGGCCAGGCTGGCGCACATCATGCAGCTCTGGAATGCCGGGAAGCCGTTTTTCCCTCGCGCGCTGCTCGAGGATCTGAATCGCCAGATTGACGAGGGGCTGGAGGAAGTGCATATCTGCGATCTGGACGACGTGCCGCAGAAGTATAGTCTGAAGGTGCCGAAGTGGTGTGCTGATTTCGCGTTAGTCCTGTCTTAAGTGTCCATCTGTGGAATGATACTGATCACACCAGTAACACCTACCGCATCAACTACTCCAGCATCCAGCATCTTGGCCATCTCACTCCCACTTGCCCCGAGCTGGCCCTGCGCAACGACCACACCCCCGTCTCCATCGTGTACGCCCGCTCCGTGCCCTCGCCCTCCTGCTGTACGCTCGAGCAAGTCCGCGCGAGATTTGTCCAGACGCGCGACCTCTGGCTGGCGAGTTCCACGCACCGCGATCTAGACCGTATTCTGTCTACTCTGTCGCTGAGTGTCCCGATCACGAAGATCGTCTGCTTCGCGCTGGGCTCCCTGGCTCCCGTGGACGAAGACAGCGACGGGTCCATCTCGCTGGATAATTCCACCTCAGCTGCGAGCCCTGTGAGCTGCTCGTTCACTCGCCATGTAACCCGCGCGCATGTGCAACACGCAGCCGTGGAAACTATTCTGAACGCATTGCGGAATCGGGGCATGGTCGACCCAAAGGTGATGTGCTACGCGCAAGACCCGGCGTACGATGCCGTGGATTGCGAGCTCTTGGCGACTATTGGATTTACGGTGCTGGATGACCCGAAAGGATTTCTGGAAGTTGACGCCAATACGCTGGTTTTGTCTGTTAGTCCGAACGTGCCCGTTAAGCAGATCGTAGCGGATGTGCAGTGGCCGGCGGCGATGGTGTGGAATACAGTGGCGCTGGTAGAGAAGGAGCCGGAGCCGTGGGTGAAGAATGTGGAGGAGAATGGAGAGGTGCAGTGGTGCAGGTATTTCTGGCGTCCTGATGCAGAAGCTTCAACCGACTGACTCTCTAGTCCGTATACTACAGACCCCGACTGTGGGCGGGTGAGAAACATGATCAAAAACTATGCGAGGGCAGCCTTGGACGATGCGAACGACTTCTTTGGGGATATGACTGTCTACATGAAATGAGGATATGCGAGACTGTGTTGATTAAGCTTAGGGAGTTCCTACCGCGTTTGCATTTTAGTTCAACAGGTGTACATTAGATTTCATGTGCATCACGAATGTGACATCTTCTGAATCGCTTTGCTTTTTGCACGAATCGTCCGTCCCTTCCACAGTAACACCACCGGGGCCAAAGTTAATGCCACAGCCACAAAAGCCAGTAGACTGCTGGCCCATTGATACCCCAACCGGACATACATGGGCTTGGCAGCCAGCGGAAGGAACGCGGCGAAAATATTCTCTCCAAAGGCCACAGCAGCAATGGCGCTGGCAGCGAATCCCGCGTACGAATCTGTGACGTAGATGCTGACCGCGGTAACAATCACCATGATGGCGTATCCGATCAGGCCTAATGCGATCGCTGGAACGATCCAGTGTGTTTGGTACGTTGACCACCCGTACATGAACAATCCTCCGGTAAGTGCGATAGCAGTGCTGGGAATCGACAGATGGAGGATATGCTCCGGGATCGGAGTGCCCGGTGCCTCCGGGTTATGAGCAGCGCTGTTGATGTAGATGCGGTTCTGGAAGACACATCCGATGAGCCCGACGATCTGGCCGATCCCAATGGACGCCTGCACTAACCCATCCGTGTAGGAGGGCCAGTTGTAGGCTCCACTGAACACAATCGGAATCGACTGCGTGGAAATAAATACAAGGCCAAAAGCAAACGCGGACCATATGGTGAAGGATGTAACCGTCGGCTCGGTGGTAAGAAGGATTGCTGACCGTAGGATAGTCTCTTTGAAGCCGTGAATGGCCTCTGATTCATCGGTGGGTGTCCCCTCGGGCATGACTTTGGCTCGCAAGATGGGCCCGCGTGTTTCTTTCATGCAGAATACGACCAGCGGGATGCAAGTCCCGTAGAGGATCAATTCAATCCAGAAGACCCTGCTTCGTCAGCCATGATCTGGTATCGGATTGCTGACTTACCACCGCCATCCTAATGGCTCTACGGCCGCACCCAGAACTGGCCCCATGGTGACACCGAACAGCAAGGTGAATGTATACAGGCTGAGAGGAAAGACGCGGTCCTTATGGTCCAGAAACATGTTCGACGCTAGACCATCGGCGCAATTCTGCAGTGTCCCTCCGAACGCACCGGCAATAGCTCGACAGACCACGAGAGTCGCAAAGTTGTGCGCCAAAGCCTGTGGTATTAGAAAAATGGTGAACAGGATGTATGCCGCCTGTCCATGTCAGAAGAAGCCCAGGCCGATGCAGAGGACATACCACGTATCCATTCCTCATGCCGTACGTATCCATCAGTGGAAGAGTAGCAAGCGGCACCAACGCGGCTGCTGAATTCCAAGCTGTCACGGCAAAAAAGTTGAACTCGAAAACGCCACTGCCCAGGTTGAATTCCTCCGAGATGGATTCAGCCGCAGTCGTGATCGACGTTGCATTCAACCCGACAATAAAGGTGACCCAGCAGGATGTCAGCATGGCCATCCATTTTTTCCCGCTGGGCCAGTTGAAGGGATTATGTGGATGATGGGCCCAATGCATTGCTCGCATGGAGCGTCTCCCAGAGAACTACTGCGTACGGCGTGCGATGAGGGCAACTGGGCAAAGAAAGCTTGATTCATTCCGCGCCATTGTTGCGGCATTGGGCGGAGACAATTGTGGACCTCAACAATGAAGCGTTATTGGCGAGGACCTCGGCTGAACCACATTCTATGAATAATGAAAGCATCTTGGCGAGACGCTAAGTCGAGACGATCAGCACTTCCGCGTCAACAACGCGTCCATACGAGGGAGTCCCATGTGCGACTCCTCTCTTAAGCATCCAGGGTACAGCAAAGCTGCTTGCTCACTGTATTCCCGTCGCGACTGCAAAGGCAACGGCTGTCTCTGCCGAATGACTGATCGTGACGTCGATCTTACTAATTCCCTTCGTAGCAGCGATGGCTTGAACGCGGCCGTGGAGCTACTCGTATTAGTTCATACCGTTGAATTGGATGATGGAACTGACCATGACCATGGGAATTCCATGGCTACTAATGATTTCGATCTCTTGCATTGCGGCTCCTGCGCCCATGGACTGAGTGTGCAGGCTCTTGAAAACCGCCTCCTTGGCACTCCATCGACCGGCGAAAGAAGACCGAGGGTCCGGAGCTTTTGAACAATATTCTATCTCGGCTGGCGTGAAATTGCGCTCTATGAAAACGTGATTTTCCGTGCTGATGCTATCGATGCTTTCAACATCGACACCTACCCCGGTGATCGGTGACTGGCGGTCGTCGAGCATCGATTGGATGAGGCCAGACACGACAGTAGATTCAGAGGGATTCTTAGTTGGACCATGTGAATGGATCCCAGGGCAGGACTGTTCGCTGAACGTATATTTCTGTCCCGTTAGCCGGCTGTTCGGGTCCAGGAAGACTTTACGCATGGTCTCTGAGTCCTTCCAAGGTGGCTGACTCTTCACCTGCACTAAAGAACCCTTCAGCACACGCGTCACAAACTCGGGATTCGTGACACGCTGTCTCTGGTTGACACGCTCCCGATAGTCTTCATAGTCGGTGGGCGACAGAGTGGCGAAGAGGTATTTGGGCGCAACGATAATACTGATGGCGCCCTTCTGGCCGAATCCGAACGACGTGATCATCACTGCTTTTACGTCCTTCGTGTGGATCGGCTCCATTGGATATACTAGATGCTCGTATTGCCTCAACTGCTCGTCCACATTGTCCGCGTTGCGGTTGCCAGGCACGATTCGGTCGCGGATGATCTGCATGCAGCCATTCAACTGCCACGCCCCTGCGGCGGCCTTCGGGTGCCCTGTGAGTGATTTCTGGCAAACGCAGAGCAGTGGATTTCCTTTACGACGCCCGAGATGAGCCATTTGCGTGTTAATGACGTCGCCCTCGTTGACTTCGTTGGCTTTAGTCGACGTACCATGCATTGAGACAACGCCGATATCGTCGACGGCTAATCCCCAGGTGGCCAATGCTGCTTTCATCGGAGAAATACAGGGGTCCTGTAGACGAATGTGATTTGTCCAGCGATTTTGGATCTCCTTAATCTTCAGCTGAATCAACTGCTCCGACGTGCCTGGAGATGTCTCTGATCGAGGCCAACAGCCCTGTAGGCTCGCAATATCCTCATCAAATCGAGTGCGCCGGAAATTGAAATCTAGCAGGGGCGAGCTCGGCCCATGAAGCTCTCTCGCTGCTGTCAAAACGCCCTTTCCCGGCGCGGGAATGGAACGACCGATCTGGTCTCCCGCCATCTGGTTATACGCGAGAATGCTGTAGATTGGCAGGCCCATCTCCAGAGCCAACTCAGCGCTCATCAGAATCTGCACGCCGCTGCCTGCCGACTCGGCAAACCCGCTACGTGAGCTTGCAGTGGGACGAGAGATTTCTCTCGGTAGACGTCCCTTGGCCAGCTCCTCCGTGCCGTTCGCCGTTGCCTTGATATTCGCAAACTCGTATGCGAGCTCTTCGGTGTAGTCGTCGCACCCTCCGACAACCGCCATTTTGCATTTGCCGGTTTGGATGGCATCGCAGCCCGTATCTAAAGACTCTAGCGAGGTCGCACACGCCCCGACAGGTGTTTTTATGGGGCCCGTGGCAGACAGCAGCAGCATGTTAACCCACGCTCCCGTAGTGTTGAGGAAGTGCTCCAGGATGATATCTCCTCTCACAGACCGGTCAAGAAATCGATCCCGATACAGACTCCGGATACTTTTCATGGGCCCTCCCCCAGTTCCTAGGCAATTTGCCACCTCAGAGACATGGATATGCTGGTAGATTTCGTAGGGATCATGGATTCCTGCGGACAAAAAGGCTTCAGATACACAACACAGTGTATATAATGTTGTGTCGTCAACCTGTCGGACGATATCCTCTGGAATGCCGTATCGCTGCGGATCCCACCCCATGGGAATCCTGCCCGCCACCACCTGGTCGAACGGAATTCTCTTTGGTATCATTAAGACCGTCCCCTTCTTGACAAACACGCGGCAGTTGTCGTTTTCTGGAACGGGATACAGGCTTATATTGTTACCGTGGCGCCGTCTGAATGCTTCTGCTGTTGATTTGGAACATTCGAATGGTGGGAGGTCTTCTTCAACCGCGACCTCGTGCAGATACTCCTTTCGCGAGGGATCGTACGCGTCTCGCTCGTCAGGACTGATTAGCCGCAGGCCAACGTGTTTCATGATGTGTTCGTGATATCTCTGAGGGACGTCGCTATCGTTCACGGGAGATTCAGTTTCGGAGTCTACCCAACCTACGTAAGGTTCCCCCTTTATTTCACCGTCAACGTGCCTAATCAAACCCATAAGCCAAGCCATCTCCATATACCCCTCGAGGGAGAACTGGCCTTGATGTTCCATTTCCCACCGAGTGCGAGCATTGCCCCAGGGGCCTAGTTCCGAGAACCCGACCACTACCACTGTATGGGACAAATCAATCATTCCCTGGAGCTGGGGAAGGCTGCTCGCTGCCAGGGATTCATGACCAAGTAATCGAGGAAATCCAAGGTTCAGATTCGCTCGTATTATCGGCTCAGGGCCTTCTTTATCCTGTGGCCCAAATAGGACCTCCTGGTGCCGGGCGTCTTCTTCTGCGAGGGCGTTGCGCAGGTCTAGCTCATCGGACAGTCTCTTACGAGCTGCAGTAATTTCCTGTTTCACGTTCCACATCCCCCCAAAGCCGCCCGTGAGATCGGCATACACCGGAGCGTCTTCGGCAAGGACTGCAATCTTAGGAGTCATCAAGGCAAGTATGTTGAAAGCCATCTCCGCTTGGGTGAACGTGATAACACCAATTTTCTCTACCTCTGCGGCGATCATGTTGGTGGTCCGCATTAGCCCAGTGCCTCTGGTCCAGCCAATAACCGCGCCACATACGGTGACATACATCGACCAGGATTCCGAGTGGAATCGATTGAAGAGTGTTTTCAGGCCGAGTTTCGATTCCGCATACATGCCATCACCACCAAATGTACCCTCGTTGCAGGACATTGGCAATATGATCATTGTAGGCCGGGTGTCGATGCGGCGCTTCTCTTTGGCTCGCCGCACGAGACCGGTCAGCCGCAAGACGTTGGTTAGCATAGCCCTGAATGCCAGTTCGTGCTTGCTACTTAGTGTGTCAAGCTCGCCGGCCTGGGAAATCGCCGCGAATGGGACAATATAATCCAGGTCGCCGCCGGTCGGGGATTCTTCGCCGTAAATGTATTCTACCAGTGCTTCGCAATCTTGCTTGCTGGCTTGATTCATTGGAAGGAGCGTCAAAGCTGAGTCTCGTCCCCCGTATTTGCGGTACAGCTGCTGGTAAAATGGAGCACTTTCCGAGACAGCCCGACTGGTGGTCACGATTACTCGCGCTCCACCTGCGAGTAGTCCCTCTACTACCTTGGCCCCGATCGAATCTGGCCCGGCACCGGTCACAAGAGCGGCCTTGCCGCTGTATGTCATACCAGTTGTGCTTGATTCATCTAACATTGCGTGATATGCCTTTGTTGCGTTTACATCGTACTCCCACTCTTCGTCGCGGCGAGTCTTGATGTGAACGAACGGGATCAACGAGCTTCTGTCCTTGGAAATTGTGCGACCCTGCTGAGTGAGTTCAGGGTAGTTATGGACAGCTCGCCTCGTTTCTTGGTATTCTAGTCGCCCTGTACTTGAAACAATAGTCTTCGGACCCAGCGGTGGCTCGGTGTAAACAAAGGTCGGTGCGGCAAGCTGGGCTTCCGATCCCAGACTGAGAACCTCCTTAAACAGTCGAGGAATGTCGCAGTCCCTCGAATGGGTGGAGCCATCAATGCTTCCAGCAACCCGCATGATATCGCTGCAGCTTGGCTCCCATCGATTCAGTATCCCGAGCAACCGGTGGTGGTCTATGCCGGGGAAAGTCACATCCTGAGGGTTTTGGAAGACATCATTGAGCCAATTGACAAGATCCTCCCGAACCCAGTTCCACCAAGAGTCGTATTGCCGTGCTTTATTTGAATCGAATAGCGGCTGAATGCCCTGGAAGAATTGGTCATCTAGCTCCAAGTTCCATTGCTCCAGCTTTTCTTCCAGCTCCCGCGTGTTCATCTGCAGGCCTCCATGCTGGCTTTCAATGTCCACATCAAGATGCTTTGCCAGCAACTCCAACTGCTTGCGCTGCAAATCTCGCTGCTCCTTGTTGAACTGCTCGAGGCTGACGGAATCAACGGCCATGGACTGAGGCCTCGTACTCTGACCGTTCTGTTCATTGGAGGCGCAGAACTCAATACCTTGAAAGGTCGCGTATCTGCCAATCAGTTCGTCCAGATATTTCTGCGCCTCAACTGAATCAGACAAGCGATTCTGAGGCTCAATGGTTGTCGCGAAGCACACTGGGACCATCGAATGTCCTTTGCTCAGACCCCATCGCGATTCCAAATAATCTTGGATGGCGTTCTGGTTGAACCCAGCAGGCATCCTGCCTGACACCAGTCTTGATATCAACGCGGCCATCTGCTTTCCAGGCTTCCCGCTAAACCCTCCTTGCAGGGTCTCCCCGAGAGCTGTCAGAGCAATGTCCTCAACCCCTTCCGGAACCTTTCCAAATTCAGCCACTAAGTCTCCTGTCAGTTCGTTTTGGAGCGTTGATTTGCCTAAATAGTTAGTGCCGTGGACTTCTTAGAATCTTGAGGATGACGACATACCCCCGGACAGGTCGCGGATCGTTTTCTCCATCAACACCTGATCAAAAGGGCGTTGGAGCTTTTGCGCTGTCATGGCAAGGACAACATGAATAGCCGACAAGGAAATATCAGCACTCGGAACGTGGCCACTTGTCTGAGCTGAATCGTGCGTTTGTTGTGCCTGAGGCTTGTGAGTATTCGCCGTCGTGGCTGGACCTGCAGTCGAAGATTTGAGGACCGGAAGGGTCTTGGGAACGTCTTTGGTGTCTAGATTTGGGTATCGAAAAAATATCCTATCCTGCTGATCCTGATAGGAGAGGAACTCGATCTGCGACTCCTCTGATGGAAAGCTCGACGCGTGCTTGGAAGCCGATTTCTTGGCCATGGTCGCAAGTGTCGTTCGCGGACCGATCTCGATAAAGCGTCGGACTGTAGGGCTTTTGTTCAGGAGCTCATTTTGCGTTTCGATCCACCGCACGGGCGACGCCAGTTGATACCTGCTCAATCAGCAATCATGGCCTGTTCGGTCCGGCAGGGGACTCACGCCAAGATTTCAATAAACAGCTTGTACGCCAATTCTCTTTTACCATCCGAGCCCGACACACCCGCAGCTAAAGGGCCCAGAATAGAATGAACAGTCATGGTGGATGTCCTGCGCTGGATCACTGTTGGAATGATGCTGCGATGGCATACATTTACTCCAGAGACTGGCTGCTGACTTCGATCTAGACAATACTCAGCCTCAGATCAGTATCGCAGCGTTCTACAGGTAATATGGAAACGTTTCCGCCGTCGGGTCCAAGCCGTATTTGATTTTCGGATCAGCTGCTCTACTTAATGGAGAGTGATCCATGGAGATCCCGAGTTGCAAAAACGAATTTGGCCTCGCGTTTCAAATGCCGATTGGTATCGGATACAGATTTGGAAGGGTATTTGAAAGCCATCGAACCCGGGTGGGACAGAGATTCTAAAAACTCCGTCTGCGAAACTCCGGCGGCGGGAAGAGATCGATCTTCAATGGATACGAGCCAAAAGGAAGTCTGGCCGAACTCCGACCGCAGGTGGCGGCGCCATGCCCCAGCGCCGATAGGTGACTGTGAGAGGAAAAAGAGGGCCAGCTTTCCGGGTGTTCCAAGTGGCCTGCAGGGTGTGCAAGTCTGTCAGGTCTGTACCCTCGGGGACCACTTTTCCAGGCATCCAATCACTTTATATACGCACGGCAGCACAGGATCCATGCCACCAACACTGACACAACGCCGGGACAATGCAGCCTCAATATATGGCACAGTCGCCGGTATTTCCTCGCCTGGTCCAGTTTGTTTTCCTCTTCCCCCCTCCGTGCTTGCTGGCCATTTCCCCTCGCACACCACACAAGATGAGACAGTGACTGGGCAGGATTTTGAATGCCGCTGCCAGGAAGAAACGTCGTTTCTTGAAGGCCCCTTACACACACTCGTTCCCTGGTGTCATTGTTGTGGTGTTGGCGATAGTCGTCGTTGATGCGAGAACAGGCGAGGGAAAGAAAGAGAGATAGAAAAATGACCCGCGCGGAGGACGACGTGCCTGCGCTGTCACCTGACTCCCTGGTCACGATGTCCCCCTCGACTTCTTCGCTTCCTCGTTCCTTCTCCGTCTTCCCTACATCTACTACCGTCGACATTCGCTTCCATCATGGAGGGATCCACTTCACCCTCTCCGTTCCCAGTGAGCATTTCCCGCTTCTACAATCCCATAGAAATGCCTTCCTGTTTGATCTGTCGTCTACCTCCACTAGAACAGAGGAGCTCCAGTCCCCAGTTGAGTTGGCGCTTGCCTTCGTCGAGTTCCTCATTTCCCGGAAGGCTTCCGACATTATTCTAGCGACGGTGGCGAGGGGTTTTGAATCCGAGTTCCTACGGGGGGACACCGACATCCATTCGTTGGTTGGCGGTCTGCCCGCCAGCCTCGAACAGCGTCAGCGCTGTTTGCGAATCTACTTTACGGCGTTTGCGGCCTTGAGAGACTGTCGGCCCTATGATGATACCTCTGCATCATGCAATGTTAGCAGCGCTTTGTTCCGTCAAGCTCAAGGTGGCCAGTTCCACATAATGGCGATCTTTGGCGGACAAGGGGATGCAAGCCGCTCATGTGTACAAGAACTGTCGGAGCTCCAAGCGACGTACGGCCCAATGCTACGAGACTTTCTGCAGGCTATGGGAGCTCATCTACACAAGCTTTCGCAGCTTCATGAAACAGCCGACTACTACGAAGGCCGGTCATTTCAACTTGGAAACTGGATTCCAAACCCTGGTAGTATCCCAGAGGAGGGATTTATCACCAGCTCCCCAGTCAGTGTGCCCGTTATCGGCTTATTGAGCTTGGCTCGATATGTAGTCGTTTGCCATCTTCTCGGTCTTACCCCGGGTGGACTCCGACAAATCCTCCGAGCCACAACGGGCCACTCCCAGGGGATATTAGTCTCGATTGCTATATCCCTGTCGGATTCATGGAGCTCTTTCTACCAAAACTCCCAACTCATTCTGGAAGCCTTGTTCTGGCTGGGCTGGGACTGCCACTTTACAGCTCCGTGGAGTAGAGTCGCTGCAGCAGCCATGGGGCATTCGGACCAGCCCGTGGACCAGAGCGCGCCGTCCTACATGCTTTCTGTACGTGGGTTGAAAAAGGAGCAATTGCAAACGATAATTGCTCGTCTCAATACGCGTTTCTCGGAGGGTTCACAGGTTCACTTGGCGTTAATCAATGCTCGCGATCAGTTTGTAGTCGCCGGTCCCGTTGCCTCTCTGGTTCACCTGGAGCGTCATTTACGAGGATTAAGCTGCAGCTCAGACAATGACCAAAGCCGGATACCTTTCAGAAACCGAAAACCCTCAATTCAGTTTTCCTTCCTGCCTATCACCACGCCGTTTCACACATCATACCTGCGAATGGCTGCGGAATCGTTGAAAACTCGTTTCGTGGACCGACCCGTTCTTCCTTGCCAATTGGGGATTCCTGTCTTTCACACGCGGACTGGTCAAGACCTTCGAACTGTAGACGCGGACATTCTTCAAGTTGCGTTCGATGCCATAACACACGAATTGTGCGACTGGCCTACGGCGCTGACAGGGCCCGCAGCTCCCATGGAGGGCGGCTTTCAGTATTTGTCACACATTATTGTTTTTGACCGAGGAGGACTTGCGCCGTTGGTAAAAAGGGTGAAAGATGGGCAGGGTCTCCGCATTATTCAAGCAGCCGACCTTCACTCCCGAGACTCGACGGTGGGAACGATGAAGGATATATTTTGTCCTACCCTCTTGAACACGTCGCTTAGGATTCAGAGTTGGGGCCTGAAATACCAGCCGAGGCTGACGAGCGGGTATCCCTTGGGTATCGAAACGCGCCTCAGTCGACTATTAGGGACGCCACCAGTAATGGTTGGTGGAATGACCCCTACAACTACGCATTGGGATTTTGTGGCAGCCATTATGAATGCCGGCTATCATGCTGAACTAGCTGGGGGTGGGTTTCACAACGCTGCTGACATGGCCGCGGCGATCCGGCAGCTTTCAGGCAGTATTCCTGCAGGGCGCGGTATCACTTGCAATCTCATATACGCAAACCCTCGAGCTATGGCATGGCAAGTATCACTACTTGGCCGCCTATCACATAGGAAAATTCCCATCGATGGCCTCACGATCGGAGCTGGCGTTCCTTCTCCAGAGATTGTGGCAGAGTATATCCGGACGCTGGGTATACGCCACATCGCCTTCAAGCCAGGGTCTGTTGCAGCAATACGCCAGGTTGTCACCATTGCCAAAAATCACCCAGAGTTTCCAATCATACTCCAGTGGACGGGAGGCCGTGGAGGAGGTCATCACTCTTTTGAAGACTTCCACGCACCAATCCTTAGCACCTACGGCCTCATTCGTGAACAGCCGAACATCTATCTAGTAGCTGGGAGCGGGTTTGGCGCAGGAGAAAATATTTACCCATACTTGACAGGCTCTTGGTCCGTTCGCATGGGATATCCGGTGATGCCATTTGATGGGATTCTACTTGGTAGCCGCATGATGGTTGCGCGGGAGGCCCATACTTCTTCCGCTGTGAAAGACCTTATCTGCCAAACACCTGGTGTTTCCGACAGCGGTTGGGAAAAGAGCTACACAGGTCCAGTCGGTGGGGTCATTACAGTTCAGTCTGAAATGGGTGAGCCGATTCACAAGATTGCAAACAAGGGAGTACTCTTTTGGGCAGAAATGGATAAGAATGTTTTCAGCTTGCCTCGAAAGAACCGCATGACATATCTCAACGACCACCGGGATTTCATTATACGGCGATTGAACGATGACTTCGCGAAGCCATGGTTTGGTCGTAACTCGCGGGGAATATCGGTTGACCTCAAAGACATGACATATGGCGAAGTCTTGGCCCGGCTGATTGATCTGATGTATGTTCGCCATCAGCGCCGTTGGATCGATCAAACCTACGCCGATTTTACCATGGCCTTTGTCAGACGGACACAACAAAGGTTCCATGGAGCGTCTAATAGAAACTTCAGCTTTTTGCAAGCAATGCTAAAGCAAGATCCAGACACCTTCATGGATAACTTTCTTGTGGCTTACCAACAAAGCGTTCACAACCTTTTGAACCCTGAGGATGTATCGTTCTTTCTGCTTCTTACCAAGCGACAAGACCAAAAGCCTGTCAATTTTATTCCAGCTTTAAACGATGATTTTGAGTTCTATTTGAAAAAGGATTCTCTATGGCAGTCGGAGGACATCGAATCGGTCGTTAACCAAGAGGCAGAACGGGTATGTATACTGCATGGCCCTGTTGCGGCGCAGTATTCTCATTCCAGAGATCAATCGGCCAAAGACATTCTAGACGGCATTACATCAACCCTCTCCGACCTTCTCCAGCGTGATCTTACTCAGGACGATTTCAACTGTGGCCCGGACAGTGGCCTGATCACACCTGATTCCTGGTCGACTGTCTCATCGGCAGCACGGGAATTGTCGTTAGAAGATATGTCGCTTCCCTCATCTGTGACAATTTCTGATGCTGCAGATGATCACACCTTGTCTCCCGTGGGGCTTGGCAGCTGTCGAACTGTGCCAGTCTGGGTACAGGCAATGCTCAGCGAAAGGCTGATACTCCAAGGTAGGGAGCGACAAAAAAATCCTGTCCACGACTTTATCACGGCCTATCCGGGGTCTGTTGTATGCCTGAACGCAGATCTGTCAGAGGTTTCTATAATGCCCGAGAAGGCCTCTCGGTCGCAATCAGGCATGTCGCTCAAATCCGAGAATGGGGTCGATATTGTGATGGAAGTATCCCCCGGAGAAAGGGCTCCGGCCTTGAGGTTTTTTTATCAATTCAGTCCGTATACCGTTCCTTGCAGAATCGCCGAACTGACCGACGGTCGCATCGATCGGATATGCGAACTGTTTAGCAACGTTTGGTTTGGCACGTCGCACAGAAACGAGTTGACCCTTTATGACACGTTCTATGGCCGTGAGATGACCCTTACGTCTGCTGCGCTACATGACATGATCATGGCCGTGGCACCGGCCTTCCAGGATCACAGAGTTATGTTTCCGGAGACGGATGTCATTCCAATCAGTATGGGCATCGTGATAGCCTGGGAATCCATTTCGCGACCGCTGGTAGCACAAGGTCTCAATGGCGATCTTCTTCGGTTGGTTCATCGTTCGAATGCGTTCGAGTATTACCATGATGCTACACCGCTGCGCCTTGGGGATGTTGTCAGCTCCCAGTCCCAGGTTCGAGCTGTGTATGCTGAAGAGGGAGGAAAGCTTATTGTTGTGGCGGCAACTATCCATCGTCTAGCCAAACCTGTGGTGAAAGTCACGTCCACCTTTCTGGTCCGAGGCCCTACCAAGGATGATGAGCCAGCATTTCAACACGTCAAAGAGCCTGAAAGAACTCTTTATTTGTCATCACCACTGGAGGAAGCTGTTCTTCGACACCGTAGTTGGTTCCATCTACACGAAGACGCACCCCCTCTGGTAGGCCGATCACTGGTTTTCGACTTAGAAACCCACACCACCTACAGGGGGACGAGGCTTGAATCTTTGAGGGTAACAGGAACCGCAACGTCCCAAATACAAGGCCGCCGTCGCGTGCAAGTAGGGACTATCGACTTTGAAGCTGAGAAGTGCGTCGGGAATCCAGTCGTGGAGTTTCTGGAGCGTAAGGGTGTTGCCTCGGGCGGCCGAGCGGACCTCGACACGCCGGGCTGGTCGGGGCCATCAACAATGGAGATACAAATGCCTACCAGTAACCACGCTTACGCAGAGGTATCTAAAGACTTCAACCCCATCCATACCTCGACGGCTTTTGCCTGTCTAGCCCAATTACCCGGGACAATATGCCATGGCATGTGCACCTCCACCATTGCGGCATTTGCTTTAGAGCACCTAGTACTAGATGGAGAACGCGAGCGCCTCCGACAGTTTAAAGCTACGTTCACTGCAATGGTTCTTCCGCTGGAGAAGTTGGTTGTGAAGCTGAGACACACCGGAATGATTGATGGTCGGATGCGATTCTCGATGGATGTTTCCCGCAAACATGACGAAGAAGTTGTTCTTCAAGCCGAAGCCGAGATTGAGCAACCTAGCACAGCGTACCTGTTTACTGGTCAGGGCAGTCAGAGCAAAGGCATGGGCATGGATTTATATAGCTCAAGCCCAGTAGCCAAAGCGCTGTGGGACGACATCGACTCGCAGCTCTATCAGGCTTATGGTATGTCCTTCCTTCCGATATATTCATTTATCATATTGATACGAAACAACAGGCTGGTCGGTGCTTGATATCGTCCGAAACAACCCAAAGACACTTACGGTCAACTTTGGCGGCAAGCGAGGCCGGAAGATCAAAGAAAATTATCTGGCCATCACGGCCGAGGCAACACTTCCTGACGGCAGCCGGGTCTTAAAGCCCGTGCTGGCTGGTCTCACGCCAGCATCGACGTCCTACACATTCACCGACTCACGAGGGCTGTTATACTCCACGCAGTTCGCACAGCCAGCGATTCTGGTATTCGAAGCTGCTGTCTTCGGCGAAATGCGTACCAAAGGATATGTCTCTCGGGATGCAGTCTATGCAGGCCATTCGCTCGGGGAATACGGGGCCCTCAGCGCACTGTCCCGGTACGTTCCGATCGGCGCGTTAGCAGAATTGGCTTTCTACCGGGGGTTGATGATGCAAGCCTCTGTGGATGGACAAGGACGTGTGACATATGGCATGGTAGCTGCAAACCCAAAGCGTGTGGGATCCTGTAGGTTTTCTTCCCTCGGTCTTAATCGCCGGTTCCTGATTGTGCAGACTTCGACCAATCCGCGTTGGCCCGGTTGGTTGATATTGTAGCTCGCGAAAGCCAGGAGCTGCTAGAGATTGTCAATTTCAACGTTGATGGAGAGCAATATGTGTGCTCTGGAACGGTAGGATTGTTGACCTCTTCTCTTTTCGCATACTGAACTAAGGCCCGACAGACCACGAATTTGTATGTCCTGGGGAAGCTCATGGACCATATCACACAGTTTGCCAGCGGGTCCGACGAAGTTCGGGTCGCCGTGGAATCGGACTCTACCGTCGCGAATGAAACAGACCTCCAGCAGGTTATACGAGGACTCCTTGCCGAAGCCCGCAGCCTCCCACATCCCATCGAGCTTCAACGCGGAAAGGCGACGATTCCTCTTCAAGGGATTGATGTGCCGTTCCATTCTAGCCACTTGCGGTCCACAGTCGATCGATTCCGACAATGTTTACTAAAGCCGGGGTTTCTCGAGGGGAACGTGGATGTCGACGAGCTGGTGGGCAAGTATATTCCTAATCTCATGGCGAAACCATTTTCGCTGGACGAGGCGTACATACGAGAGGCATACGAACTGACGCAGAGCCCGATTCTGAGACAAATCCTGGGCGATTCGTAATGTGGGTGGCGAACAGGATAGACAGGCGGGTTGCGATTCGGACGAGTATTTTAATGGCTGCTGGATCTGCATCAATAGATGTTTGTGATTTGTTACTTAATCTTAATGACAGCTAGCGGTCCTTGGGGCGCCGATCCTCCAAAGACTAGTTAGTACCGGCGTGTCTGTAGACTGGGCTCGGGATTTGTATTTCCCCAGTCCTGAAGACCTAGAATCCATAAGGCTGGTGAGAGACTGCGAGCAGTACCCTCTCCTTGCGTGATCCATTTGTTTCTGATGCTGATGTGTCCAGATACCGCCGTCCGGATGATGCCCAGATGCCCACCGCCAAATGGCTCAGCACCCAGCAGTCTGTGTACGCAGTCCTGTTTATTCCCACCGTAAAAAAAAAAAAAAAAACAAAAAACGTTTCTGTTCCAACCGGCCGAACGCCAGGATCCGAATTGCTGTAATACGAGTGGCAGATTGGCCGGTGGTGCGTTGTCCCAGCCTCTAAGCCGATGATCAGCAATCACAACCAATTGAGTCCTGATCCCTCGTCATAATTGGTTCTTTGGTGGTCATATCTCGGCCGTTGCAGTTATTGAAAGACACTCGTGCCAGCCTCCCCGTCCCTACCGACGCTTACTGTCGAGAAATTACCCTACTCGAAGAAGGATCTGCCTTGTGATGCATCACCTCAGCCGCAGCCTGTGCGACCTGCACTGAAACCAATACTCAGAAATTCAGTTCTCCTGCGTGCTCTCTGCCCCAACGCGCATTATCCGGCCAGACCGACGGTGCTTGGTCCACCTTCAAACGAGGCTGTCATGGCATGACTTTCCTCACTCTGACCCATCGTTCTCGGTCGGGGTAGATCACTCTTCCCACCATCTGGCCCCTTCTTGACCTCTCCTCCCTCTCCCCAGGAAGCGTCTTCCGCTTCTTGTTCGACTTGATGGCCCTTTTCAGGTTTTTCCTGGTATCGGCCCTTGCGTTGCTGGTCCAGGTGACCGCCCAGCAGGGGAAGGACCCCCTGAAGGACTTTTGTAGGCGATTCGGGCACCAAACGGCAGTGATTGATCGGAAGTAAGCTTCCTTTTCTTGGTATTTGGATGGCTTTACTGTCTAGTGGCGTGTGCTGACAAGGCTGGAATGCCAGACTGTATATCGATGGTGGTTTTGTTAACTACAATCCTCTCGACCAGAACCCTGACAATTACACGAGTATAGTACCTAGACCTGCTCCCCTACCTACTGCCGCCCTCTTGCTATCCTCAGTGAGCGAAGATTATCTAACCCCATTGCCCAAGATACCCACATCCTCTATGCCGACCTTGACGTCGACAACCAGGGCATGCCCCAGGCCTACGTCAACCTCAGTAAACCCAGCAAAGCGCCCTCCGTGAACGGCGGCATCCTATGGCCCGACACCGTCAACAAAATCCTCTACCTCTACGGCGGCGAATTCGGTGCGGACGCGGACTCGCCCTCGAACTTCTCGCTCTGGATGTACGACGTTATCTACAATACATGGAACGCATCCAAGCCCGATGACACGCAGGATGGGATCCAGCGCGCCAGCTACGGGGCCGGCGTTGCTGTCCAAGATCGTGCTGTGGGCTATCACTATGGCGGGTGGCTGTCGAATAACTCGGTGCCAGAATGGGGGTCTTCGCCGCTCGCTCTCTCGCATCTATTGCAGTATGACATGCTGAAGAATACGTGGACGAATTCCTCGGGACCGGATTCTGTCGGTCGCGCTGAGGGCGTGATGCTTTACGTGCCCGCAAGTGATACAGGCATGTTGGTTTATTTCGGGGGCGTCACGGCTCCGTCTAACAATGGGACTGTGTCAGGGCAGCCTATGGATGTGCGTTCACCGGTCGGATTCCCTTGTTCCTGTCTTGAGGCTAACGATATATAGGAGATTCTGTTATATGACATCGCCAACAGCAAATGGTACACGCAAAAAGCGACCGGGCAGGTTCCCGAGCAGCGACGACGGTTCTGTGCTGGCGTTACTTGGGCGGAGGACCGGTCGTCGTATAATATCTATCTTTACGGAGGGTTGCCAGTGGGTCGGGGCGTTGGATTTGACGATATCTATATCCTGTCGCTGCCGTCATTTCGATGGATCAAGTGGTATGACTCTCGCTGTCTCGGCTCTATGTAGCACATACTGATGACCACAGGTATCCTGTCGATCCTGGTCCGGGATATCCTCACCATTCGATGTCCTGCGACGTTATCGATGGGGCACAGATGATGTGCGTTTCCCCCTTCTTCCTCTGAGGAATGAATGTGCCTAACATTTAACCAGTGTCATGGGCGGCTCCTTCACGAACACTACATCCTGCGACGTGCCGACCATCTATGGCATGCACAACATGGATCTGGGCAAACAGAATCCCGTCAACCAGAACTGGGCCAAGTTCAATCCGAACCTGACGAGCTACAAGTTGCCAGCGGAAATCATTTCTGTGATTGGTGGCTCGTACGTTCTCTTTCCTTCCCTGCCCTCTAATATCACATCCACTCCGTCCTCATTCAGCCTCATGTTAGAATCCATTTCTTATAGCTAATCCCATTCCAGTCCTACCGGCAGCGCCGACATCAAATCCCCCTCCGACGGCTTCGACGACCGTGACCTCCAGACTTACTTCGGACGCGTCTACACGCCTGCCACGCGGTCCCCTACTCGCCCCATCCCCAGCGCCACCTCGCCTGCCGACTCGTCTCACTCTTCTCGACCCGTCGGTGCGATCGTGGGCGGCGTAGTTGGCGGCGTCGCAGGGGCCCTCATAATCGCCGGACTAGTCTGGTTCTTACTCCGCCGGCAGCGCAAGAAACGAGACGCTGCCGCGGCGGCCACGGTGGCCTCCAGTGAGCCCACGACGGTGGTGTCATCCCCCGTTGGAAATGGCTTCTCAGACCCAAAGCCCCCAACGGATCAAACCCATCCCCTAGCGGAGAGCTTTGCTCCGCAGCAAATCCACGGCGAGGGAGACGGCCGTACTCATCAGCGCACGCCCAGCGAGCTCGACCCCGCCGGACTGGTGGAGCTGTCGTCGCCCGAGGCGGAGGCTGTCGCGGCCTCGAGGGCCCATTATTCGGCGGTTTCGACGAGTGTGTCGCCCACGGGCTCTGGGCCGGGGTCGTGGAAACCGGATTCGAGTGCTAGCGGGGGTGTGCAGCGATTATAGGCATAGAGTTGCTAGAGTAGTGGGGATTCAGCGTAATGAGCGGCGGGATATTATATGAAGCAGATATCTAGGTTATCTTTCTGTTTTATAGTCGCGATGTACTAAATATATGTGGAATGTTAATGTCATAACGGAATCAGGCCTTTGTTTTTGAACCTATGCTCCCAGTCGAGCTCTCACAAGATAGCCAGTTACACGCTCATGGGTTGGAAGTTCATCGACAATAGATCTATAGACAGCATCCCCGAGCTCAGGCCTCGCTAGATATTCCAGCGGGGTGGTTCTCATACTGCTCTGTGATCAAGCGAACGGTTTATAATCCTAGCAGCACTAATTGCTGGTTCGAATGCCCCAACTGCAGGGTAGGCCCATCTGATTGTAAAGCTGAAGAATCGTGTTTTTAAGCAGTCGGTAGAAATAATCAAGTAATCCGCAAGACTTTGGATTTAACAATCCACTTACCGTTATAATCCCTCCGTATCAGATCGAGAGACTTCCCCGTTCTGACCTGGCTAATCATATCGACTATTCTCGTATTAATTCCTTTGCAAGCAGTGGGGATCATTACATCTATTTACTATTAAGAAACTTCGGGATTCTATTTTAAGTCTTATATTTCTCCAATAGTCGTACCGATGAAGTACTCCGGTATTTTATAGAAAGGATTAGATCACACGTACCTCTAGAAGGAACACTTCCTTAATAGGAAGATAATATAACTTGGTAGGCCGATTTACTCCCCTAATATCAGTAGGATAAAATTATTATAAATTATATAAAGTTTTCAGATCGGGCTCGGCTGATAATTGAGATAATTACTAGTAACTATTAGACAGATTCTATCCGCGTCCTCTTAAGTATAATAGAATTAAGTTATAGCCTTACATCTTGAATGTGATTCCTATAGCAAAGCCTGATCAGCCACAGTGGCTTGGGAGATGCACTCTGCATCACATCCCGGCGCCCGGCGTCTAATTACCCCTCTTAATCTCGCCAGAAAAGCTCAACCTTTGATTTCGAACCTGAAGTCATATTATTGTGCCACCATCGTACATGCCTACCCAGAAAATTGGCTTTTATGCCGTGTCCCTTGTTATTCAGTTTATCATCACAGAGCCGGCCAGAATTTATCACCACCGCGGGAAACGACAACAGTTATCTGCATAAATCCAAATGGCCACGGCAGTGAGAGGTTTTCGCCATCAGGATTACACGGTCGCATGGATCTGTGCCCTTCCCTTGGAGATGGCCGCGGCTGCGGCCATGCTGGACGAGAGACACACCGATTTACCCGCGAGGCCGAACGATGATAACACATACATTCTAGGCCGGATATACGGCCATAACGTGGCTATTGCTTGCCTTCCATCGGGTGTTTACGGTACAACCTCCGCCGCAACGGTGGCTACACAGATGCAGTCCACTTTCTAATCGATACGCTTCGGCCTCATGATAGGTATCGGAGGGGGGGTTTCAAGCGGAAAGGTTGATATTCGGCTGGGCGATGTGGTGGTTAGCAAGCCGACAAGGGACTCAGGAGGGGTCATATAGTACGATTATGGGAAAACAGTGACTGGTGGCCGCTTTGAACGGACTGGCATACTGAATAAGCCCCCGCCAGTGCTCTTAACAGCGGTCTCGAGACTACAAGCAGAGCATCAGTTAGGACCAAGCAGAATTCCTGCTCTTCTTTCAGAGGCGGTAGACAGGAACCCCAGGATGAGGGAGAAGTTCGCATATCGCGGTGAAGATCAGGATCAATTGTTTGATTCTGAATATGATCATACCAACTTAGGAGATACTTGCAACAACTGCGATGCAGGAAGACTCGTAGCACGACCTGCTCGAGCTAGCCATGATCCGGTTATCCATTACGGTCTGATTGCCTCTGGAAACCAAGTGGTGAAACACGGCCACAGCAGAGATACCCTGGCCCGGGAGCTTGACATCATCTGCTTTGAAATGGAGGCGGCTGGCTTGATGGATAACTTCCCTTACCTCGTGATTCGAGGGATCTGCGACTATTCCGACTCACATAAAAACAAGCAGTGGCAAGAATATGCAGCAGCGGCGGCAGCTGGTTATGGTAAAGAGCTTCTCTCCGTGGTCCATGCAAGCCACGTAGTAGACACTCTACCAGCAGGCTCAATTTCCGACGGTATATTATCTGCTCGAGTTATATAACGAGTCATGTTTATCTAACAAACTCTAGTGTCCTGCTGCAGAGAAATGCCACCATCTATGAAGTTTCCTAATAGTGAAATAATTCGGAATTGTGAGTGTGGTAATAGTTTTCAGGGAGCGTCAACTAATGGATTGTAGATAGCCAAGAAGATGCGGGACTACTCGAGCGGATTTCAAATTATGAGCACGAGCGAATCCATCAAAGACTCACTAAGAAACGACTCACCGGCACCACGCACTGGTTCCTTGATCACCCGGATTTCAAAGCGTGGTTCACTGAGAAGAGAGTTTCCAGTTTGTGGTATTCGGGGAAGAGTAAGCCTGCTTTCCGTATACATGCCTTGAGCAAAATACTGATGTGCAACTGTTCGTTAGTTGGCTCGGGTAAAACGATGATAGCGTTTGTCTCCCGGTACTTTTGCTTTTAATATAATATGATGATCTAACAATCAATAGAACCGCAGCGATAGACGCAGCGAAATATGAGCTCGGCTGTCCCACCCTCTTTTTTTATTGCGAGAATGAGTATCATATAGCACTTGACACGTCGGCTATTCTCTCCAGTTTCATCAAACAGCATTGTGAATTCCTATTCCGGACGTCCAGGCCTTACCCGGAAGATATCGCAAGAGAGATTAGGAGGTTCTTTGGACATAAGAGGGTCCAGCCAGACCTTGAAGATATAAAGGGTATTTTTACCCGCTTTTTTTACTACGTATCGGACACAATTTATGTCGTTAATGGGGTTGATGCTTTAGATCGGGACCATGCCAAATCCCTCCTGGAGCTCTTCAGGTCTCTATTCCATGGTCCCAGGCCCCAGCGAGGATCGCGAATTTTGTTGCTAAGCAGGGACCAAGTTCCAGGATACATAAATATCACTACATTCATGCCTGGAATTCGTCAGATCTCGACATCAGCCAATGTGATACAGGATATTCGGACTTACATCGAATCAAGCATCACTGATAAGACTATGCGCCGAAAGCTTACAGATAACCCTCTACTAATAAAAGAGATTCAGCGGAGGCTTCTTGCAGAGTCGTCGGGAATGTATGATGACCCTAAGCCTTCATGAGAATTTATTTCGTGGATTATACACTGACAGGTGTAGGTTTCTATGGGTATATCTCCAGCTGGAAATCCTTTGGGACACATGCCACTCGGATGCAGAAATACGATCCGTATTATCTAAGCTACCGAAGGGCCTGGAAGACATATATAACCGTTATATTAAGAGAATTAATTATAAGGACAGTCGTGCTCTTAAGGTACTTAAATGGGTTAGCTGTGCGTCCAGTCCGCTTCATATTGACGAATTACAAGAGGCAATCGCCTTTGACCTAGAAGATACTACGTGGAATGCCGAGAAGATACCCCGAAAGGAATTTATTATCGGCTGCTGTGCAAACCTTATTATCATGGATTCCACTAACGACCGTATACGCTTTATATATTCCTCGGTAAGCTAATATCTTGAGAAAAGCCGAGAAAGGAACATTATCTAAAGGTATCCGACTACGGCACAGGGCGTTCTAGAGTATGAAGAGTTCTGTGTTGCATATCTTTCTTTCTCAGACTTCAGTCTTCAACTGAGCACGCGAAGGGATGAAAAGGCCACAATTGCTGTTCCATCCCCAATCTTACTTGCGCAAACCGTACTCTCTAGATCATTCACCAGACATCTCTTCCAAGAGCCTCGGAATCAGAAGCGTTCCGTGTCCGTGCCATTCCGTGGAATACGCACAGCATCAATCCCAGACAGGACACAGTACAAATTTCTCGATTACGCCGTGACATACTGGGCCTTGCAAACGAAACAGATACCCCGTATATCATTAATGTGGGAGAAGTTTAAACGGCTGGCAATGTGTTTCAATAAAACCTGGAATTTCCACCCTTGGATGCCTGGCGGCCGTTCGCAATCCTCTCATCTTCACGGTCTCTTTAGATGGGCAGTGAAGGAGCAGCATGAACCTCTTCTATTAATTATATGGGGTGCAGGACCCGACTTACGGCTTGTTTGTAATCTTCCGCTAATCGGTGAAAGCCTCCCTGCACTGCATGTCGCGGTAAAACTTAGGTATAAAGCAACGATAAAGATTCTCCTGGATTTCTGCAAAGTAAATTTGCCAGACCTTGAAGGATATACGGCTTTATATTATGCAGCGAGTAGGGGCCATATTGAAATCTGCCAATTGTTTTTAAGCGCAAAGCGGATACAAGTGGATACCCTATCAAAATCTCAATGCACACCACTCTGGCTGGCTGCGGATAACGGATATAAGAATATCGTGTCGCTCCTTATAGAGAGGCAAGCGGATATTAAAGTAAGGGACGCTTCTCTCCAACAGACACCCCTATTACGAGCTGCACGAAATGGGCACGACGCAGTAGTTGAACGTCTACTTGGGAATAGGGCTAAGTTAGAGTCACAAGATGCGGACGGTCGAACACCTCTATTGTGGGCCGTAGAAAGACGGCATGAAGCGATAATGAAATTACTGCTCGAAAAAGGCGCTAAAGTAAATTTAAAAGATATTAATACCCAAAAGTTGCTAGTGTGGGCGGCAACAAAGGGGGATAAGGTGGTTCTCAGCTTGCTTTTCATGAACACTGCGGACCTTAATATTATAGATAACGGCGGTCGAACATTACTCTTATTGGCCGCTGGGAACGGCCATGAGGCAGTGGTGAAAGTACTGCTTGAGAAGGGTGCTAATCTTGAAGTTATGGATAGTAGAATGGGTCAGACACCACTCTCATGGGCTGCAGGAAATGGGCATGAGGCAGTGGTGAAAGTGCTGCTTGAGAAGGGTGCTAATATTAAGGCTGAGGCTAGGGGTCAGACACCACTCTCATGGGCTGCAGGAAATGGGCATGAGGCAGTGGTGAAAGTGCTGCTTGAGAAGGGTGCTGGCCCAGGATCAGCGTAATCAACCCTTTTAGGATATGCCGAGATGAACCGGATAATGCGGTAAGTGTAGTTACGTATATGGCATAAAGAGGGGCAACTTGAGTGAACGCCTACAGCGCAGTATAAAAAAAAGCAATGACGGGTCCAACCGAGGAGGTACTAGATTGATAGGTCCTGTATTATTGATTAAGAAATTAATATATATTATTTAGAGACGTCTCACGCAGAAGATTTTCTATATTCTCTTATTTTAGATCGGCGGACGGCTTATTTACTTTAATTTAGTAGAATTCATCCTCGGCTCCTCACGTCTTTCATGACCTTGCGATGCATCGTCCTCCTAAGCTCAGCACGATTCTTTGCTTTTTAATTATTTAGTTTGATATAAAGCTACTCAGGGGCGCCTGGTGGAACTTTACTTTCTCTTTAATTGATTTAGCTGCTCTCTTAGTTCTCTTGTTGAATAACCCCCGTTCCTCCCTAGATCCTGGCCAGATAGTAGATACATTATAAATAACATGAATTACCTTATAATCCTGTTCCCTGATAATGTCCAGCGCCCTTTGATCGCCCTCAGCTCGTCTGGCCTTACATGCCGATTTGCAGATAACGACACACTTGTTCTGAAAAGCCCACTCCGCCATGACCAATGTCGTGCGACGAAGCGACTATTTTACACATGAAAGACGAAGAGGCCTTCTCCTCTACCTGTATAGAGAGAGAGAAGATGATCTATGGCTCACTGCCCAAACACCAACATGTCCTTGAATGCGTCAAAATCACAGTATTCCATAAACAGCTAGCGTGAACATTATTGCGGAGATAAAGCTGTGGAAGCTGGGAGGAATGCGTGGCATTTTCCGTGTTTACCTGCCATACTCCTGTTCCAACTCCTGCAACATCCCCTGGATATCAAAGTACCAAATCTTATGCGACCTGCGCCGGATATCCTCATGCGCTTTCGCCATGTCGCTGCCAAACTCCGGATAATTCCACTCGTAAATTTCACATGCTTCACGACTACTCTGGACCAGCCACATCGACCGCTCATGCCTGACCTTACTGAATGTCTCGAATGCCTTCTCCAGGAGTTTTCCTTTCTGGACACCCTCTCCATCCATCGCCAGATCCCTTTGTACAAACCCCAGCACTGTTGTTAATGCCAACGCATCCTCAATCCCAATCCCCGCGCCGGCTCCATGATGCGGAGACGACGCGTGCGCCGCGTCGCCTGCTAGACAGATTCGGCCTCGACTGTAGAACTCAGCTGGATGATCCAGATGATCAAACACAGCCCACTTGTCCATCTGGTCTGGCAACAGATCAATGATCGCTTTCACAGTCGGTCCCCACTCTTTGAAAGCGATGGCCGGCTCCTCGCGCGTCGCAGGCTGCGACATCGGTTTGTCCAGTGGCCAGTCCTCGGGGTCGTTGACGAACGCCACCACGTTCACCAATTTCTGTTGCATCACGGGGAAATGAAGAAGGTGGGCGGATGGCCCGCCGTACATGTGTTGGTTGATGGCGCGGTAGCGACCTAGTTTGCTGATGGCTTGGTCCATGGGAACGAGGCCGCGGTAGGCGATCTTGTGCGTGTAGTGAGGGTACGAGGACGGGTTGGACGCGCCGAAGAGGTGTTGGCGCACGAGGGATTTGATGCCGTCGCAGCCGATTACTGTATCGCAGCTGTTATTAGCAGGTTTGGAGCAAAAGCGAACGCAGAATAACGGAATGATGGAGTACCAGCATCTGCCACTTCAACACTCCCATCTTCAAACCTCATTCTCACTTTCCCTGCTTCTTCATCCTCGTCTAGACCAACAAGCCTTCTCCTCAAACTTACTATGTCCTCTGGCATCAGCTTCAAGACCTGCTCTAGAAACTGTGCCCGATGACACCCCTCGAACCCCCTTTCTCCCGCATGCAGTTTATGCACAGTCCTGCCGTTCATATCATCGCCCACCCCATCCCCAGGATTGTGTGTATATCCATCAACAAACTGCATGTAGTTCGTCGGATTCGCAGGATCGCCGTTGGTAGTTGCCACGGCACGCACGCATTCCGGAATACGCTCGTCGATTAGGGACATGCATTTTCGTGCATTGGCGGTAAAAGCAATACCGGCCCCGATTTCACGGATCGAGGAAGCCTGCTCGTAGATTTTGACCCGGAACGCGGAGGATGGGTGGTTCAGTAATCCGAGGGCCAGCACGGTGCCGATGATGCCGGATCCGATGATCGCGATGTCCAGGGTTGTGGAAGATGCAGGAGAAGACATGGTTGCGTCTGTCTGGAAGGGTGTATTCTGGGCGATTAGGATACTTTGGATGTCGTCTCTGTCTCTGATCTAGCTGATAGACTAGGCACGACAGGGTACCATACGAAGTTATGCAAGACTGGCTGCTTACGGCCCCGTCTACATAGGCTCCACAACTAGCCCTGTCCCAGGCTATTATTCCCTCGGTCTCCGAAGACGGTTCAATTCGCGGTACCGACGGGCTACAAGCACGGCTCCTGTTCGGACCTACTCAGCCACTCCCTCCCCTTGTTTGCCTAGCTAGCTGACTGTATCCTAGTCACCAAGGTACACTCCCTAGACGTATTTGAGATTTCGCTTAGACTAGACCGGCCCTTGCGGAAATTAACGCAAACAAATACCTAGCGCTTTGTCGGCTAGAGTGTAAAACATAGGCGCTGCACGCACCCGAGTCCGTGTTACAGGAACGGCCTGGATGCAACAAGTCATTTCCCTGCGTCGTACAATTGTGACGGGGAATGCTAGCATGTGCTACGCTGGCAGTTGCCCGGGGCCCGAACTGACCGCGCGAGAGAGGGAGGCGAGAGGATTGGCACACGGTGTGGGCCAATTGTGTTTCTAACCTGGCACGGAGTCATCGGAGAGAAAGTCTTGTCAGATCTGTGCTATCCCGGTGCCTAGGGCCAGGATGGTCGTACTTGCAGCGGAAATGAAGCTGAAGTTGACAACCAAGGCTGGGGGGCAGCCAGTCCCGTGCCCTCCCGAGCCCTACTTCCAGCCGCTCCAGACGGAGTAATTCCAGTCCGGCGAGGTTACACTCCGCGACACGATGGGAAACTGAACTGGGCCGGGGGTTTCTGTCGGTGATCATATGAGCTGGCTGTCTTGGCGAGATGGCCAATTTTGGGGTTATGCCGGGTTGGAGATATGTTCTGTCGACATGGGCTTGTATGGGTGGGTAGGTTACCAGGTGACTCGATATCAAGGATAGTGTCAAGATGAGCGAGATCGCAGAAACCGCTACGCGCGTTGAGCCTCAGCGCGAGAATGAGGCTGTCGAGAATGAAGGACATGTTGATGGTTCCCTGAGCAGAGAAGAGAAACTGACCGAGGAAAATACAGAGTCTCTTACCAACTACGAGCAGTTCAAGCTGTCTCTGAGTGGCAAGCTCATCTTCTTTACTCTGGCTGTGTTGACGTTGATGGTCTCGCTGGATGGGACTTCTATATCGGTGGCGCTGCCAGTACGTCCCTTTCCCAGCATATGACGGACGAGATTCAGCACTCACAAAGAGACAGAAAATGGCAGCGGAGGTCCACGGGTCAGCAATGGAAGCTTTCTGGAGTGGGACTTCATTTCTTCTCTGTTCAACAGGTGAGCCTTACTTATTTCAGTATCGACGGTTCTGACAGAACATAGTCTTCCAGCCCAGTACCGCCACTCTATCCAACATCTTCGGTCGACGCCCTCTTATCATCATATCAATCGTGTTATTCTTCGTTGGCGCCCTGGTCGCCGGTATCGCGCACAACTTCACCCAGATCCTCGTTGGCAGATGCATCCAGGGCGTCGGCGGCGGCGGCATCGCTATGCTGTCTGAGGTGGTCGTAACTGATCTTGTGCCACTGCGTCTGCGCGGAAACTACTACGGCATCCTTAGTGCTGCATATAGCCTGGGCTCTGTACTAGGACCAATCGTGGGGGGCGGATTCTCCGAGAACGTAACTTGGGTATGTCCTCACCTGCATCTCATCGACACCTCCGCATGAAGCTAACATACGCTCCAAGCGATGGATCTTCTACATCAATTTCCCATTCATTGGTATCTCAGCCGTCTTCATCGTCTTCTTCTTTCGCCTCTCCAAGCCTCCCGGCTCCTTCCGCGAGAAACTCCTGCGTATCGACTACCTGGGAACAGTGCTCTTTGTCGGTAGCATCTCCGCCTTCCTGATCCCTCTCTCCTGGGGAGGAGTCATGTACTCCTGGACCTCCTGGCGCACGCTTGTCCCGCTCATAATTGGCGCCGTGGGCCTCGTTGTCTTCGTCATTTACGAGATCTACATCCCCTTGGAGCCGATGATCCCCCACTCAGTCTTCACGAATCGCAGCGCCGCCGTCGCCTTCATCGCCAGCTCCCTACAAGGTCTGATCCTTTGGTCCGCGCTATACTACCTCCCACTGTACTATGAGGCTGTCAAGGAATTTGGGCCCATCCTGACAGGTGTGGCCCTCTTTCCTGAAACATTTACGGTCGCGCCCAGCGCTATCTTCTGCGGCGTGATCATTACAGTGACGGGTCGCTATCGATGGGGTCTCTGGGTTGGTTGGCTCCTCTCGACAATCGGCCTTGGGGTGGTTTGTATCTTGAAGCCAGGAACCAGCACGGTAGGCTGGATCTTCCTGAACATCACCCCAGGACTCGGACTCGGCATTCTTACGGCCGCGATCGTATGCACGGTGCAGGCGTCGTCGACGAATGCGAACCTAACACTCGCGGTAGCTATGGTAGTTTTCTTTCGTGCATTTGGCCAAGCAGTGGGGATTGCTGTTGGGGGTGTTATATTTCAGAATAGAATGAAGAGTAATTTGCTACAGTATGCGGATCTGGCACCGCAGGCCGGCGAGCTCAGTCGCGACGCGGCGGCTCTGGTTACGGTGATTAAGGAATTGGGGGACACAGGGGTGGAAGGGCAGACAAAAGCGAATTTGAAGGAGGCGTATACGGACAGCTTGAGAGTAATTTGGGGGGTTATGTGTGCTGTTTCGGGGATCGGGTTGGCGATGAGTGCGTTAGTCGAGAAGTACGATTTGAATAGGGCACTAGTGACGGATTTGGGGATGAAGGGGGATAAAGAGAGGACGGAAGGACTAGAAGAGAATAGAGAGAGGGATGGTGGAGAAAGATAGTTGATATATGATATTGTAGGACTGTACGAAGTAGAGGAGATGGCTTACAGATGGACGATGGGAATACGGGGGTAGAGCGTTTAAACTAGAGTCATCAATTCCAGATAATCGATCGCACTGTCTAGTTCCTAGATCATGCATAAACTCATACTAACTGGATCCACGAAACACGACGAAATCTATCCCACATACTCAATTAACTCCTTCCAAACTCCATCCTCTTTCAACAATTCAATCTCCTCCCCAAGCAGGCAAACCAACATCTCCACGCCATCCCCATCCAGCATCGGCGCCGTATACGCCGAACAAGGCAATGGCCGATACGTCGGTCTGCGCAGGAGCCCCGGCTTACCTAGATCCCCGAACCTGGGGACACGCACATGCGCAACGCTTGAGCACGATAGGTCCGTCTTTGGATCGAATGCACCTCCGTAGGCGATATTCGTCTTGTCGGGCTCGTTCGCGATGTACGTGACGTAGCTGCGCAAGGAGTATAGGCTAGTGATATCGAGCACGCTCTTACGGAGGAAGGAAGCAAGACGGGAGAGGCTGGAATTAACGATGTCGGAGAATGACAAGCGGAGGAATGTCACTCGGATCATATGTCCCAGGTATGCCGGGGACAAGCCCATGACGCGCCGGAAGTCGACGGCGCGGCTGATCCGGGAGATGGCGTCGGGTGTTTGCAGCCTGGCGAGGCGAATGGTCATGATGCGTTGCCAGACAAAGGCTGTGAGGGCATCATTAGTGGAGACGAAGGGCGTCGAAGGGTCGAAGTCCTCTGGGTGAGCGTCCGCCATGGCTTTGATGCGGGATACCGACGCGGAGGGAATCCGAAGGTAGCGCCAATGGAAGGGCGCTACAGCGGCGAGGGGTGGGAGCTCCTTGTTCATGAATGGAGGCCGCAGGTCAGAGTGGTCAAGGAGAGGCTCATTTGGTCCCAGAAGAGGGATGATGTCTGCTCGGGGCCGGTTGGCCTCGTCGATCTGAGCCTGCGGGATAGGGTCGCCGCGCATAGCAGTCGCGAGGAGGTTCGCGATCTGGAAGATACCGCTGGCGTCGATGATGTTGTGCTGGGCCGCCAGATCAAGCAAAAGCCCACCATTGATTAGATTGGCTTGGATGTCGAGAACGGGGGCTGGGCCTTCTTCAGACTCGTCGTACGGCTCTGGGAATGCCTTCCTGGGCCCAAGCAGGTAGCCCGGTAACATGCTGGACGGGCCGTGCGCAGCGAGAAGCTCATCATATGAGGGACAAACACCCGAGTGATCTTCAACACGGATGAAACGATGATCGGGGCATTCCTGCCGCGGGAAATGTGCGACCTTGAACACCCCGGAGTTATTGGGCCCAGCGCCTTCGTTGATGACCTTGCCGGACAGGAAAGGCAGGGCAGAAACAACTGTACGGGCGGCTGATTCAAGGGATTCTAAAATAGAAGATCGCTTGCCTTCGGCCAAGGGGAAGCAGAGCAAGATATGAGTGTAGCTTTTGAGGATAGGAAGTTGACCGATGACATCCTGGAGATGATCATAGGTTACGGCGGTGCGTTCCATGGTGACTACTAGGGCAGGAATGGTATGGCCTGATTTAGTGCAGAGAAAAAGGGTTATCAAACGAGGACAACAAGTGGGAAATAGCAGAGATAGGAGTAACTGGTGTCCTTATTCAGGGGAGGGTTACGCACGGTGACGCAGTCCAGATGTAAAGAAAGCCCGACCCGGTAGGATGAGCTGACCAAGAATAGTCGTCGTCGTGGACGACTATAGACGGTCCCTTATAATAGTTTCTCCTGACGGCCGCGTTTGCATGGCGATCTCCTGTATGTTGACTCCATCCTGGCCATAATAATGCTATTGTTGCGCAGGAGCACCGTTGCGACTGGGAATATACGAAAAGAGACAAGGAGCATCCTGGTAAGGTCTCTGGAGTGCCTAACAATTCATCAATTGTGCTGAAGACTGACTGGTCTGCCTGGACTGCAAGGTATTTTGACTGGGGATAGAGCTACACTGTAAGCCTCGTACCCAGTCATCCCTGTAGTTGCCGCCCTTCTCGTCGGCTTGAACACATATCGAAGTTTCAGACTGCAGCTCAAAAGACAAAAACCCTGAGACAGTTAGGCACGGACAACGTAGACTCTTAATAGGCCTTCCTACAGTGCCCATTCCATGCCAACCTACTATCCACTGCATATTCCCTGTGTTTAATAGTTGCCTTTCCACGCATCATCCTCCAAATCTCACAGAGCGTAGATCCCAGATCCATTTGCTTATAAAACCTCCCGAGCGTGCAGCTATCCAGCCAGCAAGCAGGGAATCCAACATTAAACTTCAGATGATCAAACACTGACCCCCTCAGCTCTGAATAAGCGCAGATCCCTGATTTGTTACCTCTTGGACGAGACTGTGCGACGTGGTCTCCAAATCTGACTGGAGGGGCGCAATCAAGACCACAAGCAGTGCTGCGTCGTTAATGGCGAAACTTGTCGACAGATGATTGCCCACTGTCACTGCTGGCGAGATGATGGCGTCACAAAGACGGTATACAGCAGGAAAATATTCGATGTTGTGTCTGGACGCGGATTGTTTGTTGGCGGATCACCGCATGAGCTGGATCAATGGGCTGGGATCTGCCATGGTGGTGACATGCAATCAAGGAGAGTTGCAGCTGTTCTGCTGTGAGAGCATTGTTATGAAATGGTCGCACTCGATCACAACCCCCTGCTCCATGAAAGCCAACAGTACTGCAGTCAGGATGGGTTGGTGGAATTATACAATACAGTCAACCTTCCTAACCCTACCCCGGTATCCCTACACCCATCAACCATGCGAATCTCCCATCCAGCCCGATTTAGGATCAATAAAATGTCAATATACACGAAACCAAAGAACAAGTGGAGCGACCAGGGCCCTCCAGGCCAGTTCTTGACGCGATTAAATTCCACCATTTGCTACAAACCACCAGCAGGAACCCGACTAATGTTCTGGGCCAGTGATGATTGCAGATCCAGGCCGTATTTTAATGTAATGATTGACGCAGTGCCACCCTCACCGATTTCTTCCCAGCATTCCAGCAGGGGCCTGTCTGCACGTCTGGGTCGGGGCCAGGTCTGATCGTGGTTCTGGTTCTCGTTGTCGTTCTAATCGCAGATTCTTCTGATCTGATCCGACCTGACTTGACATGGCCTGACTAGAATGGATCCTTGTGGCCTAGGATCAAATCCATACAGTTGTAGATCTGAGCCTTGGCCTCGGATTTGAGAGAAGACAGACACCGATTATCAGGATAATGGCAGATGGGAATTAAGACCTGTTCACGAGGAACGGAAGCAAACTTCTATGCCACCAGGAAATCCCATCATTGAACTCAATCAACCACCTCATCCCAGCAGATACTACCACTGTCCCCAGTGTGTTCAACGCAGCGCAACAGCAGTTCGTACCAGACTTCAGCACTCCTTCCCGACAAACTATAGTTCCAGCTTGTGCCATCTGCTGTCCCCAAACATTTGGCCAAGAACTTCGTTCCTTATATTCCTATCCACCCAGTAGATTGATCAGGCGTCATCGCACAGCATCGATCAATTATCTCCCTTGCTCCTACCAAGTCCGACTATAGAGACCACACCTACCATAGACCAGAAAGGCCGTGAGTTGGAACTAAACTCCGCTCCGAACCGACAGCGAATCTAAAGGCCGGACAAGCTAAAATGGTGTCGACTCCCACCATCTCTCGACAGCGCCCAGGCTCGGCATGTGAGGAGTGCCGTCGTCGCAAGGTCCGCTGTGATCGTCGTCGTCCGCAGTGCCAGGTCTGCTTTGAGACGGGGATCGAGTGCAAGATAAATACAACAAGGTTGCCCAGGGGGCCTCGCAAAGGGCAGTTACGCACATTGAGGACGAGAATAGGTATGATGAAGTCCGTTCATCTGGACTTGGGGGTATTTTATGCGTGAATAGACAGCTGATTGAGCAACACAGCGGCCCTGGAACGGTGCCTTGCCGATCAACACCCAGAGATAAACCATCAAATGGCCGGTCTCTTTAACGGGTCTTTAGTCGACATGGACTCGGAGGACGATCCCCTAAAAGACCTACCTCCACTACCTGATAGTCTCCCTAGCTGCCTTTTGGACGAGCGCGGAACAGACATTAAATCGCCTAAATCCATGGGCTCGCAACCACGACCAAGTGGGCTTGTGTCCGAATTCATGCGAGCTGATCTGTAAATCCCCTTCTTCCCCTTACTGTATCTCACTCTTCCTCCCGACAAAGCCTCTGACGAAAACAGGGACCAACTCTACTTCGACCGCGTCCACCCGTTCGCCCCGATCCTCCAACGCTGGCGCTACCATGTCTGGGCCAAGCAAAGCAAGAAGACCGATGCGCAGATCTGCCTCCAATATGCCATGTGGACCGTCTCCGCGTCCCTATCGGCGCAGTTCCAATCCTTCCGCGACACACTGTACCAGGAGACACGGCAGATCCTAGACAGCCTGGATGTACGGACCCCCAGGTCTGTAGCCACGGGCAGCGGATCGGGCGCAAATATCGAGCAAGCTCAGGCGTGGGTTCTCGTCTCAATCTACGAGTACATGCATCTCTCGCCACAGCAGGCGTGGATGAGCGCTGGGCGGTGCTGTCGACTTGTTCTGGGCATGCGTCTTTACGAGCTGGACGACCCAAATAATCCAGTCACGATGGCGAGGGAGCAGGATGGATTTGTCGACTGGACGGGACTTGAGGAGCAGAGAAGGACGTTCTGGATGGCCTATTCGCTGGATCGTTTCATCAGCTTTCACAATGGGTTGCCGTTCACGTTGAACGAACAGTTAGTATGTATTCGGTCTACAACCTGATCAGGGCGAGTAGAACTAACAAGACAAAGCAGATCTCGACGCGGCTGCCAGTGCCCGAGGAAGAGTTCCAGGCTGGCCAGCCTGTCGTAATGCGATTTCTGCCCGAGGTAATGGCGCGCAGCTGTCCCGGTGAAAACGCAGGCGGCACGGCGATCTCGTCGTTTGGAGAATGTATTATCCTGGCGACGATTTGTGGCCGGGCGCTCTCTCATCGCCAGAAACTGGCAGTTGAGCAGATTAACGGCGATGTGTTTGATGGGATCTGGACACGACATCAGTGGTTGCATGAACTGTTGAACCATCGGATCCAGGTGCTGTCAACATCCACGCAGGTGGATTCCATGCTCATCTTCGCGCGAATAGTAGCGCAGACCATGGTGCTATATTTGCACAACGTGCTGGAGTCGATTGTTTGGAAGACCGGGGATCATCTGTTGGGCATTATTGAGTATGAGAGCCTGTGCATTGTGGCGGCCCATGAGGTGGTCAATCTGGTGAAGTTGCAGGGACAGCTGGGGTACTTCAAGGTGAGCTTACCTTGGCCATTGTTTTAGACCAATGGTGGGAGATACTAATCTTCTAGGTGCATCCCCTAACACCAATTCCTTTGATGATGTGCACCGAGTTCTTCACGGCACATGGATACCTGGACTCATCGTTTGATGTCATGTTGAGAGAGCTGCTAGAATGTCTGCAAGACCTGGATCGAGTCAAAAATCCTATCCAGAGTCCGCAATTATCTGTGTCGTAGTCCTTTGCTTAAACAGTGAAATGCCACAGAATACCAAGCTGATAATAATGATCTGTAAACCGCCCCGATCTTTTAGATAGGCATATAATCTACCTAGCAACCCCCATTGCAATTGAATGCACCCTCCTTTCAATATCAAGTGACACTTCCAACCCCGATATTTATATACCAGACACCCCTTTCGATCCTTTCTACCCACCGCTCCCGACTCGGTTATGTTTCACCATACTCCGAACGGCGTCTAAAGGGTCCTGGGCCCTAACGTCAGCACGCTTTCGGCCTTCTGGTGTAACCACAGACTGGCTTTCTTTGCGTGGAGAGGAAATTACAGGGAGCAGGCAGGCCGAAGAGATAAGCCGGCCAGGAAACTCCGGCCGACGTGTGCCCCGAAAAAGCAATATATCTGCATCGGTGGCAAAGTTGGAATGATGCTTTTTTTTAGGTATGCATTCAATAAATATACAATGCTTGGTGACTACGTGAAGACGACCGATATCATACTAGAGGGTAACAAGAGAGACAAACATAGGAATGAGCTTCTTTTCTAAACCCTACACTGTACTGTTTTATTATCTCTCTAACACTGGTCACCAAAATGGCCAGCAAGCTCTCTCCTCCCCCTGGCAATCAAACCGTCCTCGTGTTCGGCTGCCAATGTCTCGCCTTCTCGGTAGACGACTTCCTCACACTCCGCGAAACAATTCTCTCATCCCCAGAGTATTCCTGGGCTCTCGATGTCCTCGCAGAACTTCCTGTCTACTATCGTACTGCAACAAAGCACGTCCCCAAGCTAACCACCATTCCTGGCGCCCGTCAACTCCGCTCGTTATATGAATGGTTCCGAACAGGAGATGTGGCAGGGGAGATATTCCCGCCGCCGTATATCCAGCTCGCGCCCCTCCTCATGCTGACGCATTTTACGCAATACGAGCAGTACCTGCGACTAACGTGTAGAGGGTACAAAGAGAATGGGAAGATACATGCGGAGGAGAGTGAGATAGGGGAGATCGTAGGGTTTTGTATTGGGTTCCTGAGTGCAGCTGTGGCCTCAGCTGCAGACTCTAGGGAAAGGTTAGCAGAGTATGCCAGTGTCGCGGTCAGACTGTCTATGCTTCTGGGTGCGATTGGCGACGCACAAGAGGTTGATGAAGAGTGGACGTCGCTGGCGACGGTGTGGAAGGGGGAGGACATGGAAGAGCTGTTGGGGGGGCTTCTATGTGAATTTCCCGAGGTATGTTCTTTTATGGTCTCGTTTATCGCTCAGTCATGTTAGCTAATTAAACAGGCCTATATGACCGTCCGCTACGACGACAATCGTGCGACTATCATGACTCCCCGACGCAGCATGTCTCAGCTCCAAGAGTCGCTCCAGTCTGCCGGCTTTGGATGCAACCAGGTCGACTTTAACGGCCGATATCACTGGAACAGACACAAAGACACTGTAACATCTCTCCTCGCCATGTGCTCAACCGAACCATCCCTTCAACTCCCCGACGCATCGCAGCTGGTATTGCCTACACGCGCAAACACAGGGGGTGAACACGTTCGCTCAGGGCCCTTGACCACATTGGTCATCGAGTCTATACTGTCACAACAATGCGACTGGTTACGCACATTCTCGGCAGTCTACGAGTCCAAACTACAAAACAGTGACTCCATCATCGTCGAGTTCGGTCAGGAACGCTGTGTCCCGCCGACATTCATGCGGAATCTCCGCGGCCGAGTCATGCACTTCACAGACCTGAGCCTAGACCTGGTCTCTCGTCTATCGCCGCTCAATACCAATCCCAGAACATACGACACAGATATCGCAGTCATCGGCATGGCCTGTCGCGTAGCAGGGGCCGATGACCTTCCTGAACTCTGGAGCCTTCTCTGCTCTGGCATTTCACAGCACGAAGTCATGCCGGAAGCGCGATACAAACACTTCGAGACGCCCTGGCGTCCTGACGCACAGCGTCCTTGGTTTGGCAACTTCGTCCGCGACATCGACGCCTTCGACCATAAATTCTTCAAAAAGGTCCCTCGCGAAGCCATGTCGCAGGACCCGCAGCAACGACTCATCCTACAAGTCGCGTACCAGGCGCTTGAGCAAGCAGGATACTTCCACGACACCAACCAAGACCGGAATATTGGATGCTATGTGGCCTGCTGCACAGTTGACTACGAACATAATGTGAATTGCCACCCAGCTACGGCATACGCAGCGACGGGTCTGCTTCGCAGCTTCATGGCGGGCAAACTAAGCCATTATTTTGGGTGGCGAGGTCCTGCATTTTGCGTTGATAGCGCTTGCTCGGGCTCAGCTGTGGCATTGCACCAAGCCTGCCAGGCTGTGTTGAAAGGCGAGTGTCGAGCTGCGCTGGTGGGCGGCGCTAATTCCATCATGAGTCCCTTGGCTTATGATAATCTGGCCGGCGCATCCTTCGTGAGCCCCACTGGCCCATGTAAGCCCTTTGATGCGAAGGCAGACGGATACTGTCGGGGTGAAGGCTTTGCAGCCGTGTATATCAAGAAGATGTCCGATGCGTTGGCGGACGGAGACCCGATTCTCGGCACGATTGCTGCCACGGCGGTCGAGCAGAATAACAACTGCACGCCGATCGTGGTGCCCGATGCGACCTCTTTGGCGGGTCTATTCAAGAAAGTGACAAACAGAGCCAAGATCCACCCACGGGATATTTCCGTCGTCGAAGCGCATGGGACTGGTACCCAGGCCGGTGATCCAGCTGAGTACTCGAGTGTCAGGCAAACACTGGCTGGGCCACAGAGAGAAACGCCGTTAGCTTTGGGGTCGGTCAAAGGTCTAGTAGGACATACAGAGGGCGTATCGGGGTTGATTGCGCTGGTCAAGGTGCTGTTGATGATCCACGAGGGCATGATTCCACCGCAGCCCAATTTCGAGACGCTCAACCAACATATTCAAGCTCAAGAGGATGACCGTATTGATATCGTGACGAAGCTAACGCCATGGACGGTCGGATTCAGAGCAGCCCTTATCAATAACTATGGTGCTTCTGGCTCGAATGCATCCATCGTTCTCACTCAGGCTCCCAGGGGCAATACTCGCTCTGCTATCCATGGAGATAATCTACCACTGCCAGTGCGACTATGCGGATTCGACGAGAACCGCTTGCGAGATTATTCCGCTAAACTTCTCCAATTTCTCCGCAATCAGAGAGCTGCAGGGTCTCAGCGGTTGACTCTGGCTAATGTTGCGTTTAATGTGTCACGACAGACAAATCCAACGTTGGACAGACATGCATTGTTCAGTTGCCGGTCAGTCGGTGAGCTGGAAGCAAGGCTTCAGACAATTGTGGAAGGAGACGAGACATATTTTATCAAAGCCAAGGAGCGTCCTCGCCCGGTGATACTATGCTTCGGTGGACAGGTATCTACATGTATCGGCCTAGACAGAGCGGTCTACGACGCGATGCCGCTCCTCCGTCGACACCTGGATGAATGCGACACACTCCTGGAGATAATTGGGCACAGTGGCATATATCCCGGTATTTTCTCGAGAACCCCAGTCACAGATCAAGTTCAACTGCAGACTCAACTCTTCGCGCTGCAGTACTCGTGCGCGCAGTGCTGGATAGACGCTGGACTGGCTGTCACTGCAGTAGTCGGGCATAGCTTTGGAGAGCTGACGGCGCTGTGTGTCTCCGGCATACTGTCTCTTGCTGATGCACTACTCCTAATAACCCGTCGAGCAGCGCTTATCCGAGATCATTGGGGACAGGACAGCGGTGCCATGATTGCCGTCGAGGCAGACCAGGATGAGATACTCCGTCTGCTTGATGAGGTACATCGGTTACATACTACTCAAACCCCTGCTACGATAGCATGCTATAATGGCTCCCGAAATTTCACGTTAGCTGGCTCCACAGCGTCAGTAGATCTGGTCCAACAGAGACTCCTCCAGCCGGCATATGTTCACATCAGATCCAAACGACTGACAGTCACCAATGCATTTCACTCGAGTCTGGTGGACCCACTAGTAACTGCCCTCGAAAGAGTAACAGAAGGTCTGAAGCTACGCGAGCCAGTTATCCACCTCGAACGTGCAACCGAAAGAGTGTCGGCTGGTGTTCCGCCACTGAGTATCGTGTCTGATCATCTTCGCCGGCCAGTCTACTTCCACCAAGCCGTACAGCGTCTTGCGGAGAAGTACCCTTCTAGCGTATGGCTCGAGGCTGGATCAAATTCCACTATTACATCAATGGCAAACAAGGCTTTGTCGATGCCCGCAGAACATCACTTCCAGTCCGTGAATATAACCGGTTCCACGGGGATTCAGAGCCTCACCGATACCACCCTTGCGCTTTGGAGGGAAGGTTTACAACTGCGCTTCTGGGGCTACCATCCTATCCAAACCCCAGAATATTCACCAATTCTCCTCCCTCCGTATCAGTTCGAGAAATCGCGGCACTGGATGGACAACAAGAAGCTTCCTGCTTCCATAGCCTCCATACCTGCCTTGCCTACGCAGCAGGATAAAATGTTCACGTTCCTTGGCTACCAAGATGCAGTGCAACAAGTTGTCAAATTCAATATCAACACATCACATCCAGACTACGTCGGCCCTGTATCCGGACACGTCGCAGTATCCACAGCGCCTCTCGCGCCAGCCTCCTTCCTTCTAGACATCGTGATCGAAGCCTTGCACACACTGCCAGAAGCCAAAGACAGGATCCCTCAAGTCCACTCCGTGACCAGCGACGCGCCACTCTGCCTTGACCCATCGCGCACCCTCTGGATGGAACTCCACGCAACAGACTGCTCCAAGCATACCTGGAACATTAAGTTCCTCAGTGAGAATCCGACGAAAGGGGCCCGTTCGCAAATGATGCACTGCTCAGCGCGTATCATCCTCTTCCCTCAAAATTCCCCGGACCTAGGCGCGCAATTTATCCGCTACAGCCGACTAGTCAGCCATGCCCACTGTCGCGATCTCCTCGTTGACCCTAACGTGGACGACATTCTGCAAGGTCGAACAATTTATCGCGCGTTCTCTGAAGTCGTCCAATACTCGGCTCCCTATCGAGGCGTCACCAAACTCGTCGGGAAAGGTACCCAGTCGGCTGGCCGCGTGGTTAAGAAATATACCGGCAAGACGTGGGCAGACCCCCATCTCTGCGACTCGTTCAGCCAGGTCGGTGGCTTCTGGGTGAATTGTATGACAGACAGGTCTTCTGAGGATATTTATATAGCTAGCGGAATGGAGATGTGGATGCGGTGTCCGGAGTATGCTGATACGCTTGCAGCTAGGCCAGAGACTTGGGACGTGCTCGCGATGCACCGCCGCGAGGACGGATATTATATTAGTGATGTGTTCGTATTTGATCCAGAAAGTGGGAAGCTGGTCGAAATGTTCTTGGGCCTGCAATACTCAAAGATCGCGAAAGTGGCATTTGCCAAGATCTTGAAGAGTTTGGCGCCAGGTTGTGTGACTTCCTCAGAGCCGAAGGGGGGTGAAAAGGTACTGAATGCTGAACAGGACAGTACAGTTGGCAAACCCGACACAGAGACAAGGCTTGAAAAGAAGGCTACTGTGAGTATATCCAGCCGGGTCAAGGCTGTCGTTGCAGAGTTTTGCGCCATGGATCCGAGCGAGATCCACGACGATGGCCACATGGCTGACGCTGGAGTTGACTCTCTCATGGCGATGGAGCTGGCGCGTGAAATGGAAGAAGCATTTGGGTGTACCCTCCCTGCCACTGACCTCATGGAAGCCGAGACATTCCGTGATATGGTCAAGTGTGTGCAGACTGCCTTGAGAGTTCAAGATGATGGAAGCAGCAGTACAACCGAAGAAGAGGAGCGTTCAGATGAAGCGATCGACACGCTGCCGTCAGAATCGGTGACAAGTATTCTGTCAGATGCGCCAGACCTGTGCCTCTCTCAGGACGCGGTCCTAAAAGCATTCGGAGAGGTCAAGGCGCTGACAGATCAGTTCCTATCTGATAACCAGTGTAGTGGAGGAGTTCATGCATTCGCACCTCTGCAGATCCAGCTTTGCGTTACGTTGACTCTCGAGGCGTTCGAGGAGCTGGGTGATACCATTCGCAGCGCGCAGCCAGGTAATCGTCTCAAGCGGATTTCCTTTGACCCCCAGCATCAGGAGCTCGTCGACTACCTCTACAGGAGGCTTGAAGAAGCTCGGCTAGTGGATCTCGATGGACCAACTGTGATCCGCACAGCGATTGAAGCTCCTATGCGCTCCAGCACCGCCATCTTGGAGGAAGTTTCCCGCGTGTATCCCGAGTACGCCGGAGCCAGCAAACTCTCGTTCTTTACAGGAAGCCATCTTGCCAGTGTTCTGCGCGGCGAGCAAGACGGCCTTCAGCTCATCTTCGGCACTAAAGAGGGCCAAGAGCTAGTCTCATGGATGTATGGTGACGAGCCACACAACGTCTCCGGATACAAGCAAATGCTGGACTTTATTCAGCGTCTAGCCCGGTCAATTCAGACTGCAAGCGGTCCCCTTCGAATCCTAGAAATGGGCGCCGGCACAGGCGGCGGTACTAAATGGTTCCTGCCCGGGCTAGCAAAATTGAACATCCCCGTGGAATATACCTTCACAGACATCTCCGCTGGGTTCGTCGCGCAAGCTCGTCGCCGATTCAAAGACTACTCGTTTGTACAGTATCGCGTGCACGATATCGAAAAGGCCCCGGCCGACGACCTCCTCGGTACTCAACACATCATCATAGCGAGTAACGCCGTGCACGCCACCTCTAATCTACAGCAATCCACGCGGTATATGAAACGGGCGCTCCGCAATGACGGTGTGCTGATGATGTTGGAGATGACCAGACCTGTGTTTGCCATAGATATTGTGTTCGGTCTGTTCCGTGGATGGTGGGTGTTCAACGATGGACGACACCATGCGATCACAAACGAGTCGCGCTGGGAGGTGGATCTTCATGCGGTCGGATATGGTCATGTAGATTGGACGGATGGATATTCGCCTGAGGTCAGTGTCCAGAGAGTGATCTTTGCCACCGTGTCCGGAGAGCAGCGAGAGAGGTTGCCGTTGGGCACTAAGACGACTTCCCCTCCGGTGGTGGTGGACAATATTGCTCGCCATAGGTCGACGGAAGAATACATTAAACGAGCGACGGAGGGGTTTAAAGCACCGATTAGGCCCGTCGCTGCGATCTCGGACGAAGGCTATGGTGTGTTGGTTACTGGTGCGACAGGCAGTTTGGGATGTCATGTCGTGGCTCGGCTGGTTCGAGATCCTGCAGTTCGCACTGTTATCTGTTTGAACCGACTGTCGAAAGAAGACGCTCTTGACCGCCAGGTTCAATCATTCTTGGACAAGGAAATTGGCCTGACTGCACAAGAGTTATCCAAGCTGCAGGTGATTGAGACAAACACCTCGGAGCTGAATCTTGGGCTGCCCAGCCAACAGTTCAATGAGCTCATACGCATTGTCACGCATATCGTGCATAATGCCTGGCCCATGAGCGGTATATCCAGACTGTCTGTCTTCGAGCCACAGTTTCAAGTGATGCGCAGCCTGATCGATCTCGCTCGTGAGGCCGCTGGTGTGCGCACAAAGCCCATACGGTTCCAACTGATTTCCTCCATAGGCACCGTTGGTCATCGTCCTTTGCTATCCGGTGAGGCGGTTGTTCCTGAGCAACGGACGAAGATCGACTGGGCACTTTCAAACGGATACGGTGAGGCGAAGTATATCTGCGAGCGGATTCTGGATGAGACCCTCCACCAGCACCCAGATCGCTTCCATGCTATGGTACTCCGCCCAGGGCAGATCGCTGGATCAAGCGACTCGGGATACTGGAACCCCAGCGAGCATTTACCCGCCATCATTAAGTCTGCGCAAACCTTAAAGCTTCTCCCTGATTTCCAAGGTCTGTTGTCCTGGACTCCTGTGGACGATGTTGCCGGGACTGTTGTCGACTTGCTCTTCGGGGCTGAAAGACCATATTCTGTGTATCATATTGACAACCCTATTCGACAGCCGTGGAAGAAGATGGTGAGTTTGTTAGCAGACGAGTTAAATGTCCCCAGGAGTAACATCGTGCCGTTTGCGGAGTGGATTCAGCGCGTGAAATCGTTCTCTGGCTCATCTGATGACAACCCAGCTGCTCGAGGGGCGGGTTGGCTGGAGGAAAACTTCGAGCGCATGTCTTGTGGCGGATTACTTCTGGATACCACAAAATCGAGGGAGCATTCGAGGACTCTGGCCAGAGTTGGACCTGTCGGCGAGGACGTGGCGAGGCGATACATATCCAGTTGGAAGAAGAGAGGATTCTTGCATTAGACTGTTCCTTTTGTCCCTCGGCCTATTGCTAACTTAGCATCGATTTCATTAATACTCAATGACTTAATGCCTCATACATTCAAGCCAATATAAGAACCAACTTCTCAGCATTAACACCCTCTTCCAAAATCTCCGTCGCTTTTCAAACCATCTAACCTCTTCCTAATCACTGTCGCTTTCGGCTTCGCCACAAAAACCCCCTTCTCCAACGCCAGCACGGTATAGTATCTTTCCCAAATAGCCGGCCCCGTATCACGTGTGCAGAATGCCCTACAGTGAAAACCGTGGGCAACATCTTCTATTCATGTCCAATAAGCTACAGCAAGGGTCTAGGCCTAGACATAGGTTAAGATATCCTTAACCCTGCTTAATCTGACCTAGGAGCTTATTGGATGTGGTTTGGACCGGTCTAGTTTTAACTACAACCAACCCACAGTCTAACGATACCATATCATTACTAATAAAATTCTAAACAGAGCCAAGAGGCAATTATCTACCTTTACTAGTTATATTCCAAAACATTTCTCAGCAGGGATAAGACTTCACGTCTGGGGAGCATGCCGGTTTGGTTGGAGAATCGACCACGTCCGTCAGATAATTTGTCACGGCGATATCTCTAACTTTGCCAATGTTAGGAAATCATAATAACAAAGTGATTGTTTATCTATGCAGCCTAGTGCTGATTATCCATTTCACATTCCTTTATCCTTTACCAATAGTTAGGCCTATCCATCTACATTCACTATAACACCCCAATTAGCGTATGCTTCAAACAAACAAACATGTCACTTAACATATCTTCGCTATTTTCCGTACAAGGCATCGTTGCTGTCATTACAGGAGGGGGATCTGGTGGGTTATATCCTCTCTCATCAGGTCCATCTAAAAAAATAGGCCTTGGCCGCAGCATTGCGCTCGCTCTCGACGGCAACCATGCATCCAAAGTCTTCATCCTTGAACATCGCGAACACATCCTACTTAGAGACCTGCGCTCAAGCACGCAACCACACCCTCATCTCCGTCCCAGTGGACGTGTCCTCCAAACAGTCTCTTGAAGAAGCATACCACACCATTGCAGCGCAAACCAACCACATAGACCTCCTAATCGTAAACAGCGGCATTCTTGGCCCTCCATCCTGTCTTCCCTTAAACACTAACCCCAGCCTCTCAGAATTCCGCGATCACCACTTCTCCCACCCAATGGACTCCTTTAATCGTGAGTTCGAGGGAAATATCACAGCAAGCCACTATACGATTCTCGCGTTCCTCCCTCTCTTAGAAAACGCAAACCGCTCCCGCCCTATTCCAGAAGAGAATAATCCCTCTCCTCCCCGTCCGCAAATCATCATTACCAGCTCGATCAGCGCGTTACTCAGCCGTCCAGCAGGGTTCGCGTACGGCATGTCTAAAGCCGCCCTTCTACACATGGTGTCGATCTGGTGCTCGTTTCTCGCACATCACCAGATCCGAGTCAACAGCATCGCACCGGGCATTTTCCACTCCGACATGACAGCCCCTGCGTATCAGCAGCTCGAGATCCAGGGGACAGGCGACACTGACGGTTCCTTTCCGGCGACGCATATTCCACTTACCAGGGGTGGTGGCGAGATGGACATTGCTGGATTGGTGTTGTGGATGGCGAGACGATTGTTTTGGATGTGGAGAGGAGGATGGTTGCTTTACGAGTTGGTTTATTTGCTTTTGTTGAACCTTTTCCGCCTCGTACTGTACACACACACACACACAATTTATTAACGCCCGGCGGCTAAGCCGAAAGGGCAACTATCACTGATCTATTATACATGTCTAACTATATATGCCGTGTCTCCTCGGAGCCCATGCATGATCACGCTTAATTTATGTCATATTAGCTGTCAGTATCGTAGCGGGTTCTTGTGGGTTAGTAATTTTGTTAGTAGACTAGTTTAAAGGCGCTTCTTCAAGTGTTCAACATCCTATTCTCGGCAATTAAAGCGCGTCTACCACCTCTGGCACAAGGTGGTTGTTGTAGATTAGTTTGGGGAGGATATCGTTGGTGTTAATTAAAATGGTTAAACAGCTTCGAGTCGGCCTGTGGCGATTATAAACCGTATTAAAGCTCGTACCGCTTTTAAGTTCGGCGACCAGTCCTGATCGTCGGAAGAAGATTTTCCGCCTAGAAAGAAGGATAGATTCCCTCGGTGAGTATGAGTATATTACAGCATTTTCGTCCGTTATATAGTCCACTTCCGACATCGAAAGAGGAAGTGCTCAACTATTTTACTTACTTATCCACATGCATACTAATCCGTCTATAATATCTTAATTTGATAGAGATATCTATTTAATCTTGCCATGCCGGTTCGGAGTTAAGCCAGAACGCTTGCTTCTTTCCACGATAAACGGTCATACAGCCGCCGGGTGTGCTTACCTGGGAGTACTGCATCCACTCGTTTCGCGTGTCTCCCTACACTCTCTGACAGGCCATTGCTGGGGACTGCTTGGGAACGTGCGATATTCAGTATCGTCGACTTCATCCTGGGGACCTGTTCTTGCGGAACAGCATCTTTTCGTGTCGCGGCTCTGGCCTGCTCTTTGGCTAAACCTAATAGTTTATTGTCTTCGTTAGCGGGGATCCAACGGATATTAACTTGGTTTTCATTTCTCCGCAGTCTTCTCATTAACTTGTACAGTTACGAGACGAATTCCTGGCCCGACTGTTATTAAGAATTCCTTAGTGTCAGAGCCGCCGCTTTGTTACTTATAAGCAGCGTGATCCTGTAAGCTTTCAATTCTATTACCGTATTCAACGCATATACCATTACTGCTAGCTCCGCAGAGAATGGATTTTGCTCCGCTCTTACCCCTAATATAACGGAAAAGGTCTTCAGTTTCGGTTTTCAATACCGAGGCGGCTACTTCTCGGTCGCTATCCCAAATCCTACCACCTCGTTTCGTGCCGAACTGCTGACCGCGATCTATATTAGTCTACCTGGTTCGGTCTGCGGCTCCAGGATTACTTGTATATCAGCCTGCACGCGTGTCTCCCATAGTAATAATATAAATAAATTAATAGTTTCGAGTATTTCCATCTCAATGTTCTTCAGCGCGTCCGCTACATAGTACAAAGGTGAGCGATGGAACCTTCTGAATTTCTTGATCCGCGCTATATTTCTGCGGAGGGGATTGGTCTCTGGTAGGATGTAGATATCCGTCCACATCTTCACGGCCCGTCTCCAGAATCGCTGTTATACAGTAGCAATGTGGGCCTCCGCCTCTGCTACACTGGTGGCGACCGTGAGGAACGTTCCTACAATAGCCTGCGCTCCTACTCTTTAGACTCGGTTAATCGGTTTAATAGCCTTGTCCTTGCACGCGTGCATCCAGATATTAGACGCGTAGTCCACCACCGGGGCAACCGTCGATGTGAAGAGCTGCCGCGCTATTACAAAAGATAGACCTCGAAGTCGTCAAAGCTCTATCGCCGCCTCCAGGCCCTTAGATGCTGCCCTCGCGATATGTTCTTTATACTTAAGTCTCGTATCCATCAAAACCCCCAGGATCTTGACATGGTCTTTTGGCTTAACGGTTTATCCCTTGATAGTGAACGGATCCTGGTCTAATTTGTGCGCCTTGGGAGTAAAATATATAATGGATGTTTTGTCTATTTCGAAAGTCGCTCCGCTCCTTTTTTCCCAGTCGAGTGCTTTACTGATAATCGTTTTAATACCTTCCCGGTTACTCCGTACAGTTGGCCCGGTCACCCATGCGGTAAAATCGTCTATAAAGGCGATCGCTCCGCCCTGGCTGTCGATCTGTCATTGCACAAGGTCTGCATTAAAGAAGAGGAACAGGATCAGGGATAGGGGCGATCCCTGTGGCAGTCCAGCCTGTGGCAGACTTTGAACCTCAGATAACTACCCATTAATTTGGATATTCGCTGTTCGTTCCGAGCAGAACGCCTTAATCCACCGAAACAGGACCTCCGGTATGCCTCGGGCTTTTATCCTTTAAATTAATCGTTCTTTACACACTCCGTTGTAGGCTTCTTTGACATCGAAGCTAATCAAACTTAACACCCGTCGGTCGCGCCACGCCGTATAGATTTGCTCTTGTAGGAGCACTAGTGCTTATTCCGCGGATCGTTACTTTCGGGCTCCGAAGTGGCTGGTCGGGAGCAACCCGTGAGTCTCTACCGCATATAAGATCCTTTCTGCGATCACTGATTCCAGTATCTTTCCTAGCGTCGCTAGGAGTGAAATTAGCCTCCATGCCTTGACAATTATATAATCCTCTTTATTCGGCTTTTTAAGCGGTATGATCTTCGCGTGTCTCCACTATCTTAGCAACGTGCCTTCTTCCAGCAAGGATTAGAATAGATTAATGACCCTGTGCTTGACCGTGGGCCACGTCATCTTCCAAACTATTATTAATAGGCTATCTTCACCAGGCGCCTTCCACGACTTCGCCCCCAACAGTTACCGCTCTACCTCCTCTATCGTAATAGCTAGTATCTCTACCGGTACTCTCTCGGGTCTGGTTCCTTCATCGTCAATATTATCTAGAAGAGGCGGAAAGAATTTAGTCAGCAATTCTTCTACTTACTCCGTATAATCAGTGGTGGTACTTCTATCTGCTCTCAGGAGCTGCGGGACCTTTCCGAATACTGTATTCTCCCCCGAATTTAGGTATTTAGCGGCTTTCCATATATTATTATTATCTGTAAGAAATTCATTCCAGTGCTTTTTCTTCTATTTTCGGATAGCGTCATGGTATTGTTTTGCTGCACTTTAGGCCGTCTTTTCTAGGTGTGGTACCTTTCGCCCTGCCCGTCGCTCAGAGCGGGCGCGATTTCGCTAGTAAGTGTATATTTAGCGGAGCTATGTCAGATCAGCTGTCCACCATCTCTTCGCGTATGGCGACGGTTTTGCTTTTAGTGTCAAGGCATGTACTGCTTTCGAGACCGCAGACATTAGTCGATCGGTTTTCTACTGCACTGTGCCTTCCGACGGAGTGGCGGCCAAGGTGCTCGTGATTCTGGTATTAATCTCTTTCCATGGCGCGTTTTTCAGTAGAAGCCGTTCCTGATGCTTTAGGATCGGCCACGGGGTATTAAATATAGTCTTAATGGTGCAATAATCCGAGCCGTAGTCTGTCCCATATATTACACACTTAGCCACAGAGTCTGTCAGGTTTTCCGAGGCCAGAATAAGGTCGATTATAGACTCGCAGTCCCCACTTTATCCTTTACTATGCCATGTTTTTATGCCTTATTTAAGTAGACTGCTGAGGGAATATTCATTCATGAGGTCGATGATTAAATCCGCTTTACCTTGCCTCGTCAGCGACACGTCGTCTCCTCCCTAGAGTTGGTTATGACGGTTGAAATCCCCCACGATTATAAGCTCCACCACGGTGCCCGTGTCTCGCCGTACTTTCGTGATCGCCTTTCTTAGGTGATCGCACACGTTGTCCAATGCTAAGGCATCCCCTCCCTCTACGTAAACTGATGCCATAAAGATCAGTCGCCTAGGAAACCGGATGACTGCTGCTGTCAGATCCGGGGATTCTATCGTTACTTGCTCCGCCTCTATATCTTTATTAATTCAGAGTATGCTTCGGATCGCCCATCTACCTTCCCTTCAGGTAAAAGGCACTATCTTTATCCATTTGTGATGTCCCATCGGGGTAGTTAAGAGCCGGCCTTGAATTCTCCTCGCTTGGGATTCCTGAATCGCCAACGCCACTACGTTCTGTGTGTCTTCGTCATTTATTAAACTCTCGTGCACTGCACCCTGCTTCTTCACATTAAGTTAAATTACTCGGAGAGTTTTATTCATAGCGTGATGGATAGAGCCTCTAACAGTTTTTACTATACGATTCATGAGGGCCTCCGCATGGAACGCACCTTAGAACCATTTAGTCACAGTTACTGTGGCGATGGCCTTCCGCGGCGCATTTTACACACTTCTGGACGTTCTTGCACTGGAATACTTTATAGCTAATCTCCTAACAGTTATAGTATTATATCGGTCGTGGTCGGTGTTCGAAGATTTTAGTCACACCAGATTCCCCTCCGGCGTAAAAGAACCCGTCGGCTAGAAATCTCCGTGCATCAGTGCTTTTCGTTAGGTAAACAACCATTAACTTATAGGCTTTTACGCTCTCCTTTCTACTAAGTCATGTAATCTTAGCAACAGTGGCCTCGTTCTCCTCGCTAAAGGCTGCAGCTGCCCCGGCTCAGACCTCATAGTTTTTATCCAGCACTGCGGTTCTATTAACACTGTTAACCTTGATCGGGTAAAGCTCGTTCCGAAGCACCCGGGCCCCCCCTCTAATCTTTGTTTCCGCCACTTTCTTGACTAGTTGGTATTCGGCTTTATCGCGGCACGCTATTTTTATTCGGTTTATGTTTTTCGGATCTACTATAACAGCGCGACAGCGCCAATACTTGTGATTTTCTATTATTCGGATCTCTGTTTCAACCGCCGCCCGGATAGGTGCTGCGGACATCTTCTCACTTTCGTTATTTATCATCTTCGAGGTATCTATCGTGTAATACAGCGTGTCGGTGAAGGTGCTCGGTGTCGTGTGCGTCGCTGAGAGAGTCCGTATATTACTCGGGTGACTGGTTAGCGGAGTGCGGGTAATATCTGTATAGAACGGAGATCCTGCGGTGGGGTCTAAGGGGCTGATTACAATGCGCAAGGATTGGATTTCACGAAGTATCTCGTCGTGGCTGTTTTAAGAGCATGGTTCAGAGGGCTGCGGTATTAAGGGTCTATCTGTCAAGGTCTGTAGCTCCTGCTAGACTTCTATAAGGGCGGCGCTAAATTCCTCCTTAACTTTCTGTAATTCTTCTTATACTTTCTGCATCTCCTTTCTATGCAAGTCATCTCGCCGTTTAATATCTCTCCTAAATTTCACGAGCTCTTTCACCAGACTGGCGATATTTATGTCGTCACTCTCGATCGAGGCGTCGTCCGAAGTCACCGCTTCACGTTAGGCTACTGGCTTGCCCTGGGTCTTCTTCCTCTGCTAATAGCGTGTAGGTCTCTGCTGGACGTCGATTTCTTGCTCTTGCCCATAGTTATTAGGCGGTCTAATGGTGCGTCTCGGTCTAGATAATCGTGGTGGTGATTTTTCGTGTTCGTCGCGGTCGGGCGGTTCAGGGGTTCGCGTCTCGGCCCGTCCCGATATTTCTGTTCCCTCGCGTCGAGTAGTAATAATCGCTCTTTAAACATAAGACGATCGATCAGTGACAATACAGCAAAGCCGACCGCTCGCGGATCAATCTGCTAGGTCTCCAATCGAGGATGAATACAGTCTCAATGCACGATCTTCTTATAGTACAGCCGTGGGTTATGCTATGACAGACACATGTGTCTCTCGTACTGTACAGTCCGTACTATTTGTTGTTTATTGTTCGATGGTTGCGACGTTGTTTGCAGCTTAGCACCAGCGCACACGGCTCTACAGAGCAAGCAACCCCAAATTGGCCACTCCGTCAACTTTCGACATATACATTATCTTCCCCACAATTCACCTTTCTGAAATCTATTGCCCACCAAAACATAATCAACTGATGATATCTGAATTCCTAAGATACACCAAGTCACATGATATGCTGACTCATTATCCCGGAAGGCAAGAATACGCGACCAATGAGCGCGGAAGGCAATTCTACGCGAGCCACGCAAGTATGGCTTCAAGTATACAAATTCCAGCGATCTATAAAGAGCTGCAAGTCTACGCGGATTGCTCCCTCATCGCAGAGCAAGAACAGCCTAAACACAGCTTCCTTCCAACATCTGAATTCCAGTTCCAAACGAACAAAACACCCACCAACCTGCCTTCCCTCCAACTCTCCCCATTCAGAACAAGATGTCCTCCGTCCAGCATTCCAAGAAATACGTCTTCGGCGTCCCCCTATACGACTTCCAAGCCCTGGACGTCGTTGGACCCATGGACCTCCTCTTCAGCGGCTCCAAGAAATTCGTCATCGAAATGGAGGCCGCGGGCCTCTGCCCCCCGGGCCTAGCCGACCAGGCTATCGACATCGAATTCATCTTCCTCGCGCCCACCCTGGACCCCATCAGACTTCAGTCCGGGATGACGTTGGCGCCCACGGCGACGTTTGATACCTGTCCGAAACTGACCTGTCTGTTGCTTGGGGGCCCCGGGCCGAGCTTCTTTGACCACATCCCGGAGTCGTATGTGAAGTTTATGAAAGAGAAGGCGGAAGAGGTCGAGTTCCTGTTCACCACGTGTACCGGGGGCATTGTGGCTGCGAAGGCTGGATTGTTGGATGGGAAGAGGGCAACGACTAATTGGGAGGTTTTGGATCTAGCGAAGAAGGAGGCCCCCGGGACGGAGTGGCTAAAGGAGCGATGGGTGGTGGATGGCAAGATTTGGACCGCTGGGGGTGCGTTTGCGGGTGTGGATATGTTTGAGAAGTGGCTGGAGGAAAGGAGGAGCGAGGAGGTCAGGAAGATGGCCTGGAGGGGGTTGGATTATTTGCCGAGAGATCTGAATGGGGAGCCTGTTAGGGAGTAGATAGATTCCCTGATATCATCATGGTCTTGTGAGGAGGTCATGTTTTGTATTGGCCAAAATAGTATAAGGAAGATTTGTTTTCATCATTATGGTGAATGTTTTCGAAATACCAATTGCATGTCGTAAACTGTCATGAGTGGAGAATGTCATCATCACGTAAGTAACACATCACACCAGACCTCACATGTCCAGACTGCGAGCAGCATGCATCCATTCTTCCTGCGAGAGTTCCAGACTCGGCTCATCGCCGAACAACCCGCCAAAGTCGACCCCAAGGTCGTAAGAAGGCAAAGCTGGACTGTTCTGATACGCGGTCCAGAAGTCAGTTTCCCTGATCCCTACCAACACGGGGCATTTTCCTTCTTTGAATTGCGCTTTTCCATTTTGATTTTGATTCGAATCCTGTCCATCTTGAGCCGGGAGCCCTATCTTGACTTCAAGAGGGAGTAGAAGATTCAAGACGGATTTAAGCAGGTATAGCATGTCCGGGTATTCACCCGGGTTACGGCCTGACTTGGATAGCTGCGCAAGGCGATTGGCGATGGGTTCAAGGTGGATGGATACTTGGCGAGCACATTCACGAGTAGTTTGAATAAGTTCTGGTTGGCGCGCGGCACCGGATAGGAATTCCAAGATGCTCTGCATGACCAGTATAAAACGCGTCCATTCTATAGTGCTGAAGTTGTGTATTTCGTTCACCGGAAGGGAGATTATATAGTGAAGGAACTCGTTCGCTCTTGCGTTGACGGAGTGAAGCCAAGCTGGACTGCTTGAGTCCGGGCCAGGAAAGGTCTCCCTGAAAAAGGCGAGAAACAAGTACTCGAGTTGGATTGCAGCTTATCGATATGTAAGCTGGTATGTACTCCCATTGCACGTTGTGACTTACGAGTGTCTAAATCATTCGGCAAGATCTCATACAACGGGACCTCATTCCGGTATATGGCCTCTATGTTCATTTGTAGAAGAAGGCAGCGCGACATCATTTGCGCTTGCGAGGAGTCTGATTGCGACAGATCATCCAGGTAGGCCTTCAACCCTTCTGAAAGGGTGGCATTGTTCGGCCGTTTTGTGTTTGTTGATACCCTGAGTCGTCAGTACTGTAATCCTCTATCCCAATATGAGTGCTTACAGTGAAGATAAGTAGAAACACCCAAGGCACGCATTCTTTGCCTCGATGGAAGATGGGGTATCCGGGATTGGCACAGAATCGTCATCATATCGAAGGTCCGTCACCATGCTAATCGCGATTTGCAAATACTGATAGACCTGGAGATTCATGGGACGGATCTGCATGTTATACCTTGAATACAATCAGTACCATCCTCTGGTACTTTAGAGAGAAACCCACCAGGCAATGTAGACAAGCAATCCCTGCAGATAATCCAGACTCTTCTCCCCACCAACCACGATCCTCTCTGCCAGCACAGACCTGAATCTATCATCCAGACTGCGTAGTGATGTCATATCATCAGTAGCAGCTACCGTCAACACCGCAAGATACAAAAACCGATGCTCCGGGGACACAATGTCAGCTGGAGCAGTCACAAAGGGAAAATAGTTGCTCTTGGCGCGGAATCTCTCGACCAGCTCGTCGGCCCTCTTCTGGTCCAACACTGGCGGTCGCATACCAGATCCCTTGGACGAGATCGGCAGTGAGCTTGGAGGGCTAGCCTCATATTTAGAAAACCTTTCCTGAAAGATGCGTTGATGAACACTGAGGAGATTGTCCGACGCGGGCTGATTCGGTGACGCGCCGAACAATCCCGACACTACGTCGGTTTCCTTGGTGTTTGCAACAGGACGTGCAACCTTTGGAGACGCAGACGCATTGTCCATGTGACATGGTAAGTGCAGCACTTGGCATCTGGTCTCTGTCAGCGTTTGCATCAGCCTGGTCGGATTGTCTCGGTTCGCAGGCTTACCGCCGACAGGGCGAATGCGCGAGTTCCCGCAGGCAACGAGTGCGCTTGGCGCGACAGTGGGTGCATGCCCGAGTATTCCGAGGTCTGGGACATTGAAATTGAGGATTTGGCTCCATTTGAAGCGGATGGCTGGTGTGGCGAAGGAGGATGTCCAGTGGAGGTGGAGAGACGAGCGGCCGGCAGGGGGCAAATTGAAGATTCTGCCAAGTCCGTTTGCACGACCTATACTTATTTAGCAACGTTGGGCTATTCTTTTGATGTCTTATATAGTCTGGCTCTACTATAATCCCTATAACCCGTGTTTCTCTACAGTACGGTCCTGAACTATATGAAATACGAAGCTTTTACGAGATTAAATATTTTTACCATCCCTGAAATACGTCCGCCGCTGTTTTATATATTTGGGTCATCTTCCTGAACGTACCAGTAGTATGTTTCTAGAATCTTGTTTCTTGTTTTATGTATTTAATATTGGCAAACATTAGTATTAGTAAAAAGCCTGAAATAATAAAAATTATAAAACGAAATACTGAGTAGCCCAACTGAGAAAAGGATACATACTAGTTAGGAGTAGACATTGCTAGCAGAAGCCGTACCTGATGTACCTTATGGCCGGGCTCTTACGCTATCGTCTACTCCACAAGCTCATCGAAAGTCTGCGTGGCTGTTGGTAAGCTTCTCCAGCCTGTAAAATAATCGACCGTGTCACCGTATATTCCCGAGTTCGGTGATAAGATCGGCCAAGAAGACCTCAGCTGTTGTGTGGCATTCCCGTGGGCACAAGGCTGAGAACTTGCATTTATTATCTTCCGATCATCGACTACACAGTTAAGCTATAGCACTTACTACCTTAGCCACTGGGCTTGTTGAGCTGTGCAATGAGCTGACTCTATAAGATAATGTCACTTAAACGCCAATCCCCCGCCTAGTATTAGTTAATACCCCCCTTTATCAACCGTCGTCATATTATACAACACCAGACTCTCCTGCGCAAACCGACTCCTCGCCCGAATACTCTTCCCATAAACCCTCAGCAACGGGGGAACGGCGCAAAACACCGTCGCCAGAGCCGCCAACACCGAAACCGCGACATTCGGACCCAAGTTGGAAAACATCTGCGGCGCAAATAACGGAAAGGTTGCGGCTAACACTACGCGAACCAACGACAACGCTGCAAATGCACTGGACGAATACCCTCTATAACTGTCCGCCAGGTACCCCGTTAGGACGGTCGGGAACTCGCCGCCCGCGTAGCCAACGCAAACGAGCCCGATCGTCGGGATGATCCAGTGGAGGCCAGGGACCTGAGGTGGGATGGTCCAGGCGAAGAGCCAGAGACCTCCGGCTAGGACTGGGGCTGCGATGACGAGGCCGAGGAGTTGAAGCTCCGGGTGGATGGGCAGGTTGCGACGGAGGTGTTTTATGACATTGTGCTCGTTGTACCATCTAGATATTAGGATCAAGATGGCGCCGATAGTGATGGCGAGGAAAGGGAGGTGAGTTTGGGTAGTTGTGAAGCCGAAGGATTTGTAGATGTCCGGTAGGGCTTGGCTGAAGAGGTACGTGATGGCGTATGGAATTGGGCCTAGGATGCACACGAGGAAGACGATAGGCTCGGTGGCAAGAAGCCGCAGGGGTCTGATCAGGAAGACCTTCACGAAGGTGGTAAAATCGGGGACATGATCGGGGTTGAAGCTCTGCAGGGTGTCTTTTCCTTGTTGGCGAATGGACAACGGCAGTTTCCGGAGCTCCGTTTCCAAGAGAAGAGAAGGGCGAGACTCTCGGATGGTCATCAGTACCAGAGTAAGTGCAGCTGATATCATGGCGGCCAGATAAAAGATCCATCGCCTAGCTGGTCAGCCGATTCCTTTTGGGAGGCAACGTGAACATACCAGTCCAGAGCGGCAATAATATAGTCGCTGTATATCGGGCCCAGGGACGAACCAATATTCCATGACACTGTCCACACCGCGATGACCCAGATCCTGTGGCGGGAGTTGAACAAATCTTCAATGCTCCCGGCCACTACTGTTGTAGGAATTGCTCCAAGAAACCCGCTGAGTAGACGGCCGGTGATCGGTCCCCCTGGCGAGGGGATGGCAACCATAGCACATGTTACCCCGAATAACGCCGTGCTGATCACGTACAAATTTTTGCGACCGAATACCTCCGAGTATGGTGGGAACACGATACTCCCGAGTCCTTGTCCCAGCATGTGCCTTCGTCCCTAAGTCAGCATTGATGCTGTTACGACGGGAGTGTGTACTAACAACGACACAAAGATAAGTATAGCCGGTGTCTCGCTCATTCCGTATTCATGCCGTGCTATAACAGCCGCTGGGGACTGCCACGCTTAACTCCTGCCAGTGAACTTGGTAGGGAAACGTACCCCTGCGTTTGAGATAACGGATCTATACGAAAAGAAGTATCAGCATAATACACTTCATCAGCAGTTGGGGGGTATGTATATACGAGAACAAATCCAAGAAGATCACCCAAAAAATATCGTATATCTTGCGAGTCGTTGACCAGTTACGCGGATGACGTGGATTGTCGGATTTCCACACCACACTGCGTCCATTCTCTGCCAGCTTCAGTCCGTACTGATGTAGCGCCTCGTCAACATCGAGACTCCGCTGATCCGAAGAAACCTCCTTGTCCGCCATTTCTATTCAGTCGTCTCGCAGACATCGGGAGGTGCTATACTAGGGAAGGAGGCAGGTGGTCAAGGTTTAATACACATACCACTTATATAACTTCCGTGTCTCAAGGGATAAGAGCTGCGAAATTCGCATGAAATCATATTCCATAGGGTTACGCTTTTGTCTGCAATGCTTTTCGTCTAGAGATAATCCCGTGGAATGATCGGCGGTCGAGTCGCGTTTTTCTTTTTGGACCCGGGCATCGAGATGGAGGAGCAGATGAAGGAGGTACATTCAATTAAGCAAAAATATCCCCGGCAGCATATAATCCCTCATCTGAGCTGCCATGGAGCCTACAGGTAGGTGACGGGTCATACTGACCCGTTGTGATTTCGAATCTTGTACTTGCAGGAAATCGGAGAATATCCCTTGCATTGACGTAGGGGTCAGGAATGTTCCCATTTTGTTAATTGAATAGGGCTATCACTCAGGAGCCTTAACACGACAGGGTCAGTGTTAATTTGCTGGCTGGATCATTCCCTTGCATTACTTCATGTCTCGAGGAGGTTGGAATAAATATCAACTTCATTATGAAAGCTTAGCTCATAGGGATTTACGCGGATATTTTATGAAAGGCAAGGACATCTATGATCCGCGGTTTACTCCTTCATCGTGCGATGGCTCAAACCATGAAGAACATTGCCTTTGGTAATTGAGAGTCACATACGTGAATCCTGTGCCAATTAGTTGTGTTGTCTGTATAGGCCATTAAGAGGTATTCACCCGGATACACGCACACAATGACGGGTCAGGCTAGTCAGCTGTGCAGCGGATGTAATATGATGTATCATTGGTATTGATCAGTATGCATTGAAGCTTTCGAACACCCCTGTTTCCTCCTAGATCTCCCAGGTCCTTCTGGGTTGATCTGGGAAGAAAACAAATAAGCCACAAGACACCAGAATCAGGACACACATGATCGGGCATACATGGACGAATATTTCACTTTGCGTTCTGCGAGCCATCTAGCTCTGTTACAAGTGAATTGCCGGCGTTGTAATATTAGCTCCTTAGATCTGTATGGGGTCAGATCTGCGATCTTTCATACTCTCCTTTAATGATATCTGTCGGGAGACACGGCGTGGGCTTGATTATGAAACACACCAAACCTCAATGGTTACCGTAGCCATTTGGAAGATAAGTGGAGAATACAATTTTTCATATCCCTACGACGATCGTCCACCTACCCTCTCGCTTAATAATTTAAAATAAGGCCACTGGTGCGACGTAAACAACTGAATATATTACCCCTAGGTAATCTGTGCAGACTGAGAAATCCTGGTGATAGCCATCCTCAACGACGAACTATACCGCCCTTTGAGTCATGTTGAGAATACTAGAAACATGAATCCTCGGATCTTGTATCAGTGTGGCGCTAAACGGCTTCGGGACCCCGACATAATCCGTAGAATCTGCACAAAAACACATTTTCCTCTCCTCATCATTCAATCCACTTCATCAGACACTCAAGCAAAATGGCCGCCTTGACTCCCGTTCCAGTGACCCTTCCCCACGACGGCGTACCGACTAAACAGAACGTCAGAGACATCATTAGCACGTTCCTGACGCAAGAATGGCCATTCGTTGATCCGGACACCTTGGCCGTGTCCTACCATGCCTCCTTTGCCAACGCACACTGCTCTGTGGAGCGACCGAATCCTGATGCTGGCGGAGCACCTGTCGCTGAGCCGTTGAAGGTGTTCATCAAATTCCATAGTGATGCTGGGGGAAGCCTCGAGATCTTCAAGCCGCTGGCGCCGACGAAGCATGAAGAGGCACTTATTTGCTACGAGTATGGCCGAACCGGACTAGGCGCCAAGGTCTATGGGTTTTTCAAAACCCAGGATGGCACACCGGGCAGGATCGATGAGTTCTTGGATGCGCGGAACATGGAACCCGAGGATGTTGAGGATTCAGTCATTCGAGCGGATGTTGCGAAAGGGCTGGCGATGTTTCATGTCTTGGACATATCGCTGGAGGGAAAACCGGTGAAAACGTATTATGAAGCAGTCATAAAGGGACTTCAGAGTTACCATAAGATGGACAAGTTGAAGGGGCTGGGAAGAGAAGGGGGTGTTCCTATCGACGAGTTGGTTGACTACGATTTCGCGCCACGGTTGAGAAAGGTGGTGGACAAACTGAAAGCCATAGGAGGAAAGATTGGATGGTGTATCCATGACATCCAATTCATGAACATCATGGTGAAAAGTAATCCGACGGAAGGGCAGAGCAAAGTTACGCTGATTGACTTTGAGTTCGTGATGCGGAACTATCGAGCCTTCGACATCGGTGGGCACTTCATGCAGAAGATGTTCAAATGGTTCGACGAGGAGGACAGGATAGCACATTGCAGAAAGTACACGGAGGAGGAGAAGAAACACTTCTGTGACCAGTATGCCAGACAGTGGAACAGACTGACTGGTGATTCAGATAGCGGGGATCAGGTGTTCCTCGAATCTGAATACGGATACTTGTTGGCCATCACGTTTGACATCCATAACATGCTTTGCTTCATGGCTGAACAAGGCGACAAAGATCCTTTGAACCTTCTCGGACTAGCCAAACTGTTTGATGAATTTGTGGATCAGTATGCTAAGCTTAAGTTAGAGCACCTATAACACAGTCATACTTCTGCTTTCATGCCTTGCGTGCAGGGCGTCGGTGATTACTGTATTAGCAATTCAGGATCGTCTAAGGAGTAGTTATCCATAAGGGTCTTGGTCAGACTGTATATGGTTGAGGGTTCTGAATGCTTTCTTCTATCCCATGTTTTAACGCAAATGTAACCATCTATCGATGGGCAAGACTCCTTTTACATTAATGCATCCGAGAGAATGGCTTTAGACGGAAATTTTATAGCATCTCATCGTTCCTAAGCGCAATATAGCCCGCGAAAAGGGAAAAATAGCCAGCGTAGCTACAAAACTCGCACCAGTTATACGCGGTGTCCCTAACTTGAGACACACACACACCGGTGGCCTCTTTACTATCTTCGACCAAGTCCACCATCTGAGTGAAATATACATGGTCCCCAACTTAGGCTCCCCCAAAACAGTATACAGCCTCTAGCATCAAAAATAAGAGAGCCAGGTTCGCCTTATTCGATATGGTCATGAACAGAGGAAGGTATAACTGTATGCATCAATGTGGACATATCAATTAAGTGTTTGATGAGTGCCCAGTCCATGATTGAGGCAAGCGCCGCTGGACCTTTGGGCTGTACAGTATTTGCTGGCTTAACCTTCTTCGGCCTGGAAGCGGCCATCACGCAGCCGAGTGAGAAGCGGCCTTTATTGAAGAATTCCTTAGTGTGCTTTGCTCATCCTTGGCGCCTTGACCGGAGTATACACCCTTTCCAACCCGTTCCCTCATACGATATCCTTTTTGGCCTTCTTGTCCTTTTGGTATATTGTATCTTTCTTGGAGTGGCATGCCTGGAAGGAAGTATATGTGATTGTATGCCCATGTTTCCAATGTTCTTCTTCCTCCCATTGAATATTTTTGTGGAAACTTCCACTACCTCAGTGCCCTTTAAAACATATATGACACAAGTGATATTGGTCAGTAGTCTATGAGCTTGCAGTTCGCATACAGCAATGCAACGTGCAACTCTGAACGGCTTGGGGAGTCCATTATAGGCCTTTGCGCTCGCAGAAGGATCCCTATTCCATTTCCAACTTTCCACCTCTGGAGGTCCTTTAGCGTGAGCTGTGTAAAGTAGGTAGTGACGATCCCTTACCTGGCTATACTGTAAGAAAAACCCTCTTTAGGCACAACGCAGTGCGTCTCCCCAGGCTCTTCACAAAGCTGAAATATTTCCATAGACTTGCTCTGCAATACCTATATTCCATTATGGAATCGGGCCTTCAGAACTTGGGGGTGTCTTTGAATGGCAGTAACAGAACTTCTGTCCAAATTGTGGGTGAGGGTTACCTGCTCTTATACATGATAAATATACTGGTGTACTCGACCTCAATGGCGATCAGGGGACAGTCCACCAGTGCCGTTTCAATGTGTCATATCAGGCTGGGAAGTAGTATTACAGATAATAAAAGTGTCCTGGCGACAATAGTTCGTAATATGATGATGTGGTCGTGTTGATGAAGGTTGCTTCCTGGAACATCCGAGTTAAGGAGAGAGTATGAAAGAAAGAGTTTGTGGGGAAGAATATAGGGGAGAGCGTCTAATATCTGGATCCACCTAGGTGAATAAACAGTAGGGACTATTCCATTTATTCGCAAGGGGATGGAACTTCGGGAGAAGTGAAGGGATGTGAATTCATATATCCCCATGGCCATTCACGCCCTACAGTGGTTATTAAATAATCCTTAGGCTTTTATCATGTCCTTTTACTATAGATCTAGTTTTTCACACTTGAGAATCATTAAATACATAAATAACTTCTTGCCTATATATACTGTGAACCATCTTCATCCTCGAACTAGCCACAAATCAACAAAGAAAGCGAGAAACAACCTCTGCATTCGCATAACAGCCTAGGGAAAACCTCTGAACGTAGGAACAAAGAGGGAAAAACCTAGGCCAAGGCCAACCACGAACCCCATCGCCAAGACATTGCTTTCTCACTATTCACCCGAATCAGCTTCCATGCTGAGCCAAGGAACGATAAACTCACAGGGCCAACTTCATCGCAAAAGTCACTCTGGCTAGTCTCGTAGCATTGCTTCTGACAGGACATCGCATAGCCGACTCCCCTTTCGGCTTGGTCACGGCAGAAGAACAGAGTATGCTCGATCTGGAACTCCGTGGGCTGCGAGATTCCCGCTTCCAGTAAGGCCTCTCTGATCTCGGGCATGTAGCTCCCTGTCGACAGTTAGTCTGGGCAGTAGAAAACGAAAGAGTAGAATTCACCTTTGTTCAGGAGATTCCAGCCGCAGTAGTACTCATTGTCGGTGCAGTAGGCCGCAGACGCCGAAGTGGCAAAGAGCCCTAAGAGACCAAAGCCAATCAATGCGAGCTTCATGTTAGGCAGTTGTAGAGGGGTCTGAGTGATTGATTGGCTGGATTGTATTGAAGCGGCGTTGTTGATGAGGATGAACGAGGGGATTTGTTCGGCATTATATACCTGCGAATGCTTGTGGAATTGCTGCAGAGATTGCTTTTCGGAATTGTCGACTGTCATTCTCATCGGTCGCCGAGAAAGAGCCAAGTGATGTTCTTGTTCCACAGTCCTTTAATCGCCCCTTCAGTAGTTTTATGGAATAAATAAATAAGATTCACATATATTCCCCAGAGTATCGGCTACCGGTAAAGTAGCATTGTCTTCTCGGCAAGCTCGGGCTTGGAGAGATCGCATGTTTGAAACTAAACCACAGGTGCGTAAGACTCTTATATAGATATCACGCCGGTCCATTGAATCATTTTGGTGGTCGCACCGGCGAAGAAGACAAATGAAAACTCGCATACTATAGAATGTAGGCTTCGGGGCGCACGATATCGGAAAGCGAGGCGGCTTCTGAATTATACCAGAATGTGAAAAAGGTAGCCGAAGACACGAGTCGCCGGAGGTTGCAAAGGACGTAACAAAACACTCGCTCCATTCGCCTTCAGATTAGGCGTGTCATGGGACTCAGTCTAGCAATGCATCATCGGTCCATTGAACTACGTCGTCCCACTACCCCGGGGTTGCTCGTGGATCATGACTCCGTGAGCATCGAGCTTTATGCGGTTGGCACTTGCTGACATCTGCTTGACTGGAAGACGCTTTGGGACGAAAATCGCTCATTTTCATATCGTGCCTCCAGCCTAACAAAGACGGGTAGTTATACCCAGTTGTGTTGATCCCAGATGTCCCAAGTTGACTGCATTTGGCGTAGTTGGTGCGAGAGAAAGCAAAGGCTGGATGTTGGTGGAATGAGAATGTATTAGTTGAGAACGCTATCTATGGAACAATCAGGAGAGAACCACTCGCTAGAACAATAAAGGGAATGGCGCGTTCTTTATACGCTTTGCTCCACGGGCGATACATGGATTTGCCAGTATCTCTCGACATCAGGATCCTGCTCTTGCCTCCTCCTCTCATCCCGTGTATCTTGATCGTATTCCGGGTGACTAACCGGCTCTTGAAGGATACCTCTTTTGTAGCCATCCTGCAAGAACTTGAGAAATTCCAACGAGGTCAGGACATATTGTTGCACACCCTCCTTGACATCAATCGTAGCTCCCGTGGTCCAACTCAGCAGCAGCGGCTCGATCAGAGGGGCATCCGTCACTGAAGGATGCGATGTGCCGACAGAAGTCATAAACCAGGCGTCCTTCCCTCGCTGGATGATGTCATCGGCCAGTCCCTTGACGACGTCGAAGTGCGGCCGTCCCGTGAAGATAGTGTGTTTTCGAGACCACGAGTCGGAATGAATAATCAAGGTCGGCACCTCAATTTCATGATTCAGCGGCCCGCTTGACTTGCCAGGATCTAGGGCAATGACACCTTGGGCAGGGAATTTCTCCGACGGGGCACCTTTGAGCGTGCGAAGAGCAAGCGTTGCCCCAAACGAATGACCTCCCACCGTCAAATGGTCAAAATCGAGTCGATCCTTCCAGGAGTTCAGAGCTTCGCCTTCACCTCGGCTGTTGGCGTTGAAGATCTCACCTCCGTTACCCTCGTTGATCTCCTTCAGCACCTGATAAGTCTCCTCCATCTCCAATTGACGCATCTCCAACTGCAGCTGCTTGAACTGCGCACGATCGAGATCCTCCATTCCTTCCAAGTCGCTAGCCCCGAACGAGTAAAGCGGCTTCGCTGACCCATCGTCACTGCGCATGATCATTGTCCCCGGGCAGCTGCCGTCTCGGTGCTCCACGGCCGCGACGACGTACCCTCGAGACGCCAGCTCGCCGAGATAGTTGGTGTAATCTGTCCTCGAAGACGCATAGCCATGGGAGAATATCACGACAGGGAATTTCCCTACCGGTTCGACCACCAGACCAGGCCCGCCCACCACATCCGATCCGTCTTCGGGATTGAAGGTCTTCCCGTTCGACGCAAGTGGAACGTCCACTTCGGCCGGTATGTCTCTGCCACCAACTAGACTCCACAGCGCGAGGGTAGCGATCGGATTGAAGAAGAAGTTGTTCAGGTTCGCGAACGAAAGATATCCCTCCGCCGTTAGGGAGACTGGTTTGCTGATCCACGGGTGGCGAGGTTTCGTGCTCTGGACGACCTCGGAGGCAGGATAGAAGACGGAGAACAAGACAGTTTCGAGCTCGAAAGCCGGCGAGCCATCCTCGAAGAACTCTTCACCCGCGCGTCGTGGCGGTCGGGGAACCTCTAGGTCGATAGTCCCCACCGTGTACGGCCCTGAGTATGCGGGCATATCGGAAGAAAGGAACGGCTGCCCGGCGAGGAGGCAATAGGTGATGTAGAGAGCGATGGCGGAGGAGAGGATGTAGCGCCAGGTGAGTCGGGGGCGAAGGAAAGGGGCAGGTCGGGGTCGTCGGAACATCGTGCCCATCTAGATGCCAGCGTTCCTGGGTTGTCGAGATGCGTGCCAGATTTGAGAGGCCAAAGAGAGGCCGAAGAGCGGCGGGAGAGTGGGTGCGTGACGTCACCTGACTGCCTGAGTGCCTGAGGCAGAAGTCCCGTGGAGATAGGTGGAGTCAGGTGGAGATAACGTGGCCGCGGGATTAGATGGTTAACTAAGACGATCATCAAAATAAGCGATTTTAGCAGTATAAACAGACCTCTTAGATAGCCAGAAAGGAGGTCTTCAACACCTTCAATTTGCTCGTTTGATATAGTCAATTCAATTGCTTCATTCGATCATTTTAGTGGTCCAATCTATCCGGATCCTTAATCGATTATAAGGGCAAACGATTAGTTTTATTCAATCTATACTATACCCTTAACCCCTTATACCTGACCCTCGGTACTTGCAATCTAAAGATCAGCCGGATTTCAAGGAAAATAGCAGCGAAAGTAGGAGGAAGGACAGGGCACCTAGGATAGCTAATTACATATTCTCGGGTCTGGGCCCGTCGAAATCCGTCATGGAAATGCCAAGGCCCGGGATTCAATTGCCGATTGATAATCCCCAGCTTGTATAAATGGGACCCGTCAACATGGCCATTCATTAATCTACACTCTCTTCCACTGAATACCTACACATAGTCAACTACACTTCAAATCCAATAATATGACTAACGAGGGCATTGAGCTCTCACTAGTCAGGGAGAGTCCTCCGCATGACCAGGATGAAGATACAGCTAGTCAACAAACTCCAAATGCACCAGAGGAGCCTGAGGTAGAGCGTGGGAAGATCCAGATATTTGCTATCATATTGGCTCTATGTGTAAGTTGTTGCTGTCCCGACATACATCTATTTTTTCATTCAAAATTAGAGCGGCTGACTCTCACGTTCTGTAGCTCTCCCTCTTCATCGCGGCCTTAGATCAGACCATCGTTTCCACCTCACTGCCGACAATCTCTGCACGCCTACATTCAGCCAGTGGTTATACGTGGGTTGGAGGGGCGTACTTGCTCGCAAGTGCTGCGGCGGCCCCAATCTGGGCCAAGCTGTCGGATATATGGGGTCGCAAGCCCATCCTACTTGTTGCAGTTCTCTGGTTCTTTCTCAGCTCTATTGTCTGTGCTGCGGCTGTAAACATGAAGATGTTAATTGCGGGCCGAGCTCTGCAAGGCGTGGCCGGAGGTGGTCTCTTGCAGCTAGTCATGATCGTCGTCTCCGACCTCTTCAGCGTCCGGTTCGCAGCCTTACCTTGTTTCTGTGACGCATCTCGCTACAAGTAATGCTGATTCTGACCGACCCCTAGCCACCGAAGTCTATATATGGGCGTCCTTGAATTCGTTTGGACAATTTCCGGAGGCCTCGGGCCAATCCTCGGTGGCGTATTTTCGGAATATGCTTCCTGGCGATGGAACTTTTGGATCAATCTTCCCATCTGTGGATTAGCATTTGTACTGCTTTTCTTCTATCTGGACGTCCATAACCCTAGGACGAAGGTAATAGATGGCTTGAAAGCAATTGATTGGCTCGGAAGTCTGTCTGTCATTGGCTTTACCTTGATGGTCCTCCTCGGACTCAATTTCGGAGGGGAAACATTTGCCTGGAACTCTCCGCAGGTGATTTGCCTCATTGTATTCGGTTCTTTGCTATCAATCGTGTTCTTTTATGGACAGAAGCGCATCGCCAAATATCCTCTTATGCCTCTGGGGATCTTGAACAACCGATCAAATATTGCTGTGTCTCTGGTTACTCTCTTCCATGGAGCGGTGAGTCAATACTTCGGTGATACTGGAGGATCCATTGCGCTGCACATTCTGCGATCATGGTTTTTAGAAGTAGCATATCCAGCTGATCATGTCTAGGTGTTCATCGCGTGCGAGTATTGGCTGCCCTTATACTTCCAATCAGCCAAGCAAGCAAGCCCGATGCGATCGGGACTATTAGTCCTGCCCTTGGTTCTCAGCGAAGGGCTTTTCAGTGGCATCTCTGGCTGGGTAATCCATCGAACTGGGAAATACGTGGAACAGATCTGGATAGGAGCAATTCTCTTATGTCTTGGAACTGGCCTTTTTATTCGCCTCAATCCAACTTCTCCTCTTGCAGAACTGGTTATCTTTCAGATAATCGGCGGAGCAGGATCGGCCATTTTATTCGCGCCTCCACTGATCGCCCTGCAGGCTATGGTCGCACAAGATGACACAGCCAGTGCCACGGCAATGCTCGGCTTTATCCGAACTCTTGCCATGTCGATCTCCATTGTTGTGGGCGGTGTTGTATTCCAAAACAGTATGGAAAAGGAACGAAGGATGTTGAAAGGAGCTGGCTTGATGGATGAGATAGTCGAACAACTGACTGGCGCTTCGGCTGCGGCTAGCACAGAGGTCATCAAGACTATCCATGATCCATCCAAGGTTCGGACCGTTGCCGATGCCTTTTCCTCCAGTTTACGGAACATGTGGATCATGTACACTTGCATGGCCGGTATTGCGGTGATTTCCAGCGTGTTCATTGTCAATAAGCCGCTGAGTGAGGAGCATACCGAGACGAAGACGGGCCTAAAGGAGGAGTAGATTGGGAGCTAGGGGGACATTGCTCTTTCTTGACGGCTGTGTGCAGCACGAAAAGCCGCACTAAAGGAGTGAGTATAAGTAATTCTACCTCAACTGTATGGACGGAGTAGTTTGAGAAAGTCCAACCGCACCATGGTATGTACAATAGTTTCACAATTTAAGCACTCCACTCTTGCATCTTTCTAGCAGTTCCTGACAGCTTTCGGGATTCAAATGTACAGTACGCTTATGCTGAAGAATATAATATGAGACATCAAGCGGCACCGCCAAGTTGAGCACGTCTGAGATGACTCTGCTCGAATACATAGGAACGCGCTGTGGAGATATTTCCATGCGCCAAGATACTTCCAACTAGGGGTATCAAATCAAATTATTAAGTCAATGGCACCGTCTTCGAAGCTCATGATCGAGTACACCAGACTTCCCATTTCTCTTACGGCACATCTTCAGACCCCTTCGACTTGGTGTCATTAATTCCCACTGTGCTTTTGAGCTGCACCAAACGCAACCAGCAAGAAGTCCTTCATTGAACCCCCAATGAACTAAATGTGCTTTTCGATAACATCACGCACTGCTTAGGTCGGTAAACCACGGTCAGGATCAGGACGCGGTCAACGGTTTCTGGTATTTCTATGTCATCTGTAACTGCGGGTAACTAAACAGATAGTTATTCCGTAAGCATACTAAGACCATAGGGAAATTTGCTTCCAAGGCGATAACTCGCATCTTAAACTAGCCAGATATACCCTCAGAGTAGAAGCCAATATCTCAGTAAAGTCTCTCTTCGCGGCCTGTACATCCTCCCAGGAGAGTGTTTCCAGATCCCCAGTCCTTCAGATCAAGAGGGTACTCGTCCAAGTGATGAACTTGATCATCGTTGCTACCCAGCAGTTGTGAATCTATGTTATCTTGGATCGGAAATCGAACCTTCTGAAAGGCTCTCCGAGGCCACATCGGGAGGCCCTAATTGCGATCTCGACATTCCGCTCCTCCACACGGCTGACGAGCCAGTTCGTGATTTTTCGATCAATATACGAACAGGTATATTGCAAGATGCGAAGATTTCTTAATTAAGCTGATTCTGCGATAATCTCGCTTCTGGCGAATTAACTTCCTTATTTTTAAACTCTAGAATAGATTTAGATCCGGCGTATTCCTTCTAAAGGATATAATCACTTATATATAAAGATTTAGAATATATCTAGAAAATCTGCCGGACGGGATATTTATATTTGAAAAATAGACTTTTACAAGGGGCGCGTTTAAATTTAGCCCCTATTATAGCATGTTAATCTTATATTAAATAATATAAATATTTAAAATATTAATAACTTATCTACTACCCTGCGCACCTTTTATAGTTATAAAAATACTAAAAGTAATATATGCGTAAGCCGTGATCCTAATATTATAAATATATATAATATTTAAAAATAGTAAGTATAAGAATCTTATCCTGCGTATTTATTTACATTTATAATATAATATTATAAAGTATATATTCTTCTGCTCTTTAATCTCGTTAGTATAAAATAATAATAATATAATACTAATATCGCGTATTATAATATCAATGTTCTAAACCGTTATGCCACAGCCACGCGCGGTTAAGTATAAGACCCTACATTAATATAAATAACTGCATAGCGAGATGCTCATTATAGCAATAGTAAGATATCCACTTAACGCGACGAGCAAGGGCTACTAACTAAGTATTTTGATCACATGGGGGTGTGTTATGAGCGAGAGGGGTGTGTCTATATCACTTCCCTGAGCAAAGTAGTCAAGTCCAGCGCAGCCAGGAGCGTGATAATACATAGAATTATTTGGAATATTTAATACTATAATTCTTTTGAGGACCCGGTTTACCTATTAGAAAAGGATATGGAGTTCCAAGTTGCTATCCAATCAAACATATTCATAACAGAATGGACCGGACTGTGTGTTCATCAGATCCCTAAACTTGATGGGCTGCGCAATGAAACCGAAATCGAGCATATCATCCAATGTCATATTACGGGTAGGAGGCTTGTTGAGATAGGTGTGCGTCCCAGAAATCGCAGCCAGCCTCTTTTGAGGATCGATCCCTTGCCATATCGTCCAGATGCGGTCAATCTGTGCGTGGTGAATCCAGAATACAGGATCACTGGGGCTTGCCTGGACATCGCCCATCACAAGCCCAACTCCTATATGACCACCCCCGTGCAGTGCATATGTTAATTCCGGTTGTGCGAAACGATTGTCATGTTGTAAGACACCCTGAAACACCTCAATGCGGTCGTTGTGGAGAAGTAACTCGGTAGAGTTGCGGAATGTGTTAGAAGTGCTCATGACAGTAGGATTGAGGTCGCGCGTGAGACAGCGAGGGTTATAATCAAACTTATCCTTAACCAGCTCGAGGCCGGGTGCATCTATCGGGCCCATCTTGACGGTGGAGTTGGCGAAAGGACCTGAATATACGCAGCCACCGCCAGTGCCTATGGGAACAGTGATCTTGTTAGAGGCCCAGTACCGAGGCTCACGGTCCGGAAGCGGCGCGCCATTGGAACCCATACTGTCGGGTTCGCCGCTGAATACAGAGGAGTCCTGCGGCGCGAAGGCATCGTTCCCCCATTCCCAATAAGGAAGGCTGCTGGTATAATTGCATTTGTCTCGAAGGTCTTGCTCTAGCCTGTGAATGAAGTACCTATGCCAGGCAAAAAAGCTGGCCTGTTTTACACAGTTGGGGATAGATATGGTGAGCTGTAGTTCAATCTATCATAGTCCCCGGTGGTTGGCAGCTTACAGTAAAATGTATATATTCCGACATCTGGATGTGCACTGCCACGTACTCGTCATACCGAGATTCCACGGCGGGGAAGGCTTTCCGTGCATCGGCCGAGATATTCGTTGGCAAAGATTGAAGGCATTGAATGGCGTCCGTGAACTCGATCCTCTTGTTCCGAGGGAGGTCTCGCCTTCTCGACAACAAGGCATACAGGAAATCTATGTCAGTCTTTGTCTTTCATTCATTGCTGGTGCCATGACATGTTTTTCAACTTTTAAAATCCTTACCATTCGCGGCGCTGTTGAACGTTGTCCTTTCCACAAGAAGGAGCAGTATGGGCCTGGTTCTTCAAATTCTGGGACGCCTGTGACGCAAGGGTCCTTAACGCAACTCCACGATCAATCTCATCGACTGAAAAAGTAAGATTGCGCATGCCATCGGCATGGTGGCAACGCAATAGGAGAAGCCATAGGGTTAACATAAACAATGTCATTTTCGGCAATGGGAAAGGTGAGACGGCCTATCCGGATGAAACTAAATTGACCGACCAAACCCCAGCGCCCTGCTCCGTTTGCAATAATTGTCCTAGTCTTGGTCTTTCAATTTAAAATTAAAACTTTGAGAGAACCTGTGCTGCTTAAGTGACGTATTGACTGGGAGGCAAATAGCCACGTAAGGTAACCCATACTGGTCAAGCTTGGATGCAGCAAGACACTAACGCGGATGCTACCTATACGATTAGCTCTAACGTTACATTGGACAATATACCAAGATCCCCGATCTCTTTTCAAGGGGCCTGGGCGTGTAGAGAGACCGATATCAAAACGTCATAGACTGGGCCCACTGGGACGTCTTGCCGCATTTGAGGAACCATTATTTTATTGTAATTCTAAAATTTATTTTGGCACCGCGACAATAGCGGAGAGTTGTTTTGGATCGTACTCGATGATGTCCAAGACCTTCATACCCGCTGCATCCAGCAGATCGACCCATTCCTGGCGCGTGCGCTCCGACCCCCCAAGAGAAGCTAACATCGCCATATCAAGAAAAGCGCCCATCTCAGACACGTTGGTATCTGGCAGTACCATTTCGTCTACAATGATGCGCGAATGTGGGCCTAAGGCCGGAATCAATGCTCGCAGAATTGCGATAGCCTGCTCATCAGGCCAGTCGTGCAGCACATGGCGCAGATAGTAGAATTTTGCCCCTCGGAGGGGCTGCTGTTTGAAGAAGTCATGAGCCATGAATTCAATTCCGTCAGCGGCTGGCGCGTGGTTCAAAGTCTCGGGGATGTCCTGCACAACGACACGTCCAGGCAGCTGGGGAAATTGCTGGCGGAACGCGATTGCCTGCTGGCCATAGCCGCCTCCAACGTCAACCAAGATAGCTTGTTGGGGCGAGATTGATACATCAGCCACTTCCTTCTCGACAGGGAAGGCCTCAATCCAGTGCCTGTCGCGGTGGATCCCCATCAGCTTCCCGAGGTTCTTCAGCTGCTCGGGGTTCTGACACATCCACTCAAACGCAGTCATGTCGGTGTCGAATGCTTTCTGGAAAGCCGTATCCCTATTAGAGGTAACGGGCTGGTTATCTCTCTCCCGGAGAAAAGTGGGAAGGGCTTGGAAGACGGGCCCGAAATGCTCCGATCTACAAGATTCACAGTTAGATGCTATCTGCCTCCATTCAGCCATACTGAGAAGGACTAGAGGATTAGTATGCTCACTGGTACGATACCATTCCGGCAATATTGGGGTCAGCCAGAGCAGTGGTGTACTGATTAGCAGTGAACTCGTTCATTTTGGTCTGGGTAATCAGGCCAAATGCTGCCTGCGCGCGTAGGACACGCACTAGACAAGCGGCGTGTCAGATGAGGCTTGGAGTGCAGGTAACAGTCCACTCACCCAAGAGCTCTGCGGACGCGTGAGTCAATTTCGAGAATTCTGACACATTCAATGATCCCGAAGGAGATCGTTGAAGGGCTTCAAAAATACCCCAATCCACACCGAGCTTGGCAACACACAGCGCGACAGGCTATATCCTCCATTAGCAAAGCAACGCTGTGTGCAAATCCGCTTGTCGACGTCAGCACTCACCCCAGTAGCTAGTTTCCACATCATATCCATCTCCGTGCGGAGGGACGACTGAAGGGCTTCTAGCTCATTCTGAATCTTCTTGCGGCCTTGGTCGTCGGCCTGGGAGTAGATATCCCGGATCTGATCTGTCAGGGCTTCCATAGCTTCAGGCTACCTAGTTGAAATGAAGGATTTTGCTTGGGTCCTTCTGAGCACCGTTCTTTGCTGTGCTAGCCAACCCACCCCGTTATTTATTCGATATTAGCAACATGAATTGCGCCCAATCTGGGTACCGACACTACCAACACCAACGCGTAACCCTGGGTGTCTGGCTGTTGATGACGTTTACTTGCGCCCTGGACCTTCCCGGCTTCTCCGATGAATTCTATGACCTTATCGTGAGTACCTTGGTACGATCAAAGTCATCTAGATTCTGTTAAAGCCGTCTAAACAGTACTAGGACATCGATGAAACATTGCAGTGGCAAGATAATTTCCTTGAAAATGAATACATGACGTCAACACATAGTAGATGGGAACTCTGACTTACAGGCGAAATTATTTGGTCCAAATTCCGACGCTTGATTAAACGGAAGTGTCCATTACAACAACAGAGGAAGTAGGTAATACCAAGGATACATTAGGAACACCATTAAGAAAACAGCAAAGTGACAAAGCAACCCAAGGATGCAGTGAATTGTTAGATCCCACGGTTCTTCAACGCTTTGCGCAGCGTGCGTTGAAAATCAAAGACGTGCTCTGGATCCAGCATCGTGTAATGAGATCCTCCTACATCGTGGAACCGCGGCTCAGACCGCACAAACTCCTCCCACTTCTGCAAATGCTCCTGTTTCCATTGCTCCTTGGAGGACGAAATGATAGCGAGGGGATGGCAGTAGAAGATGTCCATGCCCTGAACCGAGCCTTGAGGCTCATAATCAATTGCCATGCTCTGCAACGCGAACGCTAAACTCGCCCATTTCAGAAGTGCTGATGGGGCCAAGGCGAGCTCAGCCAGCCTTGCAGAGGAAGCGTTTTCCAGCACGCGAGCCACGATTTCCTCGCGGGTATCGATGCCCTTTAATTCAACCATCAGCTCTTGCGACCGAGTCTCGCTCATGAGCTTCAAGAAATACGAAAGGTGGAGGAGACAAGACGTCCAGTCGAGCTGCCTCATGCGAGTCTTGATATGCGGCGGGAGGTTGAAGGAGCCGAGGAAAGACACCGTGTCCCCGTTCGCCTCTAGTCGTTTTCCCACCTCGAAGGCGAGCATAGAACCGTAGGAATATCCGGCCAAGGCGTAAGGCCCATACGGCTGCGTGGCCTTGACCGATTGATAGTAGGTGTCGACGACCTCGGAAAGGGTGGTAAACGGCTTCTCTCCCTCGTTGAAGCCACGGGCCCGCAGCGCATACACCGGCCGGTCCGCCAGGAATTTGGACAGGTTGAGGAAGACGAGCACTTCACCTACGCCCGGATGGACAAGCCAGAGAGGCGATTTGGCCTTGCCTTCGGGTCTTTGCAGCGTGATGACGGGGCTGTAGTCCACGGTCTTGGCTCCGGGCTGAAGAGATCGCAATGCCTGGCCCAGGTCTCGGACGGTCGTCTTCGTCATAAGGGTGATCATGGGTATTTCTTTTGCCAGGTCCAGATGCTCCTCCAGGTTCTTCTTCAGCTTGATGAGCTCGATCGAGGTGATGCCCATGTCAAATACGGGGGTTTTGACGTCGAACGTCTCCTTTGACAGACCCAGAGACTGGACGAAGGTATCCAGCAAGCAAGCCTCGAAGTCGTCTTTGGGTGCTTCGCGTGTGATCTTGCGGTAAAGCTGCAGGACCTCATCATTGATGCTCTGAAACCCACGATACTCGCCACGTTCGTAGGCTGTCTTGATCTGCTGGCGCGAAAGCTTACCCAGGGAGGACTTCTGGAGCTGGTCAGGACCCAGGGGAAGGATTCGCAGCTGCAGGCTGGTAGACATCAGGATCGTTCGTGAGATGGCCTCCGCTGTCTTCACTCGTGCCTTCATGTCTTCCGGGGGGTAGGTGGGCACATAGACGAGGCATACCTCCTCGGTGCCGCGGCAGCCGTCCTTGGGGAAGGAGGAAAAGCAGCAAGCGAAGCTGGGCAGCATACCAAGGATTTTCGACTCGTTCAGGGTTGTTTCGATATCTGACGGATAGTATTTCACGCCGTTGACGATCATCATCTCTTTGCTGCGGCCGACCAAAGCGAGATTTCCGCTGGCGTCCAGGAAGCCGCAGTCCCCCGTCCTGAACCAGCCGTCGCTTGTGAAGGCCTCCTCGGTAGCGGTGGCATTATTGAAGTAGCCACTGAAGACCACGGGGCCGGTCAGCTCGAGATTGCCAACCTGGTTCGGAGGCAAGGGAATGTTCGAGCCGTCGTCGCCATTGATTCGCACCTGGATGCCGGGAATGCAGTGGCCCACAGCCGTCGTCTCCCGCCCATTTTTCAAGTCGTAGTCAGGACATTCAGTGTGGAAGATTGCGCCAGCACAGGTCTCCGTCATACCAAAGCCTGAGACAATCACGTTCCTGGGGGCGCCATAACGATGGAGCTGTGCGCTCAGTTCGGCACAAGTGCGAGTGACATTAGGCTCCCCGCCAGACACGACACATCGCAAGCACTCAAGGTCCCAGGGTCCATCCGCGAGATGAGGATCTGCGAGTGCGTCGCGGAGCTTAGTGAGGAAGAAATTGGGGGCGAACGTACGCGAGACGCGATGACGTTCAACAAGGTCCAACAACGCGACCGGACGAGCCAGCATATCACCCGGCTGGACGTGGATCTGTTCGCGATGATCATACAGGGCTGCGATATGAGCCTCAATCAGTCCAGCCACATGGTCCAGCGCGATCCAGTTCATTATGGCGGTTGTGTCGGGGAGGCGTGTGGCCCCCAGCTTCCCGCGGACGGCGGTCACGATCTGGTCATGGGTCAGGCTGGTCGCTTTGGGGAATCCAGAGCTTCCGGAGGTGAGCATGAGAACGGCTGCACTGGAAGAACTGGGATGATCATCTACGGCCACGGCCCTATTTTGCAGCGGCAGGTTCTGTTCGCCGGTTCCATGCGTGGGTTTCAAGGACTCGACGGCAATAGGGCGGATGGCATCCTGGCCGCCGAAGTCTGCGAAAAGCGCCGCTGTCGTCACGCATACAGGGCTGAACAGGGTACGCGATAGGTGCTCAAAATGCGAGACTCGGCGGCCGGCGTGGTGTGATACCGCGGTAGACATGGCCGGGATACCACCAGCGATCAAAGCGGCCCATAGCCAGATAATGTTCTCCCAGTGAGAGGTGAAGTGTATCAACACCACCTTGCCCGGGCGAAACTCTTCGAGGGCTTGCAGGGCTTTTGCAGAGTCACGGGCTGTCTTCAGCAACTCACGATAGGTGTGAGACGTGCCATTCTTGACATTGCCGGCATCATAGCAGATTATACGGCCACGATTAGCCGCTGCGGCAGCTTCCAAATGCTCCAAGAGATGCTTCATGGGATAAGGGGGTATGTACAACAAGAAGAACACCTGTGGGGGAAAGTATGTAAAGTAGGGCAAAGCGAGCATAAAAGGGAGTAATCTTTGATGCTCAGAACGGCAGACTGGCAAACGCACGTTTAGACTAATAAAAATATATGCCACAGCAGAAAATCTTGTTGTGTTTTGTCATGAAGGTATCTCCACCTGTCAGCCGTTGGCCAGTTTCGACTGGAACACGACAACGCATCATTCTCCCGTAGTATTGGCCTCACAGATCTGCTTCCAGTGTCTATGACGATTAGACAGCGTTCCATTGAGTGTCTACAATTGTACACGGGTCCCGGCACTATCCGTCGTGACATTGACGATCAAGAGAGATGTCACCACCTTCTTACATCGCCGAAAGCGTATATCGTGCGAAAATGCCCAAGATGCCGAAGATCCGTTTCTTGAGATACCGCCCATGGTTAGAGAACGACCCTTTTTGGTCCGCTGCTATGAAATTTACCACCCATTGCGAAATTCCACCTTCCTACCACTTGCACTATACCGACGATATCTATAGCCAAGGGATCCCTCAGAAAACATTGAACCAAACAACAAACTTAACCAGTCATGGCCCCTCGGTTTGCATTCCTCGGACTCGGCCAGATTGGTCAGGTAAGCAATTATTCCCCCGTTATGCTACTTCACTTCATTGTGTCACCATGTCGCTAAGTCGGCTTTCACCCAGGCTATGTCCCAGAACCTTCTCCAACATGGAAGTATCGCAAGGCCACTGACTCTCTACAATCGCACCAGAGACATTGCTGAAGCACACGCTGCTCGCCTTGGAGACTGCAGGGTCAGTGAATCGGTCAGCGATGCCGTTGCTGGGGCAGATATCATTTGGCTGTGTGTCCAAGATGAGGAGGCTGTCGAGTCGATATTTCAGCAGATACTGACCATCCCTATTCGGGGAAAGCTTTTCGTGGACAGTTCAACTGTGACCGGCGAGAAGGCTGATTCCATTGCTGCACGGGTCGCTGATGCAGGCGCAGCGTTCGTCGCCATACCCGGTATCTCTCATATTCCTCCGACGCGCCCTTTGACTGGTATGCACATGACTAACATACTCTAGTGATGGGTGGCCACAATCAGGCCGCCACTCGTACGTTGACCTGCATTGTGGGCGGTCCAGCTGAGGCAGTGGACCAAATCAAGCCCTATCTAGAGAACGTGTAAGTGGCCTAAGAACGCGTCCATATTCTCGTTGGCCTAATAACGCCAATTTTCAAATACTTAGGGTGTGCAACAATGTTGTCGATCTGAGCGGCGAAAGTGTCGGCACGGCAATGAAAATGAAGCTTATGGGTAATTTCCTGATCCTGGCCACGATGGAAACCGTGGCGGAGGTAAATGTACTGGCCGAGAAATGCGGTCTGGGCACGGATAGAATGAACCAGCTTATGAGTGCCATCTTCCCTAATCCGCCTCACGCCGTGTACAATCATCGCATGCTGACAGGAGCCTACCATACTGAAGTTGTAAGTATTCTCCTTCGTCCATTGCCTGCCATTTTCCATGGTGGTGTGAAGCCACAGAACATATTTTCGTCGCTGATTTGTTTGCAGCCCATGGTTAAGGTTTCCGCAGCCATCAAGTTGGCAAACCATGTTCGATCGCTGGCAAAAGAGTGTGGAGCCTCCTTGAAGATCTACGACGTTGCGTATAAGCACCTAGAAGAGTGGCAAGCAGCGGAGGGTCCAGGAGCGGATGTGACCGGGATCTATGGCGCGGTTAGAATGGAGAGTGGGCTACCCTGTCGAAATGGCACGCAGCTGAATTAGGTCAAATACATCATAGCGAAACCTGAGAGGAGGTAGTTCGTCACCTCACCAACCCCCTTCCTCAGCGGCACCTCCCCAGGCTGTGGCAAGCAAATATCATTAATAGGAACTCGGGCCCATGGCTTCAATACCGGTAGTAGCGCCCTTAAGATCTTTAGACAGTACATATCCGACCAGCTGTGCGAAATCCATCGTAAGATGTAAATATCCGCCTGGATGCGCTGGATTCAGGCCCACGGCTGAGAACAGACATATTATCTGCGAAGCGGTTGGCGCGCACAGGGCCATCTCGGAGGACTTATGGAGGGTGCGATCAACGTTATGGGTCAATGCGCAGACCCATTTCTTTTTCTCTTTCTTTTTATTTGTCTTTTCTTTTTCCCTTGGCAGTTGGGATCCGTTCACAAAAAAGGACTGCCGCAGGTTACATCCCGAGGGAGCCGAATGCGGTCTGTCAACCATGAGGTCAACGATTAACTCGGAATACTACAGGGCTCCACTAGGTATATCTGATTATAGAAATGTTCCTTGGCCAGTGGCTGGCAACTGTACAGTTGACGTGCACTCTCGCCTGTGGACACATATCCATATCCGTGGCTCCTTCAGTCCACTTTTACAGTGGCTCCTAGACTGTTTCATAATAACCTCCCAGGTCCAGACGCAAGTCCGCCTCTGCCTTTTATCATTCAATCCTCAACCTGATCAATATCGCGAGGAATTCACCCAGCCCACCATGGTCCGACTCAGCACCCCCACGCAGGTTATTCCCCCGGCGAAGCTAGCGCATGTCGTTCTTCGCACCCGACCAGAGAGCTACGAGCAGCTCATCCAGTTTTACAAGACCTTCCTAGGTGGACGAACCTCTTTCCAAGGCGATAACCTGACCCTGATTGCCTACGACGACGAAGACCACCGAGTTGCAATTGTGAAAATGCCCGGTCTCGCGCCTAAGGATCCACGAACATGCGGGCTTCATGTTTGTCACCTCTCTCCATTTCCATTTAGAAGGAAAGAGAAAAGGAAAAAAAAGACTTACGCGATCATAGCACTTCGCATTCACGTTCAACACGCTTGACGACCTTTTGACTGCCTACCGACAGCGCAAGGCGCACGGCATCGAACCAGTGTGGTGCGTGCACCACGGCCCGTCGATCAGCATGTACTACCGCGATCCCGAGGGCAACCAGCTAGAGACGCAGGTGGAAGTCTTCCATTCGACGGAAGAGTCAGTGATGTTCATGTCGTCAAAGGAGTTCCACGAAAATCCCTGGGGGGTGGACTACGATCCAGAGCACCTCATCGCGGAGTTGAAGCGGGGGGTGGATCCAAAGTCGTTCTATCCGAGGCCGTATATTGGGGCAAGGGAGATGGAGTCTGTACCGTTATTGAAGGAGTAAGAAATGTGCACATAGCTGCGTTCTTTAGTTAATTTATTTCGGGCTTAATAAGGCAATTCCACATAACTAGTTAAATAATGTATTTCACAAGCGAGCCGCCACCATAAAACGAACTGCCACCTCTACCCAATTTCTGCCCGTGGGCCAAATAGTAGAGGCTTATTAATAAAATAATTATATTCTTATCTAAAAGCTGATTAAAAACATGATTAGGATATTATAATCATCTATATTCTAGAATATAATTATTATTATAGCGCGGGAGCGCTTATACGTCTGACTAGGCTGCGGTAGTATTGTCAAACCCTAGGATCTGCCTAAGCTGTGATGACAGCTAGGATATAGTTCAGGCCTCTGGTGATCAGTCCAACCAATCCTAGGAACGGGTAATACTTATCCGAAGAGCACCGTTGCTCTTAAGTAACTGATGACTGCTCCTAAGAATTAAACCTAGGTTCCAGTGAACTAACTCAATGATCGAGCGATCCCTAAACAGCTAACGACGAAGTAAGGCCAGGTTAGTACGTATACCTTCCTGTGATAGAGTGTGGACGAATTATACTAGCAGTTACTGAATATAACTATTAAGGATAATGATTATAATTAAACACGAAGAACTAAATAAGAACCATCCTAAGTATATAGTAATAAGTATCCTTATATCCTTCTCCTCCGAGCTATAAGGTTGAATACCTTGGTGCCTTGAGGGGTGAAACAGCGTGAGAGCAAGTAACTAGAGAGATAGAATATAGGGCATATTCTACTTAAAGTATTATTACTAGGATTTAGAGGAATCCCGCGAGGCCATGTTATTATGTGAAATGACTAGGCTCCTGTATAACTACCTGAATTCATTCTGTTAGCATCAGCGAACGGGACTCCATTCCATTTCCAGCTTTCTACAACTGGAGACCGATCAGTATGAGTTACTTGAGGCAGTCAAGAGTCCATTCTTACCTGGTTTGTCAGCCTGAGAGAGGCCTTGCTCATCCGGCAAAACGCAACGTGTGCATGTCAGGCCGAATGGAACCCAGTCACCAGTTCTGGGGTTGCGTAGCTCGACCCAGCCTCCAAATGTTCCTCGACCGTATTTTTGCTTGTGAGGGCAAAGGCTATACCCAAGATTCACCTCTTCGGTACAATTTGCCGCCGCCGGGGTGTGAGTGGTGCCGTTTCGTAAAAAGCCATTATCCTTGCGGAGCAGAATGGCAACGGTCGGTAATCCGAAACTATCGAGGACGTCAACTAAGGCTTCTCGGAGATCCCTCCAGTTGCGATCAGAGTTGCGGTCGACTCCGATTAGGATAGTTGGTGAAGATTTATCGGCATCTTCGCTACCCATGCGGTAACAACCCATCGTGAATACACCCGATAAATCAAGAGTGTGCAAGATTCTCTCCACGACGTCTTCCCAAATGGGGAAGATCGCATCTCCGGGCGAACAGGGAAATGGCATCAGCTTCTGGCTGAACCGCGGATCTAAAATTTCCACTTTGATGTGGGAGAGGCCTTTCTCATGCAATCGTCGCCGAACCTTTCTGGCGACCTCGAGCCATCCTCGCGTGCCGGTGCGTTTTCCGTAGAAGAGGACAGTCACTGAAGGGGTTTCGTTTGGTTCCAGAAGAGACCTCCTACCACAGAAACGAATCTCGTTGGTTTCGGGGTTGGTCTCTGCCACAAGACGAAGGAGCTCCAGTTTAAGCTGCTGAAGTGCTAGACCCGTCAGCCTGTTACAGTATTGATGCTCTGGGGGTATGCTTCGCAGGGTCTCGCAAGGCGGCTCGGAAAGGTGAGGCCCTCCGGCACGAAACTCTTCTTCCGCAAATCCGTCCGATGCAGTCCCTGGGTTACTGTCACTTGACGACCTATCCGATCGCCGCGACCGGGATTGTTGGCTGGATGATCTCGTGGGCTGTACCGGACCGAGATAGCAAACCTCCAGGCTTGTGATGGGGGCTAGGGGTTTTTCGACAAGTGCCATGGTATTGGATCTCTCAGTGGGCTAAGGGGGGGGCAACAGGAAGCTGACTGGAGGACGCGCTGACCCAAATCACCAGCGCTGTCAAAGCTATGTCCTTGCTTAATAAAGGTAGAAGCAGTGGAGGTAGTAACTATAAGTACCTAGAGGTGGGTATGAGTCAGGGCCGCTACGGGCCGCTACGGGCCGCATTCACCCTACGTATCCCCACCGTCACTGCCCGGAGTAGTTGGTGAATGCCTCTTGAATGTTTGTTATTTCTCTCTACTAGGTATACTTGTTGGTAATTTTACCCCGGCTGAAAATACCCGTATACACCACCTATCAGTGGATATAATTATGTGCATCTATAAGAACGTGGGTCGGTCTCTATCCAGGTAGGTAGGGAGGTAATTCGGCAGGGTTGTACGGCAGACCATGGTACTGTATATAAGGAAAAGCAAAGAAATCAAACTTCCTGCCGGCAGTCCGTATGTCAAGGTAAAATCTACCGTTAGTTCAATTATAATCACCTAGACAGTGATACAACCGGAAATGTCCCTCGTATTCATGACTACAGCGTAAGAAAAGTGAATGATGAGGCCGCCTGGGAGTCCTGGGACATGTCACCCACCATCTTTGTACACTGCACAGCTGAGCGAGTTGATGGCTAAGTTTAGACGGTCAGAGGCTCGGAAAATACGCTGGCAAAGAAGGCTTTCTTACTTGAATCCCTTCAGACTCTGGGCGGGTCGGACTTCCCAATCGACTTATTCTTCAGGCTCTGCGGAGGATTCATGAGCTCTGGTGAGTCTGAATGGGAGGGACCATCTAATGGGTTTTGGGTTGCTTTGTTTATCTTTCATCTTTTGGTAGTTCAATGCATTTGGGCTTCTTATTTATGATCGGAACCCTATTCGCATATCTTCATATTCTCAGGCATCCATAGGAATGGATTCTGAAGACATGCTCCTCGGTCCGTATGTAATAGAGGCTCAATGGAACGAAGCTGTAACTAATCATCATGACGCAGATTCGGGGATGGGATACGTTTTTATCTGTCCCATCCACGGAATAGCGAGGAGATCTCCGGCGCTGACCGGACAAAACCCAGGAACAAACACCAGTTCGGTTTTCACCAGTGGAGTATTATCGACAGTCCAACTGCATGCTGTGAGAATCTATAGTAAAATGGCCCCGTGGAAACATGAGCCTGATGGTCAGCACCTCAGCCTTCTTTTTCGACTACGAACCGAGCTTCGGCTACAGGTATACGAGGACTGTTTTCGCAATATCATCATACACTGCACGAGTGGCCGTTAGTATGAATGAGCCCACTGCACCTGTCCGTTTCAGGATAAATAGGAAGAGACAATAAATCGTGGCCTCCATAAATTCATCAGGGATCATTGCGTTCCCCAGGATGTTCATTATCTTGCAGGTATTCGAAGCAAAACATCTATGTCAAAGCGACCGAAACGACAGTTTAAATTCTGTTTACTATTCACTTGTAAACTAATGTATGGTCCTGCTCTTCATTAATCTCCTAATCTTTCTCAACCGCATTCTCATATACCAGACAGTTACCTAGTACACAATCAGATAGGCTGACACCGAGTGGGTACGAGAACCCGACTCCTTCCCACCAATACATAATATCATAGCTGCGCACTACTCCCGCCGTCGACAGCTAACTCGCGTGGATATCCAATCAAACTTGTCTCTGCCATGATTATGCCATTTGAAGTAGATTATGAAGATGCATGTGTGGCTCCTCTCGGTGCACCGGCTGCAAAATACTACATGACCTTCTCGTTCGGTCAACCTAACATAATATCCGTGGAGAAATCAATAACCGTCTTTTACAAACCCTAAGGGCGGGTACTAGTGCCCGCACATTCACATCTAAGTCGATATGCCTTAAGAAAGCACGTTCTCTAGATATTAAAACAGTTATATATACTAAATAAAGCGAGTCTTCGTAGTGGATCAATCGTAGAGATGTGCAGTTGTATAGTGTTCCAGTATAACTTTGGGACAGGATACTGCTCACATCAAGATCAATCAAGCCAACGGAGCACGCCAAGCCCACGCAGAAAGAAGTAAAGGTGACCTTTTTGTCTTGGGCACATAAATGAAATTATTACCTCCAATTTCCCGATCATAGTATCTCCTCTTTTTATTATTTTATCGGCGGGCCTGATATATCGCTGAGGAATCCAAGATCGAGAATCTGAACTCTCCCGTCAGATCTTTCACATCACTAGAACGTTAGTCAGTAAGGTAAGTCCCAAATGATATTCTAGCGCTTGCGCAGTATATCACTTACTTTACTAGCATCTCCAGCTCCTTTATCCAAAGTTGAGTGAATACTCTCGATGCAGCGAAAATCAACAACGCTGGGTACGTTATCTGGTCAACTGCCGGCACCTTTTCTACCTCGGCTGACGTTTCATCGAGTTTCGGCAGCAGTATGAGAGGAAGGGGGCTGCAATCCCGTAGACATCCTGCCAGCATTGAAAGGATGCAGACAATACTCCCAGATTGTCTGGAAAGCAACATGTCCACAACGTCCTTACGCCATTCTTGGTTGGCTTCATTTGAAGCATCAGTCTCCAAAAGGTCGGCCACTGAATCGGCCGTCCTTGAGATTAGGCCAATATGACTGGTGATGCTGGATATGGAAATTAGAAAATTATTGACCACGAAATACGCCATGAACTTACTTCTCAATCCGACTAGCCATCTCAGAGTACTTTTGTTTGGGAAAATGCCCATTGATCCATGTATCCCAGAGTGAGTCATTCAAATGTAACCTGACTTCCTGGATCAGAACCAGCATCCGTGAAAAGATATCAACCCTCATGCTAACGAGCTTTTCTCTATGCCATGAGTCCTTGGATGAACTATCACAGCCAGCAAAAGCGGCGAGGTCCATGTCCCAGATAACCTTCGAGAGCGTGAGATACTGAGCAAGGAGGTCAAACGAATTGCCAATCTTGATGCGGATCCGATAGGCATCAGTGGTGACGGACGGAAACACTGTCCATATGAATGCCGAAAAGCACCCTCCCATGACAGTTAGAAGTCCTTTAACCAAGTCAGCTTACAAAGTATAATCGAATGGGACATGATGTTGGCTGAAAGACTCAACTTACGGTAAGGCGCCAGCTCATAGATCGGGTATACTGGCTGGCCGGTTGATTCAGCAGCCTGGTCACCGATCTTGCGGGTTTGCAGCTCATAACTATCTCCATATTAGTGTTCATATTCAAAAAGCGCCATACTTCATTGAAACATCATTGGATCTGACATACCCGATAATAAGGACTTGTGTCACGAGTCCCAATAGGCCAGCTATGAGATACCGTGGAAATTTGACGATGACATACATATCTTGAAAATGTTAGATTAGCGATATTCATGGATGTCAAAAGCATATCGTACCTATGCAAAGAAAGACAAAGAGGAAGACAATCATTCCCCTTCGACAGTCAGTATTACGCATTATCCCAGGAGCATTGAGCTAACTTACGCTGTTTTTCCATCCACAATATAGTAATTGATGAATGAGAAGACCATCGCAACCACCGTCCCAACGATACGCCAGATTAGCCCACGAGTAGCCGATCCTGATGATGTCGTGAAGGCCACAGCTACTGTGATTGTGGCCCAGATCAACCGCTGTTTGATGAAAAAGATCTGGCTAGACGCGAGAAAAGCCACGATGGCAATAGACATGGTCGCGCACGCTGCACGGAACCCGATTTGGGACGGTTCAGAGCCAAAGAATCGATAAAAGCTCCTGAAACGTGATGTCATGGGTTGTAGTAGAGCTCCTGGCGCATGGTCAGGCTCTCGTTCGGGATCTCTCAGACCTTGGTATAGGTCTCCAAATGCCGCTTTTGCGTCGTGGTCCATTTGCCAGATATCAGAGGTCTGAGCCGAATAGATCTGGTGTGCCCATTTCTTCAGGGTATCCCAGCTGGGATACCGAAGCGCGTTTTTGAAGGCCTTGTCGTCTGCTCTTATGCGGTCAGCTGCCGTAACCAGATGCATTAGACTTTTTCCAGTCGAGCCAATTATAGCTTGCATCTATGCACTGTCAGTTCGCCGTTTATGATATAAACCGTAAAGAGATCATACATGAAGAAGAAGGTACAGCTCGTCAATACGGGTCGCATTCTTGGTATCCGGTTCCATCGACTGTGACTTCAGGCGGAGTTGCAATTGCCCGACATTTTCCAACGCTCGTGCGTGAAGGGATTGCCGCTGCTGCTTTAGATACTCGGAGAAAGAAGCCTCGCCGGGTAAAGAGCATGATTCTCGAGCTTCGTCACCTGCAGCGTCACGTCGCGCAGCTTTCTTCAATGACGAGGGTGCCAGGCCCAGCACTAGAAGGAAATGGTCTAACGACTCCAGGGCCAGAACAGTGATTTCAGAAAGTAGTGCGCTGGCATTCCTGAAGATTGTGACTGATGGTCGGTCTGCTTTTTCCGTTTCGATATGTGCGTCGAAGGATTGCCTCGTTGATTGGGGCTGTGATTTCCCACTATGTTCCAACGCTTCGGCAATGGTGTTGAGTCCACGCACTTGAAGCCCGACTGCCCCAAGAGCATTGAATATCTCGTCGTAGTCTTCCGCTCTAAATCTGTTGAACTCGATCTCGCGAGCGACCGCTTGTATCTCTGCCTCGAGCGCGCGATGCATACCAGGTAGATGCTGCAAGGCCGGGGGAGCTGCCGATATTGTGTTATCAGAAGGCGACGATGCTGCTGGTACCTTATTGCGATCGGCGCGCCGGGACTCCAGGACGTTCAGACGTTCCTGCTCACCGTGGACAATTTGTTTAAGCAAGCCGACGTAAGCAACAATCTTCTTGCCTGCACTCATACGAGACGTAATAGGAATGAAAAAGAGCCCAACACCGAACGATATTCCGAGCCCGGTCAAGATACTTAATAAGACCTCCTTTGCAAAGGCCTTAGCCAAATCCATGGTCGGGATCACTGTGCCATAGGTTGCGCTGACGTTGACGATGATATTGAACATGACGACTGGGAAAATGAGGTGCGGTCGTCTTACTACAATGCGAGTCAGCGACAGCTATTCCTCATGAATTCCAGTAGACGTTGCAGCGTTTACCTCTGACGGCGGTTGATATCCTGTGGCATGGAACGTTAGTCAATCATAGATTCTTTACTGCGAATATGGTCAAGGCCATTAGGCTAACTCACCAAGTGCCAAAGAAAAGCCAAATACCACAAACCGCAGAAGCAGAGGAGTTGTACGGCAGGTCAAGAATACTCCCCGCCGTTGGGTCCGACGCAGCCTTCGCAAGCTGTTGCATTAACGCGTTCATCTGATCTGGTGGCGTAGTGTGAAGGCGAGCTTGCGTTGCGCAGTACATAATCAGAAGGGAGAAAGCTGCTCCAATGCATGTGCCCAGCTAAAGTTTTGTCTTCAGCATATGCTAGAGTCAGCCGGGTTTAAGAGACTTACCGCGTTCAGGATTGATAGTTGAATAAACCTAGCACGGGGTATAAAGCAGAAGCTCAGGGCAGCAATAATGCTATTGAGATATCCAAGGGTCGTATACTGCTTCATGACGGCCGTCGATTCATACATTGCGACACATATCACTGCCGGCAACACTCCTCTGAGAGTTGTGAAATTAGCGCAGTATATGGAGTATTTTGAGCGATCGCTTACTTGATAATTATGAGAAAGGTTCCAACATCAAGTCCAAATTTCGCCCAGATTTCGCGCGCCGAGGGCATTCTTGCCATAATCGACGACATGCTGGCTTCTTCTCCCCCGGTGGGGTTTGGAAATTGCCCCTAACAACAAGTATGTATGCTTCTTGCAGAGGTTGTAAAATTGCTGGACATGGAATAAAAAAGAGAAAGGTGGTCAAACTGAATTTTGTTACTTAAAAAAATGCACCAGCCCGAGTGAGGTGATTTAAATTTTCTGGCCGAGGTCTCATCGGGGCGGCCGATACGAACCCTCATAATTCATAAGGATTAGTCTCCTTTATGCTGTTTGGTTCTAGACTCTGAGTGGGTAATTCGTTGATATCCACTCCGATCCCCTCCGAGTGGATCCCAAATTGCCCTCCTTTTCTTCCTTGGGCAGCCGTTGAGGTAGTCTATAATCGAATCTCCTTTCTTCCGGCCTGTGCCATACCAGTAAAATTAACAGTTAACAATGTCTGTACTATGAATGCAGAGCTCATTCGAACATTGAAAAGTCTCAGTGGCCCAGTGTCTGATCCAATGTAGGGTATTCATGGACTTTTGGACCCCCCAACCAGTCTATGGGCGACTCGCCTTAATTACACTGACGCGAATACGCAGATTGACAAGAAGAGTAAAGACTACATATACCAGGTTATAATCCTAGATACAGGGGGTAAAAAATACAACCTGTTCAGGCGAAAATATCTGCCCAGTATCTCTCGCCCTTCATATTCTGCACCCAACGCTGCGCTGTTTCCTCATCCTCGCCGGTATACTCCATGCGAATGCGAACCGCTGCATCCTCCACTCCAGATCCAACGACGCCAGCGCCACAGATATACAGCTCTGCACCGTTCTTGAAAAACTCCGTGGTGTCTGCGCGATCATGCCAGATTCGATGTTGCACATACTTACAGCCCTGCGAAGCCTCCGGGGCACCCGAATAAGCTCGCCGAACGTCAACCACGCCTTCCTTTTCCCAGCGGTCGAATTCTTCCCTGTACATGTCATCTTCGTCGGGGTTGCAGCAGCCGTAGAACAGAAGCGCTTTGCCGACTTGCATTCCACCGGCTTTCTTGATTGCGCGCTCCGCGACGAATGCGTGGAACGGGGCGAGCCCGGTCCCTGCGCATGCCATGATGATAGGTTTCTTGTCGTCGGCTGGGAGGTGGAATCCAGAGCGACTTGGGCGGAGGCTGATGTGAAGATGATCGCCAACGCTAAGTCCTTCCATGTAATTGGTGGCGACTCCATAGAATCGGTGGCCTTGTCGGCTACCTTTGGACGGGGCGTCGATGACGCTGTATGTCAGAGAACATTCAGACTGTCCGTCCAGTGGAGTGGAGGAGATGCTGTATTGTCTCATCCTCATCGGCGGGATCGAAGCCAACAGTTGACCAATAGAGAATGTGGCTGTTGGGTAGTCCTCAAGCAAGTCCAGCAATGTCACGTTGGATTTCTGGAAATCCTCCTTTGCCATTCGAGTCTCCAAGTCCTGCGCCAGGTTCGCCTCGGGGATCGATTTGATAACCGATTTAACAGACCGGTTGGTAGCCGGCTGATTGAGTTCCACCATCGCTGCCAAGACGTCATGAAGGGCAATGGACCTGCCTGTAGGGAGACTGGTCGTAGTCGACGGATCGATCTTGATCGTTGCATCCCAGGGGAGTCCATATCGTCTCAGCACACGACGCACGACTTCTGGAGGATTGAGCGGAAGCACGGCCAGGTAATCCCCAGAGCGATATGTCGTCCCAGTTGGCAGGCGGATTCCAATATGGCGCTTTCTGGGTTTTCCAGGCTTGGTCAACAAGCGGACTTCAGATACCTCACCAGTCTGAACATCCTGACGAAGAAGGCTAGACCGCGTTGTGATGTCGATCTCAAGTTTCAGTTCCTTCTCTCCCACTTCGGCAGATTGGGGGCCTTTGCCAAATATTTCGTTCAACTTGGGCCACAGGTCCTGGGCCTGCCACTCGTCAAATCCATCGAAAATATTTCCCTCGGTAACGTCGACCGCGGCACGTTTGGCAATTTGCTCTCCTCCGGCCTTGTCCAGTGCATCGTCGATGAGGGTTGGGACCTTCTGGTATGTCGATCTCCATTCCTCTGGATAAAAGGTAAGCATCAAGGCCAGGCGTTGCGTCTCGACGCGAAGGGTTGAACTTACTATTGCCAACTCCAAATACAGCAAACTTGATGCCTTTCATGTCCGGGGCATCTCCCCCTGTGAGCCATTCGACAAAATGAGCAGCATTGTCCGGTGGCTGGCCCTCGTAGCTTGATGTGATAATCACCACCGGAACCTCCTGTTTGATATCCATTATACCACTGTCCAATGCCTTGACAGTTGCGGCGAACCCGTTTTCCTTGGCCGATGACTCCAGTGAGTTTGCTAGTGCTTCGCACGTTCCGGCGTTCGATCCGAAGAGAACCAGAATGGGCGACAGTTTTTCATCAGGTACGATTCCCTTGGGCTTCGATTGATCCTTTTTCTCCGTGGGAGCTTGCTCTCCTGAACCAAATATCGGTTCCTCCAGAAAGCGCTCATCCCTGAGTCTAGCACGGATGAAGAATTCGTCCGGCTTGATCGTGAGCGTGGTTTTGATGCGCAGTTGATATGAAGGATTATCCTTCGTGAATTGGAACGCTTGCAGCAACGACGACACTGCAAGTAACGATTCTTGCCAGGCAAACGGTCGGCCAATACAAGCCCTAATACCATTTCCGAAAGGCTGTGTCGTGTTAGCTATGCTCTTTGCTGTCCATCATATTCAGAGAGTGAAGCATACCTTCCATGAGTTCGGCGGAAGCGATGCCCAAGCGTCGCCCATCATACGCGAGGGTCTGAATTCCTCCGCATCGGGGCCATAGACTTCGGGGTCACGGTGTAGTTCTGCCAGTAGCACTTGAACGGGCTCCCCATCTTTCACAGTAAACCGCCCGCCAAGGACTTGGTCTCCTTTGGCCCGTAGGGTGAACGCAGGCGCAGTCGGGTGCAGGCGAAGGGTTTCGCGGAGACAAGCCTCGATATAGGGAAGCTTCGACATATGGCCGATGTTGATCTTTTCCTTTCCAATGACGGTGTCAACCTCTTCCTGGCACTTGCGGTACGCCTCGGGATTCTGCAGCAGCTCATAAAAGAGGAAGGAGAGTAATCCTGACGTGGTCTCATGGCCTTTCATGACGTCAATAGGTGTTTTCACGTATCGGGGGATGAAAGGTCATACCTGCAATCAGGAAAGTAATCATGTTTCGGATGATATTGTCATCAGGGAGGGTTTCCCCCGTTTTTGGGTCCTTGTTGAGGATCATTGCGTTCAGAAGATCTTTCTTGTCTGTTGGGTTAGCTTTGCGATCCTCTAGAAGCTGTCTGGCCACCGTTTCTAGAGTGTCGATATTCTCTTGATACTGTCTGTCTTCTCTCTGGTAAAGGAAGCTGGTCATCGCAGGGCGCCGAGCTCGGGAGAATGACCCGGCAAGCATTCCAGACATGGCTTTGACGAAGGGATGCTGGCCCTCGTGGTAGAATGAGTTGAACCTGGTACCCATAGCACATCTGTAGAAACCCTCAGTATGGGAATGAAATTGCTTTGGTCATTCTAGGCACTTACAGTGCGATCGAGTCAAGAGTAAGCCGAGTGAAATCATCAGGGACGTTAATTGGAGTGTCAGGGCCAAATCGCGCCCACTTGACAACCATTTGGGAAACAATATCTTGCATCTCTGCGGATGTGTGTTAGTTGAGCTACTTTGGAATGTTTGAAGCCCAATACCTACCTGAAAACATTCCTGCGATCGGCAATGGACCGAAAGCCGGCATCAGGGTACGATGCGCAATCTCCCAATTATGCTCGCCTGGATACGCAGTGAAGAGGCCATCGCGCGAGGCGTTACGAACCTCTTCCAATGCTCCAGTTACTGCTTTCTGGAACCTCTTTTCGTCAAAGAGCTCCTTCGCTAATTCGTAATTTCCGACGAAGAGACGGTCGCGTGGCAGCCGAAGTCGAAAAATGGGTCCTAGCAAAACACGTCAATCTCCTGGATCTTTCCTTTTGCGTGCCCGAGGAAAACGTAAGGTAGTGAAGGGAGATGTACCATGTATATGAGCGATTCTTGAAAGGCTGTCAATGGGGTGGTCTGGATCTATTTCGAGGACATTCCCCAGGATGGGATAGCCTGCAGGAGCCGGTATAGGCTCAGTCATGATTCTTGCTCGAGCTTCCGGTGTTGAGGGCGTTTGATAGATGCAGGTTTATGACAAAAGACGACCTGATTATTGGACGCTCATTAACGGGATTTACCGCTCCTATTATAGCTCCTCGTCATAGAATGTCGGTGTGGCGAGGCGGATTGTCCGGAAAGGTCTACTCTGGGGCCTCGTACAGCATAGATTCAGCTGCCCTTATGGCAGAAGGTATGTCGTAGACTCCTAGCGTACGAGCAGTACCATGGCTCGCTGTCTGCAGCCTTACCTGCCAAGTGCCAATGCGATCAGCCCGATGACAGCTACATAACGATGATGACGCCCAGTCCCACTCATGCATACTCCGAAACATTCTTGGCATTCACATGGAAATCCAGACCGAATCATCAATTTCGGATTGTTAAGAGAGAAACAAGAATGAGATACACCCTCTCTGGCTTATATGTTATGGCCTATTCACAATCATCAGCGTCCGGGGCCCTTAATTGAACGCAATCGTGGTCACCTTTTCACTCATAACCTGAAATTGAACATTCTAGTTATTAATTATAGCGAGAAATGCCAGACACGGACAGCCGAGGTTCATCGTAGTATGCGGGTACATGTACCCGCCTGGATCAACACGCCCAGCGCCCAGCGAGGCGGGTACTTGTACCGCAGGTACTGAGACTCTCTGAGTACACCGGATGCTACATCGGCTTGCTTGGCAGGGTTACGGGAATAGAACCGGATTGACTTGAGAAAATGGCTTCATTGATACTGCATTGGCCCTCCTTGGATCCGTTGTCCTTGAGATTGTTTGTAGAAACGAAATGTAAGTGAATATTGAGCATTGTATATAATTGCCCCTGCGCCTCCAGATGGAAGTGCAAATCCGCTCATTTCCCTAGACTAGACAGTAGACAAAATTTACGCATTTCTATTATATTTATGACTACCAGGACAGCTAACCTGCTTGACCTTCAAGGGGTTTCCATGCTGTCTCGTGGCCTCACGGCGGTTCGTGATTACGGCAGAGCGAAAGGACGCTCTGCCGTAATCCCACGAGATGGCATCATCCGTGGTCCGAGATTATTTATTGTCAGGCATGCTCTTTCTCAGACTGGCAGACATAAGGATATGCATCAGAAGCATGATCCAAATGAGTGCTGTGCAGGCCATGCAAGCGGCATTAAGTACATCGTGCATGAGCTAGGCCATTACTCCAAATACACCTGGGAGGAACTACGTCAGAGCTCGGCCTTTGCCCCAAGGACCATATTCAACACTTTTAGCTTTCCGACGAAGAGATTAAGGCGATTGTCACAGTGACTAACAGCGCGAGGACATGGTACATCCCATGCGTCCACGCTGCAAGCAATCCAACAGGCCGTTAGACAAGGTGCCAAAGGGATCAAGCACGACAATCTCATGGATGAAGCTACAGCTTGGATGATGGAAGAACACGGCGTGTTTCTAACCCCTACCGTAGGGAAATATGCGACAACGGCAACCCTCAAATTCAGAGCATTCCCTCTTCCTTTACCCTGCGTAGAAAAGTCAGGAGATCTTTGAGAATAGCCTGGAAGCGTTCAAGTGGGCCAACGAAATCGGGATGATTTTCTGGGATCCCTGCTCTACAAGTTCCGCCTAACAAGTCATGACGTGGTAATTGTTATTCACTGCATACGAACCTGCATAAATGCCAATACCTGTGGCTGATTGGGAGACTTATTTGCCACAACCATGGGTCGAGATGCATAAAAGAGTGGGTATTTGTGCTTGGCCGATTCCCGCCGCTTCAAAAACCGGCCCGAGAGTCGGCCTTCCATGATTCCACGACGCTTCAACCCATTGTCTGCTACCTGATCGCGCTCCGCATCGAAAAGAATGTGTCCACTCGCTCATAAAGCCTCCAGGAAGCGACACCGCCCCAAAGTTCCGCTGGGCCAGCGCAAAAGGATTTTCAAGGCCTGCTCCGAGTGCCGACTACGCAAGCGTCGATGCATCCCGGCATCTGCTGGGTCCTGCGGATATTGCAGTAAACATGAGCTAGATTGCAAATTCGAGACAATAGAGCAGTCGATGGAGAGGCCCAAGCTACAGTAACCTCTCACTTTGCTTTCTACTCACACGATCTGACCTTTACAGTGAGAGTCCGCCTCACTATGACATTCTGGCACGATTCAATGAATCCTATCCGGAGATTGACCTCAAGGCACATCATGTGTCTTTCCTATTTGAGCTGTTCAGAGGGGTGACTGAAAGTCCTGGGCAACTCTCGTCGGAGACAGGAGGCACATTCGACGATACCACCCCGCCTACTTCGCAGAGAAGGGATTGTCTGTTCGAGTCAGATCCTTCTAATGGAAAGACGGGGCAACGGCACGGTAGGCCAGAATCACTTGAATAGTTTGTGCTGTATCTGACGCTATGAAGCTTTTGTTCAAGGCGGAGACGTGCTGCCCCATAGACGCTTTCTTGCAGCGGCAGCTGCAGCTGCAGCACTTCCAGAAAGCGACAAATTAGACCTTCAACAAGATACCGTATGTGAATAAAGAGGCGTCCATTGTTAGCTTTGCTATCTGACCATTGTCAAACAGCATGATCTGGATCCTGCAGATGAACCATTTCATGACATCGACCCAGACTTCTATCATCGGATTGCGAAGGATTTCCCTTCTCGCGAAGAGGCTGAAATTCTTATATCAAGTTTCTTTCTTTATGCCGACACCAACTGGTACTATCTCGATGAGACGTGGTTCAGGCAGCAGTTGTCTGAACTCTATGGTAGTTGGCCTTCGATAATCTTGCACAACCCCAAATTTCTATGTTTGGCCCTGAGCGTCTTTTCCTTGGGCAGCCTTTTCGTTCAGCTCTATCAGGGCCGTATGGATACACCAGAAATAGTGGCTCCGTCTCCAGGGGATATCCCAGGTATAAGATACTTCCATTATGCCCAGAAGCTGATTCCGCAGGTTATAACTCCTCCTTCGTTTGAGGGCCTGCTCAGCTGTTTACTACTCGCCTTGTCTGTTTTGCCAATCCATAGTGCCGAGACCTGCTACACCTATCTCGGGCTGGCGTTACGCATCGCAATTTGCCTCGGGCTTCATAGGAAACAACCTCACTCGCCCTTATCAACCTCGGATTTGGAAATTCGCAATCGTGTGTTCTGGACTTCCTACAGTATTGAACGGTATGCATGCATTATTTCCTCCGCATAGCTTGTATTCCGAATTATTCACACTAATACACATCCAGACGCGTCGCAATCGCTCTTGGATTTCCTGAAATGCTTCAGATCAAAGATATTGATTGCCCGCTTCCTCAAAGAAATCCGAATCTCGATGCTCTGGGCTCATTCCGGGCGGAAAGGCTATTGGCATACACGAGGTTGACCCTTTTGATAAATCAAGTAGCTCACTTAAAGTATGTTTTTTGCGTAAAAACATCACTGGGAGGCATGGCTAACATGGATAGTGTCTCGGATGAAGCATCGACGGATGGAATTCGGCGCCAGCTTTTGTCCTGGGAGGCTGACTTGCCAGCTCCGGTGAAAGTACTGGAAGGTGATCGTTTGCGACTAAACGTACATTTGCAGCTACACTACTCAATGGCCTGGATTTATATGGGTCGCGCGGCCCTCATCGACAGAGTGCGAAGCAAACTTCGTGCCAAAGATCCCGCAAGGGCCAACTTTGGAATCAAACGAGGTGATCAACTTTTGTCTGACTCTTGTGCAAACCATGCAAAGAGGATCATCGACCTTATTGATGTACTCAGGACTCGAGGGAAACTGGGTCTGTTTTCATACACAGACTTCCACACCTGCAGCTCCGCCACCATTATCATTCTCCTGGATAGCATTCTGAAACCACAACTCGTAACGTTTCCGAAAGTAAGAATGGCGATGGATGCTTTGCGGTATTTGGCCACGGGAAGTGCCGTGGCTAAACAATGCCTGAAGTATGTCGAAAGGTTTCAGGATGTTGTCAATAAGGCTTTGGCATCTATGTGCCAGAAAGAGGATTATGACCCTTGCCTACTGGGAGAGGTCGAATCGACACAATGTAGAGGAGAGTGTCTTCCAGACGAGGCCGAAAGATCAGAAAATGCGTATCCCCAAAATTATGAACAGGGGCCAAAGGTAGAAGTGTTCAATGATTTAGAGGCCGTCCTAGAAGACTGTGTGCCTACAGAACTACACCTCCTCTGCCTTGGTGGTCTGTTCGCTCGCAATACATTTGCCTGACATATGGTTTAATTTGTTGCCGTTTTCCCCTTTGGCCCTCTTTATCAGAAGGGAATCAGGGAGATTTTGTCTGTTAAAATGGACTATGGTCCAAATTGGACGGCATTGTCAGAACAGCGTGTTTGCCAGCCCTCCACTTTACACATTAATGAGCGCGGTCCTTGCACGCAGTCCGACCATGTTGATTTCCGCTCGGACTGACGGAAAGCTTCCGTGCACAACTAATTCAGTTGCCTGATGGTGCATAATCTGGCCCAGCCTGGCCAAATATCAGATCGCTCCACCCGATGACTCCACAACGCTAACCAGCTGAACCCGCTAGAAAGCGAAAGATTGAACTGCGCCACTCTGGCTGAGCGCAATTAGTTCTGTGGCGCGATCCTGGAGATGTGTTCATTGCGCAATCTCGCTCGAGGTGGATCGTGACTCCGATCGGCCCTGTGGTTACGCGATTCGGGGATCTTCTCCATGGCTGCCCAGCAAATGGCGCGATAGAGCGCCTCTTTGGAGCTGAGCGAGCTGAACCAGCTGGATCCAGCTGGAGGGGCGCTGGGAGCTCTGTCTAGCCCATAAATTGTCTTGTTTACCCCTCCTTGCCCCTGATTCCTGCTTGTTGTCTTGTCTTCCTTTATCCATTCCCCATTGCAATTCCTTCAGCTCTAGATCATTCACAGCACACACATTCTTCTATCATGTCTTACAATAGAGAAACCGTATGCACACCTGTCTGCTTCGACGATTGCCGAACCAGTTCTAATTGTTTATCAGGGGTCCAGCCGCGAGTACGGCAGCAACGATAGCTACGGAGTAGGACCCCAAGAACCTCGCTCTCTAGTCTTTGTCCATACCTAATGAATTTATGGCAGTCGTCCAACCGTACCGGTGATTCCGGCTCCTACGGTGGATCTGACTCCTACAGCTCGTCCAACCGTTCTGGCAACGACTCATACGGTTCTCGTCGCGACAACGACAGCTACGGCTCTGGCAGCGGCAACACCTACGGATCATCCGGTGGTTCCTACGGCTCCAGCGGTCGTGATAATGACAACAGCAACTCATACGGATCTAAGAAAGACAGCTACGGCTCTTCGGATAACTCCGGATCCACTCGTCGCGAGAACGATTCTTTCGGCTCCTCCGGCAACACATACGGTTCGTCTAGCGACTCGTATGCTTCCAGTCGTCGCGACAACGACAATTCCACCTCGTTTGGCTCGTCCGGTAGTTCTTCCGGGCGAAAGAATGAGGACTCCTACGGCTCTTCTGGCAGCCAATATGGCTCTAGTCGTCGGGATGGCAACGACGATCGTAATGATAAGTCGTACGGCTCTTCGGGCAACAACTACAGCTCGAAGAACGACACCTACGGGTCGTCATCGGGCAATACATATGGCTCCTCAGGTAGCTCCAAGAGTGACTCCTATGGATCGTCGAGCAAGACATCCGGGTCTGGCAATGACTCGTACAGCTCCAGCCGTCGGGACAACAACGACGACAACACGTTTGGCTCCTCCGGTAGTTCGAAGAATGACACCTATGGATCGTCGTCAGGCAACACATACGGGTCCTCGGGCTCTTCTGGTTCCAAGAATGAAAGCTACGGATCCAGCAACCGTTCCGGAGATAGTTATGGTTCCTCGTCGGGGAATTCCTACAGTTCCTCTGACCGCCATGGCTCCAGCAACGACAGCTACGGGTCCAGCAACCGCTCCGGCGATAACTATGGTTCCTCGACTAGCAAGAACTACAGCTCTGGCGGAGACTCGTATGGCTCGTCCGACACTCTGAAGAACGATTCATACGGCTCCTCGGCCTCCAGCTCCAACCGTCGTGAGAACGACTCGTACGGGTCCGGAAATGCTTACGGCTCCTCGAACAATGATTCGTATGGCTCTCGGGGTGGAAGTCGCTATGACTAAGAAGCAGTTGTTTCAGGCCGTTGGGATCTACATGTTATAGCAGATGTGTCGGGACTTATATCTACGACCTAGATCTCTCTAGATAGGACCGTACTACCGGTTCAAGATTGATATCGATATCCATTATGCAAACTCCTTATCACTGCATTGATGCTCCATCCGGAGTATTCGTTGTAAATCCTGTTCTTAAGGGCAATGGTATGGGAGGTTACCTTCAACAACAATACCCCTTTTTTTAACGTACGAAGCGCGCAGCGTTATTGCCGCGCATGAGGTGAAAAAGTGCCAGAACATCAAATATGTGGGCATTATTCGTCCCCTGGCTGTAGGGAGGAGTTCCACGTTAACGAAAGAATCAATCCCAACGTCCAACAATCGATAGGAAAATGCCCTTGTAGCGCATGTAACCACAGTCAGCATATACCACTACAGTTGTTCAAAATAAGCTCTGGACAAACTAAAGTGACACAGGCTGAGCCAGATTCCAGGTCAAATGGACACTAGAAATCAGGGCCCTCCTTTACGAGCAGCATGGAAAATTGTACCATTGTGCTCGCCGCTGACGCGAGACCCTCCGAAGAAGTCTGTCTCCACGGTCACAGCTTACTTGCTGACAAAATTATCCACGAGCTTGGGTGTTCTGTGCATTCGGTTGATGTTCCAATGTGATAAATGGGTCTTAATTTGTTCGTCGGAGGAAGGATTAATGTGAATCTGCTCGGCTTGAGATATGATGCGAAAATCAATTAGGATATATTGTAGGCTAAATTCTGCAAATCATGAATTAGAATGGTACATAATGTCGGAGGTATATAACAAATCGCTGAACCGTAGCACACATTATCCAAGCAAAATACTCGCAAAACCAGATCTAGACTTTTGGGTGTACAGTAACGGGATACGTCACGATGCCAGCATCATCCTGGACTGGTGGAAGGGGCGCCGTGCGTTGGTATGCCGCCTCCATCACCAAATCGCTCCCATGTTCTCCGTAATATCCATCTCGCGGAAGAAGCTGTAGGTTGTCGTTCGGAGTAGCGCCCTCAGGGGTGTTTGCTCCACGGTAATACGAGTGTCGGTTTTGCTGGGAGTCGGCGACACACTCGTCAATGGTGCTGTTTGTCCGCACGACGCCAATCAAGCGGTTCAGCATGCTGAACTCCATTTTCAGCTTGATGCTGTAGACGACTGTTTTGTAGGTGGTTTGCACGTCGAAATTATTCGTGTATTCGGTGGCGAGGAGCGACGCGTCGAGTAGGATGACGAGGCAGTTGACGACGATGAGGTGCAGCCAGACGTAATGGCCTGCCTTTCCTTTGACGGCTAACACGGGACGTAGGGCTCTGGTCGCTTCCCAGATGTAGACGGCGCTGATGAGAATCTCCTGTGCGCAGAATCCAGCCAGCTGGATCTTCTCGTATATTCTGAAAGGTTCCACGAAGCGGGCGACACCTGCGTTACTCCCGAGGAACAGAATGGTCACGGGGATGTGCAGAATACAGATGTTCGTGATTATCATGTAGAGGATCCAGCGGTGGCGTCGCGTATCGCCGGTGACGAGGTAGAGTCGCGAGTAAAGCACCACCGACTGCCCGGTTACCATGGCATACCAGCCTAGCACGACCAGTACGGCCATAGGCAGGTTGGGGGCTAGACCAAAGAATCGCAAGAAGACGGCAATCGTATGCAGCAATATTCCCCAATTGGCAACCAGCATGCTCCAGAAATAGAGCCCTTGGCGGCGCTTGAAAGTCGTGAAGATGGAGATGGTGATCTCCAGCACATTGTAGCAGGAAAGGGCGAAGAAGGCGGCGATGAGCATCGCCATTGCCCGTGATAGGGCCAGTGGCCCCGTCTCACCTCCCATTGCGACGTGATGAAAAAGGATATGAGGTAAAAACTACCCGCCCAGCGATCGAGATCATTCGAGGAATCGTGGGGAGCCCCCTAGAGAGGTAGGTGACGAGAAGAAAATCCAGAGACGCCGGGGCAAACAATGCGATATAACGCCAGATTAGGCCTGCTTCCTGCAGGGGACTCCGATCTGATTCCCACCAAGCCGTAGCAGATCTCGCAATTCCATTATTATTCCAGGCAAATTGGGGGGCGACGCAGCTTTTTAGCAAGTGGATCGACACGCGCAGCATCTCACGATACGACGCCGTTAAGCTCGGCAGGACCCATTCTTGGGCAGAAACTTACTTCCACAGTCCACTTACCCTCAATCAGAGCATTTTCCGGCAGGGAATCCATGGCCAGGCGTGCTGTGGCAATAAGGGAATCAACTCATGGGCTGGAATGATTAGGGTTTGACTGATCCACGCCGCGGATGTCTGTTCATCTATTAAGCTTCACCTCATGGCCTCGTTCACTCTTTAGGTGCGTCACCGAAGCTCTAGTTAGAAACCAATTGCGACAATCCGGGCTTCTCTTTCTGTTTGTGACTGATCTTCTTGCTCTGGCGCCCAACAGTAGAGACCTATTGTCGACCCCTGCCATCCGTCGCTCTTACTGTCATTACATTGGCAATCAGCATTCAACTAGACTTGGACCCTGGGAGTTAAGGGTTTTCTGGCTATATTAACATCTTTTACAGAGTATGGCTGACCATACGGATACAGGGTACGGAGTAGCTATTCCTGTGTTGTGAAAGGGGAAGTTGGGTCTCTGAGACACGGCATAATCCGTACAGAGTGGACCCTCGAGGAGCCCCTATTTCATGATTCAACCATTCAAGTCTTCGCTTTTCACCACTTGAGTTTTTGGCCCGCATCTGGTGCCAGCCCTCGCCCACACATTGAAACAACCCGGCCTCCGTTGTCTTGAATGGCCAAACGTCTACTCCGTATAACTACTCCATAGTGATTAGTGAACCTATGAACTACGGAGTATGTCTACAGGTGCTGGCCGCGGAGCGACGGATTCGTCTGCACGAGCCAGCATATTCAGTCCACTGGCAAAACATCCCCGGATCCTGCCGGCTCGCGGATGTCTTCTACCGTGACGATCATACCATTTCAGGATTCCAATTACAAGCACTACTGAGTCGGATAGAGATCTAGATTCACTGCTTATGCTGCGGTACTTTTTCTCGTGCGAGTTTCCGCCCACCCGTAGAAAACACGGGCAGGGTTTTTTCCTACTCCGTGTTCCGTGGTCCTTGAATGAATCATGTGGCAGAATTGTCTGTTTCTTGTTTCAGCGCAGGCTTACAGCGTAGTGAACTCCTTATCTTGCTTTCTTAGGCTGCTTCGGTTTGTACTCCGTAATTAGGGCGCAGTGTTTCATGACCACAACATTCTTGCGATTCTTTAACTTTTCCGTGTTTCCAAAGAGCGATATTTGTTTTAAACCAGCAAATTTTTCAAAGTGTCCGTGTAGTGGAGCATTCCATCGCAAGGCAATTCTCGTGGCAATAACACGACCGGCTGTTTGGTTCCACGCGTGGATGCAACTCCACTCCCTGGAGAAATGGATATTGGGCACCTAGCTCCAGCGATAGTCATCCCGCAGCAAAATTATTATATTAAATGAGAGGCATCCATATTGGGCCAGTCGGGATCATTGGTGGTATCTCTCCTTTCGTGCTTTTAGGCAGTCTGCTTAACTAGAAACTTCTATTTCATATCAGGCCGTCAACACCCATCTTGTTCACTCGTCCAAGGAGACCGTTAAGCAGAGCTTCCAGTATAATTGCCGACTGCGGGGTTTTTTTTTATCATGATGCCAGAAGCTAAAAATCACCGGTTCATAATTAGTCTCCGATTTAACTATGCAATGTCGGCCCTTTTCTGGCACCACAAATTTACTCTATCGTTCATTTTAGCTCTTGAGCACGCCTGAAAAGCTTCTTATATGGCATGAACTTGAGGTGATTTGCCTGGTATCTCATAACGCATCTCTTCTGTGCAACTCAATTCTCCTATGTGAGGCCCGAAGTTACCTCCTGGTCGTTGCATGTGTAACCACCAACAGCCTTTCTCCAAGTCAGACACATGATGGGTTACGGCCATTTCAGACACTCTAGTTTTCTGTAGTTTTCCTCAATCTTAAGACCTTTTCGTCGCGCCTAATGGCATGGGATGGCAGGCTATAAGGATCTGAATTGGATATCTCTCTAATACCGCCACTCCCCTTTTGCAAAATATGCTAAATATCAAGAATGGCGTCCTTCGACGGTCCGAAGTCAGCGAGAACATCAATAGACGTCCGTTGTCAAATCTAACTTCACACGAATCCAGCTACTATGCGGCCCCTTATCAGCTCTCTTTCTCCTGTCGTTTCTACCGGCATCATTAAACCTCCCCCCAATCAGTCCAACCCTGGGACCAGATGCCGTGGCTCAGCATTACCGGGGTCACTATCGAGGATTCCGAGCCGGCGTGGCATTTGTGCTTCTCTCTGCGGTGTTGTACCCATGCCACGCGATCGGTGCCAGCACGGTCTTATCCCGTATTCCAAAAGTCAACCCGGTTCTCGTTATGGCTCAAACTGCAGCGGGGGTTGCAGTCGGCGTCACAATCATGACCTCCGGCGTTTTGTTCGGCACGATCACCTTCCGACTCGACCGTGATCCTTCGCTGATTCAACTGATCAGCGACCTTGCCTGGCTGTATTTCACCTTGCTGGGCGTAATGTTCATCCTGCAGAACATGTTGATTGGCTTCCTGATTCGATCGGACAGTCGAGAGCGACCTGCCCTTCCCTCCTGGCTCGCATGGGCTCATTGGTCAACCCCCGTAACCTGTGTGGGCATCTGGGTTACTCATTGCGTTCACCGCGGTCCTGTTGCATGGAATGGGTCACTTTCTTTCTGGTCGTCCACTACTGGATTTCTTGTTCAAACTATATTAAATACAGTGTTGTTTTGGATCGCCGCTGGGGACCTGGAAGATGTGTAGGAAGTCTCTTTCTATTTTATCGTTATGCACCAGGGACACACTTCTCAGTGAACTGGGTGTAGCTACAAATGAAGTTATTCGCTCCAATTTTGCCGGCTTTCATGTTGGCATAGCCCACATTCTACATAGCTCTCGCCAGGTTTTGCTTGACTGTTCTCACCAACTTCAAGTACATTTCCACTCGTTCATACTTCCAACCAATGGCAGAGAATGCTGAATTAATTGGAAAACACCAATCATGAATGATATATACCCTTGTGGGCCACTGTACAAAGTTTTCGTGGCGAACCGATAAGTCCGGTTACCAGGGCAGTGATTTATATATAACGAACCACGGGACATAACACCACCTCCCCCCCCCGGAAATAACGTGAACCGAGTCTACGGCGTTACTGATACACTTACTTTGAACAGTCATCGACCAGGAAAAATAGAGCAACAGCTATGTAGCTGAGATGACTGAGAACGCGTAGGAGGCAAGCTGATCAATGATCCCTCCCCGGGTGGCAAAGCAACCACAACATGTTTGGGCGGGGGAAGCCGGACCGTGAAGGTTCGGAAGTCAAAAGCAGTGGAGAAGAAGAAGTTGACCATTGAGGTTGAAGCCAGCAGTCACCAGGGAGGGAGATCAACAGGAATCGAGATGGAAACACAGAGGGAAAAAGACCGGATGAGGGCGAGATTACATAATGAGGACGGGATGCACGTGACTTCAATCTGCAATTTCCCAATGCGGCGATCTGCACGAGAGACAAAACAAACACAAATAATAACAAATAGTAGTGAATAATCGCAACAATCCTGCATGTCCGGCCTCTGCGCCAAGACAGTCGGCCCATTATTATTGCCTAGTTTCCTACGCACGACGGACTTTAATTGTCCATCTGCCTGGGCAACTCCCGGTCCAGGGCTTCAGGCTCAATAATGGCCAGAACTAGACATGGATGGACATGAAGGAGCCTGTCTTGCGAGATTACGTTTGAACCGTGCTATGAAGGGCCTATTTGCCGGCTTCTATTAATTATTACTAACTCTATTTGTATTACCGCGGCCAGACATGACCGGATACCGCGTCCGCACTGTTCAGCTCCGACCGACTATCCGTCTCCTGTTGGATGGTTGTGTGTACCGCGATGGCTTGCATCTCCACGTCTGTTGAACTCCTCCGACTGGAGCCGGCCTGGACGTGCGGAGATTTCGACGCTTGCGACAGTCTGTGCGGGTCGTGGATCTTGTGGAACCCGTCGTTGTGCGTGTTGACGGCCGAATTGAATCCGTATAGCTTCGTGCCTGACGACGGGTGCGATCGTCCCTTGGACACGCTGCTCTTGACTTTCCCTAGGAACCCTTGCATCAGTGGTTTCATGAGAGGTAGACATCCGCAGATAATGGCAACGTCGATTTCGAGACATGTCCAGACCGACTCTTTGGCGCTCGAAGCTGCCGGGAATTAGAGAACTACCGCGCGCCATATAGCGAAGGCTGGAACAACTCACAGGCTAGATCGGTGACTACAAAGTTGCGGAATTCGATTAGTCGCATCAGACTGAAGATGCAAACCCTGTTGCTTGTCAGCACGTATCACAGCAGTCGTCCCAGGAGCGCGCATACAATCCACCCAGAGAAAACACAATGGTAATGGCGACTTTCTGCCGGAAGGTGATCTGTAACTTCCACACAACAGGGATGGGCAGGCAGAGGATAATGACATCCTCAACGAGGGAGATGGATCCCATGGTCTGAAAGAAGGCCCTCTGTCCGCCCATGCAGTGCCCGTTGAGTGTCTTGTCATAGTAGTATTGAGGCGGAGTGCACTGGAAAATGTTCACCAGCAAGGCTACAACGGCCCAGACTGCGATGAACGCGATCAGGCAGTTCGATATGACCGAGTACGCCCGGACGGTGCCCAAAAGACGTTTGAGGAACACCACGATGGAGATTTTGATGAAGGCCATCGACGGCGCCCAGAACTTCTGAATCATCCATGATCCCTGCGGAGCGACCGAATTAGCACCTCGAGATTCATATGACCAGGCAGCATTCATACAAACTGGATTCGATGTCGTTCGTCCGGAGGGAGCGTCTTGACCGGGAGACCGACTCCATTGAAGGCCGCTGCAATACAAAGACGCGTCAGTTAGAGCTACTACATCGCACTCGAATATACTGTACACTCACTGTAGACAACAAAAGCCGTGGCACAGTAGGAAATCAGCAAGCCTATGCCCATTAACAAGTCCTCCAACTTGAGACCGGACGCCGTGAATCTGCGCGAAAACAATCGCAGAGCATAGGATAGAGTGGCCAGCGCCGCACCCACGATGGGCACGACCGTCAGGACATTCTTCCAATATCGATTCTCTTCGTAGGTCATCCTACACTGCCAGGGACCGACTCAGGTGGTTGTCCACGACAAGTGCACTGACGATCGACCAGCCGGATCGCAATTCCATCGAGCGGTTTATCGGGGAGGTGCCAGGGTTTTACTTGAGTCTTTTTTTTTGGAGCCACTGATTTTCTGATATTGTGCACATGCAGGCCAACAATCTTACGCAGATTAATTGGCTGGCACCGGAGATAAAGGGCGAGCGTAACCACAGGACAGCCTCCGATTAACTTTGCCAAATGCCCCCAACTTGCGCTGTTGTCGTCGCTCTGATGTCATGTCGACCCTGGGCCGCCAAGAATTGACTCAAGATGGCAAATGGTCCGCGATCCTTACTCTACGGAGTACAGAGTAATGGGGCTGTGATGGCCACCAGCCAAAAGACTTATACATCCCTCGCCGGCCCCAGGCCCTCTGGGTTGATCTACTTTCCGAGACGCCCCCATCCAAATTCTGTTCTTGGTTGACCCTGGGGTGACAGCGCAGGAGGATCGTCACTCAGACGAAGAGTTCGTGCGGGATGCCTCGTTATGCAAGGGGCAAAGATTGCCTGCAATCCCCGGTTCTTGGTTGAGAAACCCCGAAGAATCTCCAGCCTTCCCTAGTACCGGAGGAGTCTATCCTAGCACCTGGGACATTTCGGCGTGACTGACTGATGTAGACTAGTTTGATCTGAATCGTCTTTCACTGTCTACTCAAGGCACAGGTCTCGGATGTTGTCGAATAGAAGCGTCCACTTTAGATTGCAAAGATGATCTGATTCGCTCTGTTCCATCCGACAACATGGTCACTATCCGATACATAATCTAAGACGGAGACTGGTGGAACTGGGAATATATTGCTCTCCACCAACCCAACACATGAAGGGCAGTCGAGGATTGAATTCCTGTCCCGGGCTGGCTCATATCCCGATTCTAGGAGACGGTGGGTATCCAAGTCCCCTTCTCGTTTAATGCCAACGACTGAACGTAGTCGTTCCTAACAAACTTAAGGATCAGGCTGGTGAGCGATTGCCGATCTGCCGGTTGAATACCATTATACGGTTCTTGGGCGGTGCTGGACATCCACACATTCCCCGTGCGATACTGAAAGACCAAGGATTCCACGACAGTCGGAAATGGACCGAAGCTCGAAGGCACGAGGCTTACTCAGAGTACAGCGAATTCGGCCCGACTTGTCACTTTAGGCATACCGCTGCGCAGATCACATCCGGCTGAATGGCCACTTTAAGTCGTTTAAGACTCCTTGGCGATGTTGGGGCCAGCTGGACTTGTTAGTGGACCCAGCTTTCCTTCGTCCCAAATCTAACCACGCTGCATCTCCCCAGTCCCCATACACTATCGCTAAACTCTTCCACGAGGTTAGAACGACCCCAGAGAGGTGTCCATGTCCATTCTCCGTAGGATCCGTACGCCATTGGCGCCCTAGATTCCCCTGATTCAGGGTTGGCGAAGCTTGCAGCCCAATCAGACTCCAGGGTGTGCTGGGTTCCGGGGAATTCCTCTTGCTTCCCCCATTCCTGGCCAGATTTTCGAGCGTTTTTAATTGGAACAGGAGACTGTTTTCAAAATTTGGAAGCGATCTTCGCCCATTCCTCATTTCTCTCCAGAATTGTCTCATTCTCGCGTGGGAACATGGCGCCTTCCACCCTCTCGGTATTCAAGTTCTCGCTGGCCGTGCTGGCGGTCCAGTTCTTGAGCTCGGCCGTGGCTAATGGAGTCTGCGAGGCTCCCCGGTCGCAGTGCACATTGGATAGCTTCAATGCGACCTTCCAGGGACGCGTGAAGCCCCTCACGCCCTTCTCGCTGCCCTGCTTCTCCGAGTACAACGGTAATGCCGTGACTCCCGACGATGCAGCCTGTGCCGCCGTCCAGGCGAACTACACCAGCCCCTGGATGCGCACTAACAGCGCCAATGGTTACATGAATAACCAGGTAGAGATGTGCTCGTCGGATCCCGCGGACCAGTGCTTGCTGGATAGCAGCGATCCCACCGATGGTCTGGCGTTCGACCATGCCAATTGCTGGCAGGGTAACCTGCCCTCTTACTACCTGGAGGTCAAGGGCGAGAACGACGCCATCGAGGCACTCAAGTACTCGAGCTGCTCTGGCCAGCGCCTGGTGATCAAGAACACCGGCCACGACTACTTGGCCCGCAGCAGTGATAAGAATACCCTGGCACTGTGGACTCGCAATCTGCGCGACTTGTCCTACGACGACGCGTTCAGGCCCAAGGGATGCTCGACCAGCTACAGGGCGATCACCGCCGGCGCAGGTGTCAACTTCGACGAGGCCTACAACTTCGCCGACGAGCACAAGGTCACTATCCTGGGTGGCTACTCTGCCACCGTCGGTCTGTCCGGTGGCTGGGTGCAGAACGGGGGCCACTCCATCCTATCGCCCGTCTACGGCCTCGGCGTTGATCGTGTGCTTCAGTTCAAGGTGGTGACCCCGGACGGAGAGTACCGTATCGCCAACGAGTGCCAGAACCCCGACCTGTTCTGGGCTCTGCGTGGTGGAGGTGGAGGTACCTTCGGCGTTGTCATTGAGACCAGTCACGAAGTTGAGCCCGAGATCAGCTTCGTGTCTGCCAACGTCAAATTCCCGAAGAACGATAAGAACGTCTTGCCGTTCATGGACATTGTTGTCAACAACACTCTCAAGTGGGCCAAGGAGGGCTGGGGTGGGCATATCACTGGAAACACGCTCGTCAACATCTCTCCCCTGCTGTCTATCGATGAAGCCAAGGAATCTCTTGCCGACGTTATCTCCTACGCAAAGGCCCAGGGTGGCTCAGCCATTATCGAAGAGTTCTCGTCGTGGTACAGCTTCTACAAGAAGTACGTGACCTCCAGCTCTGTCGCCGTCGGTGTCACCCACTTCGCTGGCAGTCGCCTGATCCCCAAGAACGTCTTCGAGACTGCTGAGGGCCGCCAGGACCTGATGGACTTCCTCAGCCTCATTCTGTCTGCCGGCCAGTCGCCCTATATCCCCGTCGTCGGCCCCATCCTGTATAACTACACCGAGGGCTCCACCAGCGCTTCGCCTGCGTGGCGCTCTGCAGTGTGGGAGCTCGGCTCCGGCGCCGCCTGGGCTTGGAACAGCACGCTCGAGACCCGCAAGCAGAAGATCAACAGTATCCAGAACATGGCCGCTATCCTGGAGCGCATTACCCCCGGCAGCGGTGCCTACAGCAACGAGGCCAACCCCTTTACCGAGGATTGGCAAGAGGCCTGGTGGGGTGATAACTACGACAGGCTCGCCGAGATCAAGGCCAAGTACGATCCCAAGGGTCTGCTTAGGTGTTGGAAGTGCATTGGCTGGAAGGAGGAGGATTCCAAGGACTCTTGCTTTTCGGCTTTTGTTTGAGATAGATATGCCGACTCGTACAGAGTACTTCTTGCTCTAGATGTAATTAGTGCCTATTTGATTACTAGACCTGCTGTTCAATAGTTGGTTGTGTACTTTTGTGAGTCTTTGCTCACGCTGGAATCACTACCCGAGTCCTTCCTGATTTGGCAAAATTGATGCTATACGTATTTCTTGCACTGTTCCACTCTCCACATCTACTCTATATCATCCACTCCTGAATAGCCTCAAGTACATACGACCATAGGGTGTGGAGAACAGGGCTTCCCGTCCGCTCAGCCGTACTTAAGCCACACGCCGGCCGGTTAGTAGTTGGGTGGGTGACCACCAGCGAATCCCGGCTGTTGTATGTTTTTGACATTTTCAATGTTTTTTTATATTGCTGGCTGGTAGTTAGTGCCAGGCTGCTCTTGTGCTTGCTACCTAGCTAGCCACAGTAATAGCTGCCACATCTACTAGATTTGCTTTCCGTTTCTACCGACGAATACTTCCCAATAACAGCTATCAACGGTTGCTATCCCATGGGACGGGGAAAGATGTCAACGCAGGAGGGGAACATCAACGTCCCGAAAACGAAAGATTTATGGTGGCACAACTAACTAGCTCGCTCACTGATCTTACTAATTGCACAAGGTCCAGTCCTTCCATCCAGAGCTCATTACAGGTACTGAGTTCTATTATTATTATTATTATTAACTAGAAAGGAATAGTGCGGTGCCTTGAAATAACTTTTCAAAACGCGATAAAAATCATATATAATACTGCGTAGTCTGCCGTTTGGCATCGTGGTGCATGGTCTATTATAGATCATTGTTTTCCCATCCTTTGACGCCGTGTCAACTCACACGATCTTGAGCCATTCTTGCTATTGGGCCGGTCTCTCCGTGCTCTGCGGTTGGAACTACAATTAATGTGACCTTGGCTATCTTCCTGGCTGATACTGGAGCTACGGACCTTACGTGTAAGCTTAAAGTCCCGTCTGTCTCCTTCGGCCGTCTCAGTGCTTACTAGTTATCTCACGCGGCTGTCCTTTAACGACCTTGAAGAAAATGACTAGATTAGGATTTAATTTAAACACTGCACTGGGAACGGCTCTGTCCATTTAAGGAACTAAAACCTAGATTTGCGGACCATGAATCATGATCCATTGGGCCTTGGGCATAGCGTATGTTTTAGTCTCTATAACCGGAAGTCCACCCGCGTGATATACTCATCGGGTTATAGGCCATAATATGAATGACCTTCCCGGGGATCTTACGAGACGGACAGCGGAAGGATGAGCGGGGAGGAGCTCGGCTGCAGATGCCGTCCTCGGGCCTTTTCGACGTCGCGCCGTAGCCAAGATTAAAGGTTATATCCTCAAAGCCAAGCGAAGCAGTATCGTACATATATGGACAAACAAAGAGAGATTACTATACGAGGGGTTTACAGCAACCCCTGGTCAGATAAGGTGTAAAGGCATACGGATGTAGGCCACCTACAGCTATCGCGTATGCTTGCCAGATTCTGCATAAGCAGGTGTTGCGTCTTATGATAGAAATCTCCGCGTTTATGCGAGAATACCTTATAATAAAGACTTCCATAATCATCTGTTGAGTCACCTGAGCAGTCTAACATGATATGACTATGGTCACATCACAACATTGCCATGTCAACACCCTCTCCGCCTGCTCCATTCCACCCCAAGACCAAACCCAATGCTAATCCTCATCAATCCTACTAGCAACCGAATCAGCTCCTAAGCACAATGGGCCTTGGGCCCAGAACACTTGTTACAAGACGCCAGAAGAGTCGCCTCAGTGCCGCTGGTACAAAGGTAAAGACCATTAGTTTTTCCAACATTGGCCCAGCCTAGATAAGTCAGTCGCCTTCAGACAATTCTTTGCAGGGCCTGGTATACTAACCGAGGGTATTCTTCAAATACCACCCACAATATGTGTAGGTTGGTTTACAATTCCTAGCCGCAAAGGGCGTGCTGTTGTCGTTCGTGCCGATGGCCGCTGTTTCCCCGGTGACATTGATGTCCGCCTGAGCGGTGGCTAGGGCTGCGAGAGCAAGGGTGCTGATAGTGAAGAAGCGCATTTTAGCAAATAGGGCCTTGATGGAACTAAAGGTGGATTTTGTTGCTGAAGTGGATTGTGGAGTGAAGGGTTGTGTTGGAGGATGAGACAGCTTCCATGGGGATTCGGCTCCCTTTTATACTTGAACTGTTCCCAATATACACACAATGCTAATAGCACATGGGGAAAAAGGCTCGTATCAATTTCTTGATTCCATATTCCATTCGTGCCTTCTTGTCATATGAAGGCTAAAGGTGCAGTCAGATCTCGTATTCGGACTCGGACGATGATGCATGAATATAGTGATAAATCCACTGGAACAGGATGAGAAATAGAAACTAGGGTATACAGGTGGCGTACGTTCTCCTGTTATAGGGTTACATCGCAGGCCAAAATTAGACTTTCAGTTTACATTGCCAAGCTCGTTATTTGCTGTATCCAGTAGCCGCAATGGAGCCCGGGATCAGATGTGCTACAAGAGATGTCCTTTATCAAGGGCCCAAACAATGCACCGCCTTAAACAATGCACAGAATGGTCCGCTCTACCCCAGAAAACACCTATATAGCCCTCATCGACTCTGAGCGAGCTATGCCTAGCGCTGATATACCCCCGCAGTGGCAACGAGCCAAGTCGTTAGACAGCCATTAGTGCTGATTAACTCGTAATTGGCTTGTATGCTTAGCCAATCTGATACACTATCGGACCTAGTTAAACTTGTATGCAGATAAGCCCTTCTTACCGCTGGAAATCAAGGGCCATATATTGCCAAGACAACTCTCGTGACCTTGTCCAACCTTGGTGATATCCTGCGAGAGTTATGCGGTGGCTAGCTTTAGGATTTGGGTGGGTGACTGCGCCAGCCTTCAGGCGTATTGTCCTCTATTCTGGGTATTTTAGGCGATAGGCTTTCAGTGAGCACGTAGCAGCAGTATGTATAACACCACCACTATCCTGTCCTGTGAGATGACAAGATAAAAGTCACCCGGGACATACGAGAGAACACTGAGGAAGACTAAGTTGTTTGGCTAATATAATTAGAGACCTGTCGTGCCATGACACATAGAAACGAAAGGTCACCGGGATAGCCCATTGCATATATGTGTCCCCCTCCTGCACGGAGCTTGTATACACGACCAAGCACCTAGATGGGGTTACTATGCTATGTTAAACCAGGACATGGAAGTATATATATACAAGCATCCAGTCACACCTCTACAACTTCGACTTGACCTTGGGAAAACTCTCCCATTCACCTCCGCCACTTCCACCACCTTCGCCGGCGCCTCCCCCCTCCCCTTCCTCGTTATCGCCGTTGTCTCGTCTGTTTCTTCTGATCCGCCGCTTGATATAGGTTCTCCTCCTCATTTGCCCACCATGACCCCCTGCATTGTCGTGGTCCTTTCCTCCCCCTCCCCCTTCCACTTCCACCTCCTCGTCGATTTCCTCGTCGATCTTTTCCTCGATTCGCTCACTTTTCTTTTGACGCCCCCTTCTTCCGCCGCCTCCCCCTCTGCCTGCGCCGCCACCACCGCCTCTTCCTCTTCCTGTTGCAGGTGATGGTTCAGGATTGTCACCTTCGCCTTTTTTAATCACTTGGTTGATTTCGCGACCCGAGTCCTCTCGTTGATGCGAGTCCGATGAGCCGTTATCCGAAGCCATATAGAGTCACTGTAGGTGGACCTTTAATCAAAATGTGGGATGAGACGCCGCTTAGATTTCCCTCAACGAGTTTGCCAATGGGGAGAGTATTAGGTATTGGTAATATCGGGACTGAAATGCTCAAGAATCCGCTCAAGCCGACGAGGTTCTGATCGGGGTTGAAAGGGGGCAATTCTGCATACACAGCGGGGGCAATATATATCAGGGATTTAGGTGGGATGTCCTGACATTTAATTGTTTCTGCGAGAGAGGTTGTAAATCAGGGGGAACAAGCACCCGGAGAAAGTCCCGTCGGGCTGAATAAGAGCATACGTCATCGAATGAGATTCATTGGAATTTGGAATCCATCCGGAGGCGATCCGTGGTGCGTATATTTATCCGTCTTCCCGGGGATCTTCGAGGACGGTTGTTAACTTATAGCTCCCTTGCTTGTACCTGCACCGCTCCTTGTTGATATCCAGAATACGAAGGAATAATCCTTACTCGAGTTAATCAAAATGCATGTCTTGCTTCATGTTCCGACGGTCCCCAAAATCTTGTTTCCAACATCCTACTACTCGACATCCATTACTTCCACGACAAAGTATGATAGTATCTATTGTTCTATGAACCCATTCTGTCCATCCATAGGCTTGAAGCAATGGATATCTTCAAAATAATCCGAGAGGTCTACGAATATCCCCGACTCTTACTTACATACTGGATAAGTCGCCAAGTAGATCTTTACGAGGAAGAGTGGATTTGAGACGTAAATTAAAAATGGCCTTCTTCATTTGGCGGCCTTACTTATGGTGAATAGACTGGGATGGAACGTAAACAAGACCCTTATGATGCTATCCCCGTCACTAGGATTAAACTTGGCAGAGTGCTGCATATTTGATCCTCGGTCCTGCCCAGCTGGAGTCAAAGCTCACGAGTTACCAGGACCGCACGTTTCCGTCCTACACGCCGCTCTCGGTGGATTGACTTGTATAGCTCGTCAGCCGAACTCGCACCTGAGGTTTCTGCCACATCATGTAGAGCCGCAAATCCCGATCCCAGTCAACTCCATTGCGATTGACCATGTCCCAGTCGAACTTCCAGACCAACTTGGCAAACACGATTCGGAGAACTAGGTACGCCATGGACTGCCCCAGACAATTGCGTGATCCAAGGCTGAAGGGACGGAAGGCGCTTTTTTGATCCGTGTCAAAGACAGGATCATATTGTGGGTCTTCCCTGGGGAGCCAACGCTCAGGCCTGAACTCGTACGGTTTGTTGAAATATTTTGGTGAGTGTGTCGTGGCGTATGCACAAGTCGAGACAACACACTTGAATGCGTTAGCTCGGATGTTCTTAATTCAAAGAGGAAAATTCTAAAGAGGAAAACCAGTTCAATCTCACCCCTTTAGCAATGAACTCCTTGTCAATGGTATAGCCAGGACTGATCCGAGGAAGACCGTATGGCACGTTTGTGTGCAACCGCAGAATTTCCTCGATTGTCGCATTCAGCCATGGTAATTCCTGGAGGACCTCAACGTTGATGTCATTCAAGGATTGGAATTTACCCCTCAGCTCTCTTTGCAGGCGTTTCATTGCAAGGTCATTGGTCATCAAGAAGTAGAATCCTGCAGTCAGGACGCTTGAAGACTCAAAGTGGTCGAGGACCAAGTGCTCTGCTTGCGATAGCAGATAGGCATCGGGTGGGATCTCGTCTTCATGTTTGAAATACTGGCTCATATAATCGAGATGCGTATGTTTCGCGCGATTGTTCATTCGCTCTTGTATCGCGCTCTTGATGGAGTTGTGAGCCGAAACATATGCCAGCGCTGTCTTTGGTGGTAATAGTAAATAAACCAGCGGATACAAGAGAGGAAATCGGCGCAGAACAATTCGGAGTGTCGCCCAATGGCCAGTTCGGAGTAGGGTTTCCAGCATTGGGTGGTTTTCGCCTGTACAATGTCAACGGGAGATGAAAAAGGTGAACGACAGAAAAAGAAAGAAAAGAAAAGACCCGAGATCCGAGATCTAAGGCAAAAATGGGGAAAGCAACATCCTACCTTTGCGGACGTTTTCAAATCGATGTGTCATTGCTATAGACCCGCCCAGGTCACAGGTCGCTCGTTCAAACCACTGCATAAAAAAGAGCTATAGGCACAGATAAACGGTAACAGTGAATGAGGGGAGGTCTTACAGCCGATATCTCCAAGCCATCCTTAGTATCAGCCAGGTCTTCAAACTTCCGAATGAGCTCATCTACATGCTCATGAATAGTCGGTTGATACTGTTTGAGCGCTCGCGGGCTGAAGGCGGGAGCGAGCTGTTTACGCCCTGCACGATGCTTATCGATATCTCGTTCGGATGCCAGTCCTTCATATTTGTCGCCGAGATCTAGTAGATTCGACTTGACAAACGCGGGTCGACCGTTTAAAGACCCAGTGTAGATATCTGTATATGCCTCGGGGGTGAGAAAGACCAACTCATTTGGAGCTACCCGTACTATGTCTCCTAAAGTTCATGTCAGTTAAGTGTCCTAGCAAACCTGTGAGTTTCATCTACCGTATTTCTCAAAGGCCTGCTGCATTGCCCACGGATAACGACCGGATATCCTAATGAAGCAGATCCAAGTTATTCACCGTGTCGAAAGTTCCGACAGAAAGAAGAACGTACCATGCATACCCATACCAAACATTGGATATGGCCGCCAATTTGGGTCCAGGGAAGCGTGACAATGGATGGAATCGTAATAGGTAGACGCAACGAGCCACGGCATACGCGATAATCTGAACTGTTAGTTCATCTGGTAAATAGAGCGGACAAGAAACACATGTGAGAACGACCTACAATACCTAGAACTGCACCAAACTGGCTATTTGTACACAGCTCAGTGACTGATTTCATATTGAAGACCATTATGTGCAGTCCCTCGGATGTTATTCTTTCTCGTCACATTAGATTGTGAACCCCAGCGGCTATCATATTCGGGGATTGGGCACAATTAAAGGGAACTCAACGGGGTCCCCCGAAACGTGGGAACAGCAATATTCCTCCGAGCCCGAACACATTCCCATCATGTTTCTTAGACATGATGGTAAGGCCCCCCGTCGCAAGAAGTGACCCACAGCACCGTCTAACATAGGTAAAACCATCTCTCACCCCCACGGTTCCTTGGCGTCAGAAACGGCCGATGGCTGTCAGCCTCAAATCGGAGGGTTTATTCTGCGTTGCAAACATTCCGATTGGATTCTGTGTTTCGGATGGGGCCAAAAGAGGCCACCCGAGGCTTACAGCCGTATGCCTGTATCTTTGACATGGGATCGGATCAAGATGCGGTGAACAAGAACCGCTTGGGGAGGAATTATACTTTAAGTGTATGAAAGACGGCGATGAATGAGAAAAAAAAGCCAATACCAATCATTGGCACTTTGAGTGACCAGAGCACCTGAACTCTTTCCAGTTTCCCCTTTGCCATAGATCGTTAGAACGACGCTGCAATGTCTCCGACAAAAGCACAAGAGCCCATTGCCATTGTCGGCAGTGGCTGCAGGTTCCCAGGCGGCGCAAACTCTCCCTCCAAGCTGTGGGAGCTTTTAAAAGATCCCCGAGATATTCTGCAACCTATTCCTCCAGGCAGGTTCAATCCGGATGGGTTCTACCACGAGAACCCCGATTTTCCCGGCCATGCAAATATGAAGCACTCGTATGTGCTGCAGGAAAATGTGGCGGAGTTCGATGCCCATTTCTTCAACATCAATGCATCTGAAGCCGCTGCTATGGATCCTCAGCAAAGAGTTCTACTGGAAACAGTATATGAGACTCTCGAGTCGGCTGGGTTGACGATCGAGGGGCTTCGCGGCTCCGATACTGGAGTCTACGTCGGCCTGATGTTTGGAGACTACGAAGCGCTGCAGTTCCGCGACCTGCAAAGTGTTCCTACATACCATTCGATAGGTGAGTAGAAGCCTAGTGAATATATCTGAAATCAAGGAGCAACACCTCATGCGAAACCATAGGCACCTCTCGGAGTATGATGTCCAACCGAATCTCTTATTTCTTCGACTGGCACGGCCCGTCCTTCACTATTGATACCGCATGTTCCTCAAGCATAGTGGCCGTGCACCAAGCCGTGCAGTCCTTAAGATCGGGAGAGGTCCACGTTGCTCTAGCAGCGGGTAGCAATCTTTTACTGGGCCCAGAGCACTATATCGCCGAAAGCAAATTGAAAATGCTGTCGCCGGATAGTCGCTCGCGCATGTGGGACAAGGATGCCAATGGATATGCCCGTGGGGACGGCGTAGCAGCAATAGCGCTGAAAACCCTCAGTGCTGCTATAGCTGATGGTGACCATATCGAGTGTATCATCCGCGAGACTGGTGTGAACCAGGATGGTCGCAGCAGGGGTATCACCATGCCCAGCGCATCTGCCCAGGCAGCCTTGATTAGAGAGACCTATGCGCGAGCTGGCCTGGATATCCAGACAGACCGTTGTCAGTATTTCGAGGCTCATGGCACTGGGACGCCAGCTGGAGATCCAGTCGAGGCCGAGGCAATCCAGACTGCATTCTTTGGCCATCGCCAACCGGAGGATGAAGTGGACGCAACGCCACTGTTCGTTGGCTCCATCAAGACTGTCATCGGCCATACTGAAGGTGCTGCTGGCATAGCTGGTATAATGAAGGCGATGCTAGCCCTCAGAAAGGGCTACATTCCGGCAAATCTGCTCCTCAATTCTTTGAACCCAAACGTCGCCCCATTTTACAAACATCTTCAGATTCCTCAGCAACTTACACCGTGGCCAGAAGTGGCTTCGGGGCAGCCACGCCGAGTCAGTGTCAATAGCTTCGGCTTCGGAGGCACGAATGGCCATGTCATTCTCGAAAGCTTCGAGCGCGTCCAGTCCGAGCCGGAGAGCACGAATTCCATTCTTGCTACACCGTTTCTCTTCTCCGGCCAATCGAAACAGTCGCTTATCGCTAACCTGACGGCATACTCCGAGTATCTGGCGAGTCATCCTGATACAAACCCAGTCGATCTCGCATGGACTCTTCGGAATAAGAAATCCAGACTACCCCTTCGAGTTTCCCTTGCTGCCTCTTCCATTGCGGAGCTACAAGCCAGCCTAAAGGACCTCACAAGCAACTTCCAACTAGAGCCCCGGTCTGCAACGGTGACTCATGCTAACCACCAAGCTCGCATCCTCGGGGTTTTCACTGGCCAGGGGGCACAGTACGCCAGAATGTGCGCGGAAGTCGTGGAGACCTCGCCATTTGCAGCGACAATCCTTGCAACCCTCGACTCTGCACTGGATGAGCTGCCGGAACCTGACCGGCCGCATATCACTCTTCGGGAGGAACTACTCGCAGAGGCTGCCTCCAGTAACGTGAGAAAAGCCACAGTGTCCCAGCCATTGTGTACTGCCATCCAGATCATTCTGGTTGAGTTGACCCGTCGGGCAGGTATTGAATTCGCTGCCGTGGTAGGCCATTCGTCGGGAGAGATCGCGGCCGCATATGCCGCTGGATACCTGTCAGCGTGCGACGCAATTCGCATTGCATATTATCGGGGTTTCCATTCGCATCTCGCTGGAGCCTCCAACGGAGTTCAGGGTTCCATGCTTGCGGCAGGTATCTCATTCGAAGACGCGGAAGAGCTCTGTCAAGAACCCGAATTCATAGGTCGAGTTCACGTGGCTGCCTGTAATTCTCCGTCCAGCGTGACCTTGTCTGGAGATGAGGATGCGATTATGCTTATAAAAGCTATATTGGAAGATGAAAGCAAGTTTGCTCGCCAGCTCAAGGTAGACAAAGCCTACCATTCCCATCATATGCTGCCTTGTTCGGAGGCCTACTTGGGGTCCTTGCGTAATATTGGGATCCAGAAAAGGTCCCCAACACAATCTTGCGCATGGGTTTCTAGTGTTCACAAGGACCAGACTATTCAAGTAACGACCGATATTGAGGGAACATACTGGATTGACAATTTAATTTCGCCTGTCCTATTTCGTCAGGCCGTGGAACAAGCCATGTGTTTGGGGCCTTTTGATGGGATCATCGAAGTTGGACCCCATCCAGCTCTCAAGGGCCCAGTTCTGGAGACTCTAAAATCTCTCGGAGTCAATGTTCCCTATACCGGTCTCCTGTTGCGGGGCCTGGACGCTAAAGTCAGCCTATCCAAGTCCCTTGGATATCTGTGGACACAGATCGACAACCTGGAAATTGATTTTGATCATTACGAAGAGTGTTTCAACGACCACACAAACCATAGATTTCTGTCCGGCTTGCCTCGGTACCATTGGAATCACAGTCAAGAATATTGGCATGAGTCAAATCTCTCTCGGAATCTACGCTCCAGGCCACAGCTTGTTCATCCTCTGTTAGGCGATATCTCTCCTCAGAGCACGCCCCAGCAGCTCATCTGGAAAAATGTTCTGCGGCCTCAAGACTTGCCGTGGATTGACGGGCACCAGGTCCAAGGCCAGATGGTCTTTCCCGCGGCGGGCTACGCCAGCACGGCACTGGAAACGGTTAAATTTCTGAAAAAAGACGACGAAGAAGTGCAAATGGTGGAGCTGGAAGATCTCAAAGTCCACCAGGCTGTAGTCTTCGGCGACAATCAGGATTCAGCCATTGAGGTCCAAACCACTATCAGTCACATCATCCACGACGGTTCAACACGTATTACAGCTTTCTTCACTTATGAATCGTCCACTCCAAATCAGAAAGCATACCAGCTGGTGGCTAGTGGTAATATCAGCGTTTATCTTGGAAAGCCTTCACCAAAGCTTCTTCCAGCCAGAAGGCAGGATGCACCACACATGATCCCTGTATCAGAGCAGACATTCTACACAGCGCTTGCAGAACAAGGATATGGCTATTCCGGCGCCTTCAAGGGGTTATGGGGCCTGCGCCGAAAGTTGGGCTTCGCATCAGGCTCAGTTGCAGTTACTGCGGAGCCAGGTGAGCATGTGCTGGCAGTGCATCCAGCCACACTGGATGCCGCTTTCCACTCAATCATCCTGGCGTTGAGCTACCCTCGCGATGGGCAGCTATGGACATTGCATTTGCCTACTCACATTGAACGACTGCGCATAAACCCTGCGCTTTGTGGGCCCAAGCTGATTGCAGCAGGGAATGTCCCTTTTGTAGCATCGATCGTCGATACGGACAGTCGTTCTGGCTTCCGAGGAGATGTCGAGCTCCATAGTCCCAGTGAAGGCGCATCAGCCATTCAAGTGCAGGGTATCCGCCTCATCCCGCTGACTACTTCGACCGCCGAAGATGATAAAGACTTATTCTTTGTGACGGAATGGGTCAACTCTGAGCCAAATGTCGAAGATTCTGGCATCTTAGAAGTCACCAAAGAAGAGGATGAGCTGGCTTACATTCTCGAGCGCGGCTGTTGCTTTTATCTCCGTAAATTGGATCAGGAGATTCCCATGGATCATCCCGGGCGTGCTGACAAGTTCAACGCAGCCTATTTGAAGTTCGCGGCTCACAATAATCGTCTCTGCCAGACCGGAAAGCATCGTTATGCCAAGAAGGAGTGGCTGAACGACACCATGGGGGACATCATGGCAGTCACAGAGCGCTTCAAGGACCTTCCTGAGATCCGAGCCATGCACGCCGTCGGTGAGCAAATGCCACGAGCCATTCAGGGGGAGACGACGATGCTGGAGCATCTCCTCATGACTGGACTCTTGGATGAGTATTATGCTGAGGCTTTGGGGTTTGCCCAAGGAACTAAGGCCTTAGCCGAAACTGTTCTGCAGGTAGCCCGACGACACCCATCGATGCGCATTCTGGAGGTTGGAGCTGGGACAGGGGGTGCAACCAGGGAGATTTTAAGCCGACTCGGCCACGGGTTTTCACTTTATACATTCACGGATATCTCGACTGGTTTCTTTCCGAATGCCCAAGAAGAATTCCAGGCGCATAGGAACCGAATGCAATACGCCACCTTGGATCTGGAGCAAGATCTATTGGCGCAGGGGTTCAAGAAGCATTCCTATGATTTGATTGTAGCATCACTGGTTGTCCACGCCACGGCTAGTCTTGAACAGACGATGCGCCGCGTGAGGTCTCTTCTGAAACCAGGGGGTTACCTCATCATGTCTGAGGGGACCAACCTCGACGTTACTCGGGTTACTGCGCTTTTCGGTTGCTTCCCCGGCTGGTGGTTGGGAATGGATGAAGGCCGTACACTGAGCCCATCAGTTACTGCGACTACCTGGGACTCCATACTGCGAGAAACTGGTTTCTCGGGCATTGACACCATGACGCCTCTTCAAAGCAGCCCTGCTTCTGTCAACTCGGTCATCGTCACACAAGCCACGGATGACTGGATCGAGTTCCTTCGAACGCCGATTTTGGCCCAGCATTCCTTCCTGGCGATGTCCTCGATCATTCGCCATCTTTTTGTGGTCGGTGGGACCAGCTTCCAGACCTCACGCCTTGCGCATGATATCCAAAAGCATATCGGAGTCTCCTGTGAGCAGGTAACGAGAGTCAAAACACTGGAGGAACTGGACCACGATCAGATTGATTCTCACTCCACAGTTCTGGTGTTATCCGACCTTGATCAGCCAGTGTTCAAAGATATCACGGAAGCCACCCTGGATAGCCTGAAGAAGCTGTTCGGGTCTGAAAAGTCGATTGTCTGGATCAGTCAAAACCGCCTAGTCGATAACCCATATGCGAATATGCCCGTGGGATTTGCGCGATCCGCGCAGTGGGAAGTGCCCGATCTCCATTATCAATTTGTCGACTTTGAAGGTGCTGTGCGCCCCGACGCTCGCGTGATCACCGAGGCCACGTTGCGGTTTCAGGCGTCTGTATCTGCTCAGGCTGAAGGTGGACAGAACGCCACCTGGACGATTGAGTCGGAAATCCAGATCGACGGAGAGGGTCGTCATCTTATCCCCAGACTGAAGTCTTTCACAGGTGCGAATGGCCGTTATAATTCGGCACGCCGCTCCATCACCTCCACTGTCGACCCCAGCTCTGTCAAGGTGCTCTTGTCTGGCGAGAATGGTCAATACTCTTTCCACGAGCAGGAACATGATGGTCAGACTGAATCGCTGGCCAATGTTACAATCTCCCTTGCGATGCGCCATTCTAGCCTGTACAGCGTCAGAACAGTCCTGGGTGACGTGTATCCAACATTGACACAAAGCCTAAATGATGGCACTTCTTTCTTCGCGGTGGTAAACTCGTTAGCTTCGTTGGTGAACCTTTCAGCGGATCAGATATTCCAATGCACCGTGCCCGCAGGCTCCGAATCTCTCTTCTTGAGCTTAGTGATGGCCCATCTTGCCGTCCCAGAATTGACCAAGTATCTCGGAAAGGGTGATGCTATTCTCATCAATGATCCCCCGAGCACAGTCGCTGCTGTATTGACTCGATATGCTGCGGACGTCGGCATCAACGTCTATTATACTACTTCCGTCCGAGAAACGGCTCACTGCAAGGGTTGGGTTTATGTCAGTCCCTACACCCTCCAGTCACAACTGAGTAGCCTACTTCCCAAGGATATCTCACGGGTGGTGGACTTTAGCTCGCAAACTTCTCGTGTTATATCATATTTCCCCACCCACATGCGTGTCTCTGCGGATTCGATATTCTCGGAACCAGGCCAGATGTCGTCGGTCTTGAATGATCCGAAAAGACTGAAAGCGATCCTAGAAACGGCAGCCGTGGCTTTATCTGACCTCGAATCTGACCTGGACCTATCAACTGAATTACACCAGGTTAACATTGCCGAACTCTCAAGATGCCCCAGCACCGGCAATCAACTCGCAATTCTTGAATGGAACACCCCATCCTTGGAGATTAGTTTGCAACCCATCAAAAGCAAGTTCCGTCCAAACCGAACTTACTGGCTGGTTGGTCTGTCCGGTGACATGGGACTTTCGATTGCCTCCTGGATGATTCGGCATGGTGCGAGAAATCTGGTAATTACTAGCCGGACTCCGAAAATTGACCCAGAATGGCTGGAGTCCACTCGGAGAGAGGGAGCTACTGTGCAGATCTTGAGCAAGTAAGTGTCTCGTTTTCCAGGGGATGACTATGTAGTGGCTAACTCTATCTAGCGATTTGACCGACCTCAGTGCTCTTGAAGAGACACAACGCATCATCGCTAACACAATGCCTCCAATTGCTGGCATTGCCCAGGGTGCAATGGTCTTACATGATGTGGCCACAAGGGAAATGACATTGGATCAACTAACGCGCGTGTTGCGTCCCAAGGTGGAGGGCAGCCTGAATCTCGATAAACTCTTCTACAAGGATCAATTGGACTTCTTCATCTTTTTCTCTTCAACGGCAAGCCTAGCAGGCAACCCAGGACAAGCAAACTACTGCGCTGCCAACATGTTTATGCAGGGATTGGCAGAGCAACGCCGACGACGTGGACTGGCCGCCTCAGTCATAGATTTGGGCCCGGTGATGGGCACAGGTTACATAACTCGCGAGATTGACGAGTTGCAGACTCAAGCCGTGGCGGACCGTGGATTCATGATTCTGTCCGAATCCGACGTGCACCAGACGTTTGCCGAGGGGGTGCGTGCTAGTCGCATTGATTCTGGTTGCGAATCGCTTATCTCAACGGGATTGCGGCGTCTTCCCGAAAACAGGCACAACCGACCAGGCTGGTATAGTATGCCAAAGTTTTCTTGTCTTTTAACTCAAGAGAATAGCGAGGAAACCAAAGGATCTAAGAGTCAGGCCGAAGTACCGATCAAAGAAAGACTGGCAGGAGCCAAAACAAGGGAGGACGTACAAAAAGTCATAACTGGTGAGGGCCAATTGACTTCGGACATTCGAGAAACATGCTGACCACTCAACGTTGTCTAGAAACCTTCAAGGACGAGATCCGCAATCTTCTGCAGATGAGCGATGACTACGAAATAACCACTTCTTTGCGGACAGATGAACTCGGACTGGACTCGCTCGTCGCAGTCCGTATTCGCTCATGGTTCTTGAACAACTACCAGGTCAACATTCCCGCACTAAAGATTCTTCAAGGCGTTCCTCTGCAGGAAATCATAGACCAGGCCTCAGATTCCCTGCCCGAGACACTGATATCTGGAGTTGTGGCATCTAACGAGGGTTCTCAATCTGACGAGAACAATGCCGAGTCGTCGCCAGAAAGCTTAGCAGGAGAGTCGAAGGAGCTGGAAACGCCACCTTCCAGTGCCCAATACAGTGAAGATGGATTCTCTGCAGATGAAATGGACATACAGTATCACCCGAAGAAAGCTGTCTCGTCTGGGGTGGAATTGAAGAGGTTCGGACCTCTTTCCTATGCCCAATCAATGTTCCTGTTTGCACACGAGATTTTAGATGACAAAACAACAGTCAACAACACAGGTCTCTTGCATCTAACAGGTGAGCTCCGAGTTCCCGACCTGAAGCGTGCCGTCGAGGAATTGATACAGCATCATGAAATCATGCGGACTTGTTTTTTGATGCAGGATGGGCAGATGGTCCAGGGCGTTATGTCGTCGTCAGTAACGGCACTGGAACACAAGAAAGTCTTCAAGCAGCAGGACATTCTGCAGGAATATGAAGCGGTGAAGAATCACGTCTTCGACCTCGCCCGCGGACAAACTATGCGTGTGGTGCTCCTGTCTTATTCTCCACGGGATCATTATTTGATCCTGGCATATCATCACATTGTATTTGACCGAGCGAGCATGTTTCCTTTCATGGCTGATCTCGAGCGGCTTTACTCCGGGCAAGGCATTGACCCACAAACGATGCAATATCTGGATTTCTCGAATGACCAGCACAAACTGGACGTTACCGGTGGCTGGACCGCTGCAATTGATTTCTGGAAGCATGAATTCCAGACGATCCCTGACCAACTGCCACTCCAGCGAAGCAAGATCTCGCAGCGTGTGCCGCTACATAAATACGCCAGTCAAACGTCCAAACTTGTCGTCGATTCCTCGCTGTCAACTAAAATACGCCAGGTGGCGAGAAGCCTCCGATCGACACCGTTCCATGTGTATATTGCCGCGTTCAAAGTTTTGTTATTCCGCTTTCTTGGTGTGAAAGATGTGTGTATCGGCATGGCCGATAGCTTTCGTCGCGAAGAAAAGCTACAGACCGCAATTGGGCCCTTCCTCAACATCCTCCCACTCCGATTCACAGCGAGTAAGGAGGAATCATGGCAAGACGCCGTCGTGGATGCTCGTGACAAAAGCCTTCAAGCTATGTCTCACTCCATTCCCTTGGGAGCAATATTGAAGAGGGTTCCAGGGGCTCGAAATTCAAGCCAGTCACCCCTCTCCCAGGCCTTTATCAACTATTCTGAAGACGACAGCCAGGACTCAAGGCCGTTCCTGGGGTGCGAAACAAAAATGGTTAAATATCAAGAGGCTGAAACTGCGTACGACATTGGTTTCACTATTCTCAGCAAGGCTGGAGAAGGCGCGAATGTATTTATCAATCTGCAGGATTCATTGTACTCCGAACTCCAGGCCCAGGCACTCGCTCAAGACTATGAAAGTATTCTAAGACAGCTCGTCACAGCGTCTACGCAGGGTACGCTGAATACGAGATATGAAGAATCCGACAGACAAAGGGCACTGTCCATGGGCAAAGGTATCATCCTTCCCCGAGGAACATCTTCTCCATATTCCTCCCCCCTGCCAGGCTAACCTAAATTTTAACAGGGGAGTCATTCAACGACGCCTGGCCAGGAACCCTAGTTCACCGATTTGACCAAGTGTTTTCGGTTATTGTGGACGGAGTGGCTGTGACAGATAGCGAAGGTGCCTCTCTCAAATTTGAAGCCTTCTATCGATTAGTGGACGATATTGCGTACAATTTGGTCCGGTCGAATATCACACCAGGAACTCGTGTGGCAGTCTTCCAGCATCCGAGCATTTACTGGGCGCCATCCGTCATTGCTATACTAAAAGTCGGCGCCGTCTACGTTCCACTAGATGCTGGAACTCCTCTTGCAATGCTCAGTATGATTGTGAAAGATTGTTCCCCAGCGGCCATTCTCGTGCACAGTCATACTATTTCCAGCGTCGACCAGTTCAAAGCATCCTCGGATGTGGCTGTGATTGACGTCTCTAATCTACCACACTCCCCACATGCTCCGATGGAGATTAAAGCTGAGCTTCACACACCTGCCATCATTCTGTACACCAGTGGATCAACGGGTACACCTAAAGGAGTGGTTCTAGGACATGCAAGCTTGAAGCACGAATTCGAACACTGTGCTGCAGTCTATGGCCTAGGACCAAAAGATATTGTGTTGCAACAAAGTGCATGGAGTTTTGATCTATCGCTGACACAACTTTTTCTATCTATATGCGTCGGTGCACAGCTTCATGTTATCTCACACCTGGGACGTGCTGATTCACATGCCATTGCAGAGGCTGTGGTGAAAGAGGGCATCACGGTTACTTACGCAACTCCGACAGAGTACAAGAGTTGGCTATGCCATGAGCACCGCGCAATCTTCCAGTCCTCCCTTTGGAAACTCGCTTTGGTCGCAGGTGAACCTGTAACTCCTTTTTTGCTGGAGCAGTTTCGCAACGTCAATCTGTCTGACCTACGTGTTTTTAACATCTACGGACCGACAGAGACCACTTGCGGCTCCACGAAGATGGAGCTCACATACAGTGACCCGGGCTTCTATGAGGGTCCAATTCCTGTAGGTCGAGCATCCGCGAATGAGTGCTTTTACATTCTGGATGAAGCCCAAGCCCTACAACCGGTTGGACATGTTGGTGAAGTTGGTATTGGTGGGGTCGGCGTCGCCATGGGTTATCTCAACAATGATGAACTCACCAGTCGAAGCTTTGTTCCCGACCCTCTTGCATCTGCAGAGTATCTGCAGCGTGGATGGAACAGGATCTATCGGACGGGTGATGTTGGTTTCCTACGAGAGGATGGAACCTTGATTCTCCAAGGCCGTATCAACGGCGATACAGAAATCAAACAGAACGGTGTCCGCATTGACCTCAAGGATATCGAGCAGACAGTGTTGAAAGCCGCTGATGGGTATTTAACTGATGCCGTGGCAAGTCAGCGAGCCACATCAGACACAGGCGCAAAATTCATCATTGTGCACGTAATCTTCTCGCAGAGCAGGCCTCTCGAGAGCAATCGGTACCTCGAGCATCTATTGGAGTGTCTTCCGCTTCCTCGAACTGTCCGCCCAGCAGCAATTATCGCGATGGACACCTTGCCGCGAACAGTCGGTGGAAAGGTTGATCGAAGAGCATCTCAACTGCTACCCCTTCCTCAGCTGCCGGGCAAACAGAAAACGGACATTTCTTTGACTAACGCCGAATCGGAAATGCGCGATATGTGGGAGAGTGTTATTCCTGAGGACCTGGTTAGCCTGCACCGCATCAGTGCCAATTCCGATTTCTTTGCCGTGGGTGGCAGTTCGTTGGCTCTCATTGAGCTTCAATCCAAGATCCGCCAGAGGGTTTCATTCTCGCCCTCTCTTATTGAGCTCTTCCAGTCCTCTACCCTGCGCCACATGACTCGACTAGTTGGATTTGAAGAAGGCCTGGCAGCGTTCGATGAACCCAAGGAGGCTAGCGAGATCGATTGGGAAGCAGAGGTATCCCTGGAGCCCCTGTCGACAACTGAGATAACTTTCCCTGACGTCGGCTCGGTGCCCTTATCGCCACCTCGAGTCATTGTTTTGACTGGAGCAACTGGATTCCTCGGTCAGAACATTGTGGAAGACCTTATTGACCACGTGGAAAAGTTCATTTGCATTGCTGTGAGGGATGTCACAAAGTTCAAGGATTACTGGCTTCACACAACTGAAAAGCTCCAAATATACGAGGGCGACCTACGAGCCCCCTACCTTGGACTGGACAAAAAGACTGCTTGCGGAATTTTCCAAAGGGCGGATGCTGTGATTCATAACGGCGCCGATGTTTCTCATTTGAAGACCTTCGCTTCGCTTCGAGCAGCCAATGCTGAGTCCACGAAGGAGCTCGTGAGGTTATGTAGTCCTCGGAAAGTGCCCTTACATTACATCTCGACGACAGGTGTAGCCATGTATGAAACCTCCGACCATTTCGATGAAGTATCTGCTCGAGACTGCGTTCCACCAAAAGACGGGCTTTACGGCTATGTCGCATCGAAGTGGGCAAGCGAAATATATCTTGAGAACGCTCACGCTCAACTTGGGTTACCCGTTGTCATTCACCGTCCTTCGAGTATCATCCGGCCGAACTCGACGATGACAGGAGAAGGAGCTGCTTCTGATGTAGTGCAGAATCTGCTTGCATACTCGGAGAGACTATGTGCAGTTCCCACGCTCGAGGGACTGGGTGGCATTGTTGACCTTGTTCGCCCGAAGACTGTGACTGCCAAGATCCTCCATGCTCTAACAAAATCCAACCAAGAGGGTATTACCTGGATACACGAGTCTGGGGATCAGGAAGTCAGCTTTGAAATGATCCCGACCTTTTTGAGTGCAAAGACAGGGAGAACGATCTTGGAGTTGCCACTCAGCGAATGGCTTGCCAGGGCAAAGAATATCGGGCTTCCTGAAGGCATGGCGGCCATTTTCGGTAATATTGGCAACGGGGAAGTGATGCACTTCCCTAGAATAGTTCGGTCCTGAATGTAGCTCCTGATGCCTTAGCAACCCGCTAAGTTCATATACAGTCTTCTAGCATGAAACTAAGCCTGCTTTCCTACTACAACATGAATATAGTAAAAGCCAATAAGTGTGCTTTAACTTTGGATGAGAAGGACTTTGCAACCGACCGGCATTAAATTGCAACAGCGTATTGGCTTTTCTGAAAATACGAGGACGAGCGGAATAACTGAGGATAGACATAGCCACTTCCCGATCCATCTTACCCTAACACTAGTTACCTACAAGTACATGAATATATGTGCAAGCAAAAAGTCTTTATTTCGGCCAGCTTATTGATTCCTATATCTAGTTATTGGCTCTACAAGAATCTTTCTAAGCAACTGCGGCAATATTCAGACATTCCTACTGTTTTAACATTCTATGACCAGCTCTATGCTCAAATATATATTGCACAATTATGGAATGCCTGACAAAGATTATTTACTAGTTCCAGAAAAGATTTAGATTAGTAAATAAAATGTTTTAAACTGTAATTTTTCTCTACATTTCTACCTATTGCATTGGCAACAAAGCAGATCCATAGGAATTAGATAATGGGAAGAGCCAGGAGCTCAACACGCATCCCTAACATATATTTACACCATGCCGCATTTCTTTCATCTGTGCTCGAGTTAACCAATAGCTCAGACAATTCTTATAACGCCTCTGAATAATGCCTGAATATCCATTTATAAGGTAATGGAACCACGAAATATTTTCCGGAGTTGCGAAAGTCGAGCCTTGATAGCCTGAACGGGGCTACAATCGCCACCTGGTTCACCGACTGGTGACTTCATGTCTCTAACCACCATACGCAGAAGGTCTGGTGAGGTGCTGGCGCCTAGAATGCCTTTTGATAGATCACAACCGCCATTGCTTATCCTGCAGCCATCCGGGAGTCCGAGCAAATGCTCCACCTCCCCCAGTAGATGTGATGCCACCTGAATCACTAACTTCACTTGGTGTTTTCGGAATCGTTCAAGTGAAACACTGCCAAGCTGAAGTCCTGGGAATATCGGCATTTGATGGCCTTTCAGGTCATCACAACAAGCGTCTGTATGGCACCTCGATTTCGAGCTCATCTCCATGGATAGACTTTGCTGCTTTTGTGGATTGACAGCAATATCGTAGTAAGCTGCTGTGTACAAAAGATAGTGGAGCTTTTGCAGCCCCAAATACACAGCGAGCAACTGAAGCACTGTCGACATCTCAGTCAAGGCCACAAAAGAGCTGGGTTGTGGGATACTGGTTTTTCCAGAGCGATGAGAGCTTGTCCGTAATGTTGTGGAGGCCTTGAGGCGCTCATCTTTGTCATGGTCTTTATTGTCACCCGAATCCAAACCCTCATGCGAGATCTGTGGGCTCTGAGGCGTAATGGGTGATGCCCCCCCGGAAAGATCGCTCGTACCCTTTAACAGACGCAGAAATGCCGAGGATATCTCTACTACCTGTCCCGCGAATTCGGTTGGGAATTCAATAGGACCATCGGCCAAGTTGAGTTGTTTTGCAAGAGAAGCACTGTCAGTTAGCGAACGGTGAACTCTCATATTTACCTCAGAAAGATCTTGCAGCCAGTCACTCTGAGAATTGCTGGGATATTTTGCTCTGGTTTCATGCTGCCCAGTATAGCCACCCTGGCTAGTTCGAGATGGATCATCGCATTTCGTGAGGTGCGAACCATCAAATCCGCCCGGGGAGCTCCTTTCTGCGATTGGGACAGGGGACGTGCGATAGTGGAATTGGGCAGAGCTGGGGGATACCTCTGATACATCTGGGAGCCAACTCGCGTCGTGCTCCGTCTCACATGCTTGGAACTCGACCTGTGCTGATAAATCCCCCAAAGGCAATATCGGAAGGGCGAATGGACTGTAATTCCCGTCTAATACCATGGGCTCATGGCCCTGGGGCAGAGGAGTCAAGAGCAAATCATTGTCCGATAGGCCAGGTAAGACGAAGTCCAGAGTAGGAGGTAAAGTGTCGGATGATATTGACGTTGGAAGACTGCGAAGCCATGAATCGGGCCATTCCATTGCACCCGAACCCAAGTCTGCATCACTCGGCTGGCTATGAGCATGTTGCGACACTCCTGGCGTGGGCAGCTGCTCAGGATCCCGCTTTGATCGCCTGCTTGGACCGACGTTAACTCGCGAAATGGACCGATATGTTGGCCCCGGTCCGATCCTCACTTCACCGGTCTTCGGAGTGTTTTCAGGAAGGTGTAGCTCTCGCGAAGGGCGGCTGATAGATGGCCGACCACTGGGCTTCGGTCTACCATAATGACAGTCGGAGCCAGTAATTTGACAGCGTTTGCATTTGCTGATATCTTCCGTTGTCCTAACGCAGCGAAGCTTCTGTGCCCGGCATCTGTCGCACGCGGCCCGATGCATCGGTGGTTTTCTGGAAGAGGCTGGTGGGATACTTTCCATTGCAAGCGGAGAAGAGCTTCCTAAGCTATTTGTTGAGAGCAGTCACGGATTCCGAGGTACAGCTCGATCTCACAGATTTATCTGCGTGCATAATTGGTAACCGCTTAATTATTATAACCTACCTTTCTCGAAATCCACGGACACCTCGTCTGACTATTCTATGCAGCACTTACACCGATTCTGTATGAAAGGATTCGCATGAGGCGCCCTCCCCCGCACCGTCATACATCTGACAAAGACGGGCCACCTGTAGGGGCCACCCAGTCTGCAGAAAGTGACACTCATGCAGCCCGGGACGACCCTAGTAAGAACCATGCAACATGACAGAAAACGCACATTCTGCAAATATACAGCTACCCCCATCTAGCAAATACATAGAAAGTACTTCTTGGTGATCACATTCGTTGATAAAACCCCGAGTGTAGTAAGACCACAGTGAGTGGGCAAATAGTGAAAAGAAAAACCCTCCGATGTTGGTTCTTTAGTATGCTCCGAGTGGCATTAAATGCACACGAAAGTGTGCGTGGTAAATAGTAGGAGCAAGGCCGTCTCTGTGAAAAAGATGGCGGTAGTCTTGATTTCAGAAGAATCGATTCATATACACCCCCCCTCTCTTTGCTTCGTGTGACTCCGGCTATTGATCACGTACTTAGCTGGATTATAGTCCATTTGCTTGCTACAAAGCTAGCAAGATAGCTCGTCCTGACAATACCAAGACCATAGACTGTGACATCGCTGTGATTGGCGGCAGAGGGTCGGGAACGTATGCGGTTGCGCAGCTGAAGGATCAAGGGAAGGTGTCATCGTCATCGAGGCCCAGAATCGACTGGGCGCAGACAGGAAGGCTTACGATGACTAGGATACAGACCAGTCTCAAGACATCGGAGTTGTCGTCTACGCCAATGATCTAATTGTAGCCAACTACACCAGCATGTTGGGTGTCGAGCTGGACCAGTGCAAGTCAAACTTGCGAAGCCTATCTGTTTCGACTTTTCCCAAAGGAAGCTCCTGAAGGAATACCATCCTGTAAACGACGACAAGGTCCTGGAGCGTTGGATTCAAAAAATCGCAGCATACCGATTCCGTGAGGAGGGCGGCCTGGACACCATTCCAGACGACGTACCCGAAGACCTCCTTCTTTCACTGGACAAATTTGTTGAAATGCACGGAGTCGATGATCCTGCATTGCTTCATCACGATTAAAACCAGGGCGTGGGCTATCGGCTTGAGCAGATTGCTCTCTACGTGGCAAAACTTATGAATTGCAGGAGGTTTGAGTGGATAGCGAATGCGTTTGTTCGCATCGCACACTGAGACATACGGAAAGGATCTGGAGGTGCTGGGTGATAGCGTAATTCTGAATAATCGCGTCATTAAGACAGATCCCGGTGGCAGTAAGCCGATGATTACCGTCCAAACCCCGGCTGGAGTCCAAATTATCTACGCAAAAAGGCTCCTCATCGCCATGCCGCTGGTCCCGAAGAACCTGGAAGGGATTGATTTGTCCGTGACGCAGATGAAGCATTCCTCGAGGCTCAAAGCGAACGCATATTATACTGGCAATATGCGGAACACTGGACTGTGGGACGGTGTCGGTATTGATAATTCCGGTGAAAATCGACGACACAACCCAAGCTTCTGGGGCTTATTCCTGCAAGCCCCCCTATATCAATGGCATAATCGAGATTAGATACGCTACATAGGAGTGGTTGCCGGTAGAATCGGTCCAGCCCAACGTCATGCAGGATCTGAGGAGTCTAGAACGTGCTGGTGTGATTGGGTCGGATGTGAATGTTGAAGCGACCGAATTTGTGCGTCTTGCAGCGCATCATCCTTGTATGCCAAAAGGGAATTTGTAAGGGTTCCTACAGAATGCTGGCTACGATTTTGGGTGAGCAAGCTGCAAACAACCTACTACGCCAGTGCGGACTGGGCTGTGCAGGAGTCATTGATCCTTTGGAAATCCACGGAAGAGAGGATTCCGCCTCATATTCTGGCGAATGAGAAGTACATGTATGTCAGAAAATAGTTACCGCAGCGTCTTTGGCATTTATGAGCGTGTCCATGGAGATGAATTTTACCTGTGAATTACGCCACGTCATATAGGTAATATATTTCCATGCAAAGCTCTCTGCTGACATGCATCTGGATTTCCTCGAAGAGGAGGCGGCAGGCGAAAGGATGGAACCGTGGACGAAAGTGCTATTCACGATCTGTTCAGTCCATGCAAGAAGGAAACACAGAAATGTAACCATGCCGGATACAGTAAATGGAGTCCGTAGGAGTAGCAAAATCGCATCGAGCTAGCTGCATAAAGGCCATGCAAGGCCTCCCCTTGGCCAGCTTCGCATACGTAAGAGAGCCGACCCAATGAGAGACCTGAGAATGCCCCGAATATATCCGTATCGACTTGGCGATTGAGGCGACGGAACATGCTCCGGGGCTGGCAAATTGTTATATGCGTCTTTAATATGCTGCATAGACTGAAAGTTGAGGCTCAAACATTTGAACCGATTGCGCCCGCGTATTCTTCCTCAATTATTCAAACGTTTACATGTCCCAGTAAGACATCATGTCGCAGCACCAGCATCAGACCTGTTTGATACAGCCTCTTTCCAGCAAAGGGCCGCCAGTCGTCGTTCATACGCATCCCATCCCGGAGATCACGACTCCCCATGAAGTTCTTGTACGTGTGTCTGCGGTCGCCCTAAATCCCACCGACTACAAAATCCCTGAGTTTCACCCTGCCCCGGGGGCGATAATGGGCTGCGACTTCATGGGAACCGTGATTGCCGCTGGGTCGGCCGTGGAAGAGTGTCGCGGAATCGGGACACGACTGTGTGGTTCGGTCCAAGGGTCTAACCCGGACAATCGGGCGTGTGGAGGATTTGCCCAATATGTTGTTGCGGATTCCCGTCTGCTGGTCAAGATTCCAAATTCGTGGAGCGAACTTGAAGGCGCAGCACTCGGAGGTATTGGCTGGGCAACGGTAGCACTCGCTGTGGAGGACTCCCTTGGCCTCGGGGGTCGTCCATCGCAGCCTGAGCCCTGCCGGCCAGACGGAAATCGGGTTCCTGTTCTTGTCTATGGCGGCGCAACGGCCACAGGAGCGATTGCCTGTCAGATACTAGCAAGGTCAGAAGCGACTTCCCCTCAACTCGTTCCATACTGGGCACAGCGTTGCTGATCGGTCTGTCTCATACCATCGCCTCGTGCAGTGCCGGGTACGCGCCAATTGTCACGGTATCCAACACCTCTACGCCTCTGGTGAAGAAACGGGGGGCTTGTGTGACAATCCCGTATGCCTCTGCAGACTGCGCCGAGATGATCCGCAGTCACACTGGGGGTCGTCTCAAACACGCCATCGACTGTATCGCCAGCCCTGAGTCCGTCCGTTGCTGCTTTGCGGCCATTGCCCGTGCAGGTGGCCGATACGCCGGCTTGGAATATGTCCCAGAGGAATGGAGGACGCGCAAAACAATCCAGGTAGATATGCCCATCGCATATGTAATCGCCGGAAAAGAGGTCAAGCTGCAAGGGTTCTACCACCGCGATGCGGATCCCAGCAAATTCGAACTTGCGGTGAGATGGCGTCAAGAAGTAGAACAACTGGTAGCAGACGGACGTCTGGAGTGCCATCCAATCCGAGAAATTCCCGGCCAGTGGGAGGGCATCGTCAAAGGACTGGATATGTTGAAGGCTGGCCAGGTGCGCGGGGAGAAACTGGTCGTTCGAGTGCCATAGGCTCATAAGCCGATACGCCCATAGCAGAATCAACGTGCGTGGTAGTTCGTGACAGTGCGTGGGAATGTCAGATACAAAGAAATTTAAAGGAAATAATCCCTGTCAATATTGCACGTGTTCTTTGTTTCTTCGTAGCCCCTTTTCTCCGTCTCTCGTCCATACCGAGGCTTTCTATCCGCCCCTGAGAGAGAAAAAGGATCGACAATCCCAATCTGAGCGTCTTGACTACTGCTAAGCAAGTGTCTACTGGTTCAAAACTCCACCATGGCCCCCGAAGTATGCCAAGGGCAGGGGATTCCCAGCTGCAACGCCGACATTGTGATTGTCGGTGCGGGAATAGCAGGATGTGCAAGTGCCGTGGCATTTGGCAAGCAGGGCCGAACGGTAGTGCTGTTGGAAAGGAATCTGGCACCGCCTGAGCGCGTCGTGGGTGAACTACTGCATCCAGGAGGAGTTCGTGCCCTGCATTCACTTGGCATGGGGGGTGAGGACCTAATTTTTTCCGTTTCTTAAATTGCTGAATTGCCGTGGCACGAAGCGTTGTTATCCCCAGCAGGACCTGCTATCTGACATATTCATAGATTGTCTGAAAGATATTGACGCGGTGCCATGCCATGGCTATCGGATCTCATATTACAAGGAGTCAGTCAAGATACCTTATCCCAGCAACTCCGATCCATCGGGGAAGCGACCGCAGGGTTGCGCATTCCAGCACGGTCGCTTCATCCAAAAGCTTCGCCAGGCAGCAGCAAATACCCAGAATGTGATTGTGGTAGAGGCCAAGGCCACGGATCTGCTTCATGATGAAGACACCGGCAGGGTCATGGGCGTTCTTGCTTCCAGCGCGGAGAACAAAAATAGCGCGACGGAAGTGAGTAGACAGTTTCATCGTGTTTGGAAACCTCGTCGTCGGCTCTGACATCTGGATCTAGTATTACGGCAGCTTGACCATTGTGTCCGATGGTTATGCGTCGGCTTTTCGGAAGACATGTCTTCCCAACAAACCCTCAAGTAAATCAAAGTTCTGGGCGCTGGAGCTGATCGATGCTAAGCTCCCAGAGCCTTACTATGGGCATGTATTTCTCTCTAATGCTCCGCCTATCCTTGTGTATCAGATCAGCCCTCGCCAGACTCGAATCTTCATGGATGTTCCGACAGGTCTACCGAGTGCGAGCCCAAGTGCAGGTGGTATCAAAGCCCACATGCTCAATGTAGTTTTGCCAGAGCTTCCAAGCGGCTGCCAGAACAGCTTCCGTGAAGCTGTCGCGAGAGGAAGGTTTCGAAGCATGCCTAACTCATTTCTGCCACCTTCGGGGCAGAAGGTTCCAGGCCTGTTGATTCTCGGAGACGCATTGAATATGCGACATCCGCTGACTGGTGGCGGCATGACGGTTGCCTTCAACGATGTGCTCCTGATCTCCAAGCTCCTTGCTCCAGATAACGTCCCTTCGTTGAATGACACTAGTGCAGCCCTCCGTCAAATCGCTCGTTTTCACTGGGCCCGAAAGCAGAGCTCCTCGCTCATCAACATTCTTGCAATGGCGCTGTATTCGCTTTTTGCCGCTGAGGATAAGACATTGGCCGCTCTGAAACGTGGGTGCTTTCGGTACTTAGAAATCGGTGGAAGGTGCAGGGAAGAACCTTGCGGCATGTTGGCAGGTCTTATACAATCTCCGTGGATGCTTATTTATCATTTCTTCGCTGTCGCCTTCTACTCTATATGGCTGGTCCTGGTCGAAGCTCCCGCCTGGAGGATACCGTGCGGATGTGTCACCGCGACTTTGATTCTATGGAAAGCATGCGGTGTCATTGGACCTTACTTAATTTGGGAGATTATGCCCTAATAATTACTGCCTAATGCCTGGCCCTTGCGAAAGTCATGGTCATTCGATCACTGAATCCAACAGATCTGCACTGCACCATTCCACTGACGGGCGGCAGGAAAGCAGCTGGTTCATCATGTCATTATTCCAGACGTCATTCGTCATACTACACCCATCAGGCAGCTACTCGTCCAATGACTGCTTGAAGTAGTTCACACCCTGTGTCTGTATATCTCCACTACCAGTTAACGCTGTCCACGACTTTTCGTCGGTCACAGTTGAACTGGTTCGTAGATATGCCTGTCGACTGGGATCAACAACATCTCCCTCCTCGTCATTGGGCCTCTCCTTCCTACATTGCTTTGTTGGGCTTCATCAAGCGGGTCTGGTACGGTCAGGGTGGAAGGTAAGGTTAAGAAATCAATCCCACGTGAACTTGAACTCGATGGTTGAGGGTCTGTCACCGGACTTGGCTTTGGTATACATCGTTCTAAGTACTCTATTCGGTCAACCAGTGCCTGTATCTCCTGATCTCTGGGTTCGTAAATTAGCATATCGTGCGTATGCGCTGATCAAGCAATTTGTACGTTCGAAACTTCGGGTGACCTGCAGGGAGAAGAGCTCCGCCTTGTAGCACAGGTCGCACTGGGCAGCTCTAGTACCTCGAAGAGTTCAAGGAAAGGGACTTCAACACCTATGGAAAAGCTCTTGATGGGAGTTGTTCGTCTCAGAATTCCGATAGCCGGTATCAAAGCGATAAATGCGAAGAGGATGTGGGCATCTCAACCCACCAACCAGTCCAATCTGTAGAACATCACCCGAGAGACAATATCAAAACTTGGGGATGGAGCTTTACAGTAATCGGACTGTACCTAAGCTCTCCTCTATTCGGTGATTCCCTCCCTTTACGTGACAATGAACTGCAGGGCTATTGAAGTAGGCTTAACAAAAGTATCGGTCTACGAGACCTTCCAGGATATTGCGGTGCTCCCATGGGTTGGAACCGGGTTTCCCTCTCGGCTTTTCTACATCCTTTCTTCCTATCTGCATCAGTCTCATGTCTCCCGGTAAACAAAATGAGAACAATCACAAATTGGGCTGTCGATATCGTCGGAACAAAGTCAGCCTAAGAGCAAATATCTAAAGCCTCGGGATTTACAGTGCAATGGCCGTCTTGGTTGTCCTTCTCACTGAAAGCCCTTGCTCTATGACCCATACTACTCTGGCTTTCTCAGCCTCTCCAAATACCAGGGTGCAGCGACCATAATGAGTCTGTGCAATCATAGTGCATCAAGGAAGATGAGATGGATGAGAACTTCTGAACGGGTGCTGTGCAACTTCAATGTGATGCTCTAATTAGAACCGATACATATTGCTATTACAGTAGAGCGACAACGAACCCTTTAGTTTGACAGGATTTCCAAAAGTCCTTTGTTGCTTTTCCCCATTTTGAAGCGGCAGGCGTATATATCTTCATTGCTATCTCTGGTCTCCTGGGAAAACGCAGATACCTATGTATGATTGATGGCGGCCATATAGTTTCAATTGATCATTGAACATCCAAACCAAATGGTAGGAAATCCACTGTCCCTCTAAGCAGCACACCTCTTGACAATATCCTGCACAATGCTATCCTTATGTCGGAATGTGTCACTGAAAGCCATCAACTTCTCAGCTGACATTCCCCTGCGAGCCGCAGCAGCCTCCCTAAACGCCGTTCTTGTTGGCCGTCCGGCGGCAGCTGCCCCAACCAGCAAGCCCGCAATCGCAAAGGGCGCAGAGACCGGATCGTCAATCGGTAATGTCCGCAATCGTCAGTGCTGCGTTGCCAATCGCCGACTATTAACGTCACTCGCACAATCGCAGCCGCAACGCCAGGAGCGGCGGTGGCCCCGCCGGCGAACGGAATAACCATAAACACAATCGTGAGAATGTCCATGATGAGCTTCTTTTTCGCCGCAGCCTCCCCTTTGGTGCCGGTTTGTCGGATGGGTATCATATTGCCGTACATGTTGGAGCCTGCCGATTCTGGCTGCGGCGCTAGAGGCTACATGTACCGGTAGTTAGTTCATCAACTGACCCACACTGCCTATTTCAGATCGCTGCACCGCCGAGATACTGTATCTAAGCGTCCCTCTTCATTCCTTGTCTGGCGAGCTCTGCCCTTTCCTTTGTTCTGTGGGGTCCTGGAGCGTAAAGACGCTTTCTCTCATGCTTGTGAAAGAGAGCTTGAGAGAGAGGGGTGTGGCTCTACCTGCTCTCAAGGGAAATAGTCGAGACACATGATCATCATCTCAACACGGAAGAGCTTAGGACACCTGTAAGAAGCTGGTTGCGCAATACGTAGAGGCTCATAACTCAGCCTTTCTCTCATGAGCGGCAATAAATGGAAGAACCTGTCGGTGTCGCCCTGGCGCCCAGGGATTCCGGGAATATCGGCTGCGCCGGGGGTGTTCATTTTAGGGAAGGCATCGAATTGATCCGTAGAAGCTTCATCAAGCGTCATATCAAACTCTTTGGTAAGGCCGGCCAAGGCAAAATAGAAATGGGTGAGGTCGTGATCGTTAATCTCTCTAACATCCGTGGTAGAGAGTCTCGGTTCATGTTGAATGCTTCAAAGTAGGCCCCGTGTCGCAAGGTCTCTGGTTTGAAGTCATTCGTCTTGATCTCAGTACCGCAATTGGACATACAACAGTTTCTGCCGTACTTGCATATATGCGGAGCGCGGGTGTGAGCAGGGGACTCAGTACAAAACTCCTCCGTAGTGCCGCAGGAGGCTCGAGGAGCGAGGGTGTTGGAAAGGAGGGGAAATATGGAAGATCGCTTGCTCTTCTCGGAAGCTTGCAAAGCACCTAAACTGATTTTCATTGTTTTGGAACCAGAGTTCTGGACACATTCGCCGCTGGCCCAAGTTTGAAGCGCATATTGACTGTCATCGACCTTGTCAGGGGAGCTCGCCATACACAGAGGACGGTTCTGCCTTGCCATCGTAAATTGGTATCACACATCTATCCATGCTCAACCTCATGGCCTAGTTGGGAGGGGTGGTGTGAGCTCTCATGCGCGCAGAAGCGGCTTCCGGGGTGACGATGGAGGAGAGACAGAGTGTAAAGAAAAAGAGGGGGAGGAGAGAGAGAAGAATAAACCATACCTCCCGAATGGGCAACCAGGAGGATATTATAATAGCGAGAATAAAGTCGTGAGAGGGACGATGATGGGGGTAAGAGGTTGGGAGTTCCTGACCAGAATGTTTCAGTATAAAAGAAAGAACGGCCGAAAGGTTGGCAAAATAAGAAAACTCTGCTGGGCCTTTTGTTAGCTGCTGTCACCAATGGATGCTGGTGCAGCAGTTATAAGACAATGGCCATGATTGAAGGGCAAGTTTGGGAACTTCAACATGGAGTGGCCGGGCGGACCGGGCTATGAACGTATCGAATTACTGTTGTGGATGGCTTTCTACATCTCAATCGTCCTGAAATGCGATGGGTTTGCCCCGGTCCCCTCTGCAAATCGTCCATCTGGGTTACCATATTCCGTAACCTGTAGAGAGGCTGATTAGCGAAGTTTCAAAGAGCAATAACAATAGTATCATACCCAGGCCTCGAAGTGCTTAAACCTTTTGATCTGCACATTCCCATTCGTAACCTTGCCGATGGCCATCTTCACATCCTCTGCGTGACTGTCCCAGGTCTTTTCCAGATCGACACGGTCATAGTTCGGTCCGCCAGGCACACCAGACTCCATGTTGAATTTCACAAACTTGCCCCCCAAATTAAGGCCGTTGGCTTGAGAAAAGTGCTCAGTCATGAAACGATGGCCGTCCTCGATGCGCAGTTGTATGATGCGGTCTGTCAGCTCCTTCATAATTGCTAGGTTCCTCTCGATCCTCGCATAGATTCTTTCATCGCTCTGCCACCTGACCAACTGATCGTTCAGTTGGCTCATCAAGCGTCGGTATTCTCCGTCTCCTCTCGCCTTTGTAGCGGCTTCTTTCTTGTCATTGCCGCTGCCTCCGGTTCCATGCGTCCTGCCTTTTCGGTTGTTCACCTTCCCACCACCGCCCGATTTTCCAAACCGCTGGTTGATCTGATGAACCAGCAGATTGCTGGCGAGATTATTGCTCACCAATTCATGGGCGGCACGCTGCATACCATCAGCTGCAGACGGAGCAGTTATTGCGGGCAATTTCGAACATTCGTTGAGCGCGTGGCCGCTGAGTCGCAGCATAAACTCGTTGTATTGAAGGGGACCTTCACGCTTTCCGGTCTCCTGGTCCCAATGTTTGTTATTGAAACCCTGCTCACCTCCAGACTGGTGCCGCATGGGCAGGATCTCTTGTTGCTCTATAATCTTTCCCTCTTTATCTGTTGCCTGCATAGCGCTAGAACCAGGGAAATGAGAAGGTCAGCATTCAATATTGTCATGCACACCAATATGACGTTTTGAGGACACCAACGTAACGTTCGGGATACTAATATAACGTTCGGGGACACCGACATGATATTCTGAACACGAATATGATGCTTAAAGACACCAATTCAGTGTTCGGGACGCCAATAGGATGTTCGGGGACACCAACATGATGTTTAGGGCACCAAAGAATAATCGAAATCAAAGGCTGACGTACACTGCCACGTTATACCTCTCCCAAAGCCATATTCTTTCGTACGCATGAGCGTACATGTTTGCCGTGTCCTTCATAGCAGCGTTGGATTGCAGAAATGCACGAGCGATAACGAGAGCAGGAGGGCCAAGTCAAGTAGGACTTGGGCAGGCTGCGAGAGGCCCATACAAGCAATCCAAGCTTTTTCGTAGATCTATGATATGCGCAGTAGAATGGGAAGATTGAATCCGTGTTCGAGTGAGGAAGATAGAAACTCCGCCTACGGAAAATGCCCACAGATTGCAAAGGTGGTCGCACTCTATACCGAAGCGACAATGTAGACCGTAGTGACAACCAGACTGCTAAGTTCAGATGCCCTGGGATAGCCGAGACATAGCAAATCGGACACGGTCTGTCAACCACCAAATCGGAGACACGGTTTCAACCACCAGTGCGTTTCTGTTGTTCGTTCTCTTCTTTTCTAAGCCCCTAGCCGTGCTACACTCATTCCTTCCTGCGTTACTTAGGCAGCTGTAGCCTTGTGATTCATTGCTTATTCCGCTGCGAAGCCCAATATCGAGACACGCTCATTTTCCCATCTTTCCTGCTTTCCATTCAATCTGTTTGCTTCTGTTACATATAGATCTGCACATAACAGCCTGGTACCTGTTGGCCTCATGGGTAATCTGTAACCGAGGACTCCATTGCAATCCCCCCTCGTTCATGGGTGTCCCCGATCCCGCGGCATTCTCGCGACCAACCCAGCAAACTACATGCCGATCCACCATGTTACTTACTGCCCTCGAGCGGTGCGAGCCAACTCTATTTTGATTCACCTGCAAAGGCCGCTTGAATAAATGTCGGCACGAACGAGGTCGAGGCTGTACGATAGCCCTGGCTGTGTATTTGGCGTAGCTAGCTCTACCTTCTACAACTAACTAACTAGTTCGTTCACCATCCGAACGGGCATTTAGTGATCCCGACCGGCGGTCCGTTTTGGTCTTTCTCCTTTTCACTATCTCTCTGTCTCTGTATTTCTTTCTCAGGTTCAGTCTCCGTATGTTCGGTCATGTAGCAGAGGGTGATTGCTCGGGGGCCAAACGCCGTTTGTATAGAGATAAAGTAGTGTCACAGGTGCTATGGGCAAGCATTTGAGTGGGTCGCACTACGGGTTGTCATACCGTTTCCCCCCCGGGTAGCGGTTCGGCAGCACCCGTGGGTACCCTGGAATGCAATCCCGACCAAGCGGCTTACTCAGCAGGGTTATACGCGGCAAAACCCGGCTTCCTCCAGTGAGTCACGGAAGCAGGCAGCCAGGTTAACTAACCAAGTCGGGTGCCCGAGGGTTAGTCAGCCGATTAGTCATTGGGCGGCCCTCCCAGGCACCTTCGCGCCCCACCTTCTTTGGACTGCGAAGAGCCAGGTTATGAGCGAGGGCATTTCGGCGCTTACTAAGCGACATCGACTAACGTATCCGGTAAACGAGCGGTGGGTGCAAGCGAGCGGCGGACATCTGTATCCCATACTAATTCGGCATTTTTTAAACTTCGATATCTTAACTAAACTTAGTCTAAAGTGACTGATACTTAAGTGGTGGTATATTCAAGTAAGTTTCACTACACCGTTCCAATTTCAAGAGAGATATATAAAAGCAAACTTAGATAAAATATAATACATTGTATTTTAAAGTAATTTATTTTAAATAGGTAATACAGCTTCGATATTCCTCTAAAATAGCTGATAATAAGAAGGTATGCTCTAATCATGTGTATATAGCTTATATCCATATATTATCATAATTGAACTGATTGTAGTTGAGATACCAAAGTTCAAAAAATGCCAAATTAGTATGGGATACAGAGGTCCGCCGCTCGCTTGCACCCGCCGCTCGTTTACCGGATACGTTAACTAACTTGGTTAGTTATGCAACCCGGGCCGAGTACGAGTAACTTTAGTATACTGTAGGGACGGTAGACAATCTACTCCGGACCACACGGCCAAAAGGACCGAGATGGAACTCCCAGGGAACTCCCAATGGAACTCCGTATGGATTTCCATGTTTCCCAACCCGCTACATATAGTGCCCTACAAGCGTGGGAACGGGTTACCCGCCTCAAAAACCTCCTGGGTCTGCCCTGGCTGCCGGGGATATTCTTCTGGACTTTTTGCTATTTTCTTCTCCAGATCCCCGTTTCCTCTATAATCTCATTAAATCGGACCACCTCCGAGCAACCGATTTGCTATACTAGACTAGCGTCTATGAAGCACCAGTTACGACCTGTTTCGGCTGTCAACATATACCCATGGTGGTTGTCCCGGGCACACAGCCCTTTCAACCACTGCTTGATACATCATCTTAATCATGCAATCCTTGCAGCCAGTGTGGAACAATGGTCAAGGTTGGGTGGCCCGCTCACCCGAAATTTATATTCACTGGCTAAGGTTCATTCTGCGTGCATCCGTGTGCATTGATCACACAAAAAACCGGGTTTGGCGCACGCTGATGCCAACGTCGAACCAACGGGACCTGGATACACATTCACGCCAGGGGCCGCTTTCCCCCGTTAAGTGACGTTATGACCCGCTGCTGATCATGAACAATTCCGTCATTCACTGCCAAGGACTGCGGATCTTCCCGGCTCATCCAATCACTTAAAAACCCTCAGCCATTCTTGTCCGCAAGCGTCCCTTCGAACCTCTCAGCCCCTTCACCAGCTTGACTGCGCTACCATGTCCGACAGCCATACCGATGCCGGCTCTGAGGTGTCGCTGCCCAGCACGGCGGTGACCAACGAGCTGCTCTATGATTACAACCAATGCATCGCCGCCCTCGAGGGCAGAAGTGTCCCGGATGATCTCACCTCGGCCACTGCACGCTGTGCAGTCATCCGAGGACTGCGCTGCTCCTACGCCTTCGCAGTCAGCCAAGATATGGTGGAGCTGTGCGCTTCACACCGATTTCCGGAATTTGTTCGAGCACGCAACGCCCGGCTGATCATGAGCAACGTGATTCCTGACAGTCTGGAACACCCCGAGTCTCGGCCATACTGTATCTGGAACCCGGATTTTGCCACGGAGCATACCTATCACCAGCTTGCGCAACGGTACCCCTCCATGCGCTATCAGGTCGGCCGTGCCTGTGCCGCGGCTGGATATTTCTCTCTCTATACGGAGCTTGATCTCCTTCCCGATGTCTCCATTGCTGAAGAGGCTCGGGAGGGGAATACAGAGGGGGGCGATCAAATCTACCAATCAATCATGGCTGCACCCGTGAAATATGCCGTGATGGATGATTATGCACGCTCAATTAACGCACATAGTCCACCTTATCCCGCCTTCCTCAATGCCGAAACGCATGTTCGCTGGAGGTTAGAGTGGCGGTACACACCCGCAGAGGATGGCACCGAGGACTTTGCGCCCGAGGAGATCGATATTGAAGAGGATCGGTACATAGGTCTCGATGAGCACGAGCCAGACGTGTCTCGCTACGATGAACTGAATCCGCAAGAGGCGATGCTGCTCTGGCAGCCTCTGCCTCTCGATATCCCAACGATGAAAAAGGATCTGCTACGTCAAATGGCTGCCTTCGAAGGAAGCGTGGACCGATATAACAGGCTAATTGACCGCCGATCTCGGGAAAAGCTCGACTGGCGCGAGATTATCTGCGTCGTGCGTGGCATATATCACCATACAATGTTCGCAAGGTGGTGGCAGCACCAGATCGATACGGGCGCTTTCAAAGACCGACTGACAAAGCCTACACAGGATGAGATTCAAACCGCCATTAATGCCCGCCGCGTCATGATCAACGAGATTGGAACCTTCACCGACGACACCCCATGCAAGCCGTGGCTGATCTGGTACCCCCTCAAACCTGAGAAGATGGCACTCTCTAGACTTGCTAAGCGGTGCCCTTCCATGCATGTGCAGATTGCCATCGCCGCCATATATATCAACCACAAAGGTTTATATGAACGGCTCCAGATCCGGCCCTGCATTGCCCTCATGTTGGCCGCCGAAAAAGTCAGCAACCCCTTCTACAAGCAGGATCTCGAAAGGCGCGCAGCAGAGCTCGGGATTACCGACCTTGAGGAAGAAGGACCCCGGATTGCATGGTTCGACGAGAGGCATGGAACGTTATCCCATAACTTGGAGCCCACGGGCCGTGGAATCTGGACGCGCCTCTTCTTAGAATTTCTTCTTAGAACTCATGGATCCTCTAGATGGAGGATACTATCGGAAAAACTTTGCATATGGGGGCTATTTTGAGAGATATGTCTGGCTCTCGTTCGAAACGATTCGGAAGATGGAGGTCGCAGGATACATTGGGGGGGAGGGTCAGGGGTTCTTAGACAGTAATGACACACATTGGTTTCTGACGCATGAAATCACAAAGGATGCGGATGGAAACGAGGTCATCGACGGCAGTGACATCGAGGACTGAACTCGAACTAGACCAGAGTGGCTAGCTCACGAAAGGTATGATCCATCCCAGAAAATTGAATCACATGGAGTGACCTCGTATGCCATGATATAGCAACCCGCCCTTTCGACAATAGCCTAATAGCTTACGTATATCCTCACGTCGAAGCCGACACATGTACAATGAGTTTGCCAGAACTGAACTTCGTCTTCAAATACTGGAACGCCTCGATTGCTCGCTCGAATTCAAAGGTCCACTCGATTATCCTGGTTACGGTCCCGTCACCCAGGCACTTCGCCAGCTGCTCGTAGTCCTCATGTACATTCTTATTGAGATATGGCACGAAGTTACGCGGCGTGCCACTCAGGAACGTCGGTCACAGAATGCCCTCGGCGATATTCCTCGCCGTATGCAGCGATACGGACCCTCCGACGCCAATGTAGTGACCCTCTGGGTTGAGGGCCTTCGGATAGACGATTGCCGACCGTTGATCTGCACGGAATTTCGAATTTGGACCGTCTGAAATCCGAGATCCACAAGGCACTACGGTAGGGCTCTCAACGGGTTCACCGAGAATATTACATTGGGGCATGGACGTTGAACCCAGCATCATCGTTTAACGTGTATTAGATGAGAGCTACAAATCTGAAAAATCTAGGATCAACAGAGTCACGCCAGTAGCCTTCCACTTGGTGGTAAGACAAAATTATAGAATATATCTGAACCACTTATTCTGGATATCCGTCTCATCCACACCCTCAAGCTCCTCGTCCGTGTGGAGATCAATTCCCCGGCTTTCCTCCGGGTCGACGTGCATCCCTTGTTCGCGGTCTCGTCGAGAATTGGCCCACGATAAGTAGATGCGAAGAAGCAACGCCATGATGATCGTGATGGCGAAGCAAGTAAGTATGGTGGTGTATGCAGTCTACATTTAATTTCTCGTTAGCACCGTAGTTCCCTGCGTGTCTAGCTGCAAGAGAGGTGGAAGGGTAGGGTAACTGCCATACCTCATACCCCGGTGCTTCCTCGTTCTTGAAGAATTGCGGTCCGACAAAATTACCGACGCAGTACCCAACGAAGATCAGCGCCACGACGGTCGATTTCTTCGTGAACCCGGCGGTGTTACTGGCGAACAGGGACATCATGAGCGGGAACGCGGGCGACACGGCGGACACCAGCCAGTAACCTGCAAGCCGAGGCAGTTTCTTCTCGGTGGGAAGCAGTTTGATCATGAGCACGCCGGCCAGGGCCAACAGAAAGGTGCCGATGACAGCCCAGAGCCGCGATTTGCGGAATGCGGTGGTGAAGACGGCGGCCAAAACCACGGTGGTGAGCTGGAAGGCGGCGGCAGGGAGGCCCATGAGGATGGTTTGGAATGCGTCGTAGCCAAAACTGTTGATTATAATAGAGTTGAACTTCGTAGCGTTAGTTGGCGATGACGAGAAGGGGGGGGAGAGAAAACAGAGAGCGTACGCTGGTGATCCCGCCGTTCGGCACGCAAATGATAAACGAGAAAAGCAGAAACCACCAAGTCTTGGGGTCCTGGAATGTCTCGATGAATTGCGTCCTGTCCCATTGCTTCGTCTGCGTGGTGCGCTGGAATTTCTTCGGTCGCAGCGAGGCAAATTCTCTCTCAGTCGGGGTCAAGAAGTGGGCGTTTGACGGCGCATCGGGCAAGTAGAACCAGAGAACCACGGCCCAGGCGATGGTGATCAGGCCGAAAATCAAAAAGAGCATCTAAACGCGGTTAAATAAAGTCAAACGACATCTGGAGGAACTCTGACCTTCCACTGCGAAAACTCCCCCGTGTAGTGCAAGATACCGTATGCGATCATTGAGCCGATAATGCTGGCGATGGCATTACCTGCGAACCAAAAAGAATGGCGCGACATGTGCTCTTTCGGGGTGTACCACATTCCGGTAATGAGAGAGAAACCAGGACTGATGGCACTTTCGAAGATACCGAGGAAGCTACGTAGGACCATCAGGCCGGCGTAGTTTTCGGCCGTGGCATGCAGAGTGAGGATGATGCCCCATAGCAAGCTGTGGTTCTTAGCCCTGCGTATAAATAGCGGCAGATGGGCCATACATGAGAAGACTAAGGTACCGTCCCAGGGGAAAGCGGACGAAGCCGAGGGATATGGGATACGACGCGACCAAGTAGCCGATGTAGAAAATACTGGAGGCCCAGTTGAAGTCCTGTCCGACAAGATTCTGCCAGGGTGAGTGAGAGTCTATGATCAGCGGGAATAAACGTACCAGATCCTCGCGTATGCCCAGGATGGCGCTGTACGATAGACTCGTTTCTATCCAAGTGATGAGCCATGCATCTTCCATTTTGCTAAGAACTTACTGTCGAGGTATTGCAGGCCATAACTGATAATCAACAGCGGCATTAAGCTGGCCGAGTCAGCTTCAATATCGTAATACGTGTCCGCCGCAACATACTGGAGATCAATCTTCCTGACCAGCCTCTTTTCCTCCTCCGGGCCGAGGGTATTTGCATTCCCCGATTCCTTCTCTCCCGTCATAGTGTCATTAGTCGTGCCCTTTTCAACATGGAGATCGGGTGGGTGTTGGCGGTTCGGCATTGGGAAGAAAGTACGAAAAAGAAATAAACAGACAAATAAAACAAACCCCCTTTGGCGGATCCACAAAAGCCCACACGATCGCACATTCAGTGGGACCAGAGAAGGGGAGCCACGGGGCGGTGGGCAACGCACTGATATATGAGCCCAGGGGATTGTGATTGTAGCAACAGACTAGGCAAAGGAGACGCGGGGATGCAACCCAGCAGCTGCCGATGATAACAAGTGGGGAAATCGGAGTCCGCTATTCAGACCACGTTTAATTCGTCCAGATCATGATAGTTTTCTTTGGGGTACAGCTGACCATAGCCAGCCTTATTGGCTCGATTAATCGATGCGCGGACGCCGATCTCGGTTCGCTGGCCCACTGGCCAGAGAAATCCACACGCTACTCGGTAGTTGTGGCTGGCCTGATCAGTGTCAACGTTGGAGATTCCTGTAAAAATCCTTGAACGCTTGTTCACACTGATGAGATAGAAAAACGAGACTGGAGTCTACGACAACGCAAGGCAAGTTGTGTTGCACGAGTCGTGACCTGGATTCTACCGACTCGCAGCAGCCAACTCAGTCCATTTAGTGCCGCCGATCAGCAATCTGAGGTGTTGCATCGTGATACAATTGGCAGATTGCTGCTTGATCGTCTGGAATAACTGGATCCCATCCTTGAGACTCGGATCAGAAATGTGGTCCACGAGCCAGTGCCGGTGAACGGGGTCATGGGTCTCCAAGGCATTAATAAATAGCGACCACTGGAATCGCTCCAGCAGCTGTACGACTTCGGTGGAAATACAGCTGGAGCGCATGATAGAAGGTAATCGCCACGTAGGACATGAGTGATAATCGAGGATCATTTTCCGGCGCAGACAAGGGAAGAAACGAGTGGTCCTGTGCGTGGTAAGAAGGCGATCGTCTTTGTAGCTGCGATCTACTTACCTGTGACACCGCCTCCATTCGAAGCCGCAGTTGGGCTCGATTTCTTCTGCTTTCTCTTCTGGGCACTGACTATATTCATTTATTTGCTGGTGTAAAACGATCAGGTCAACATAAGCATCCAGAGCAGCTGCATCCTCCACGGCGAAGATTGTGCTGGAGCAAGGGGCCTGACGAAGCAGGAATGCAGTGCGAGACCGCATCCAAATCTTGCGTCGCTTTTCAGGATGTGCGTTCATATGCCCAGGAAAGGATCCACCACATCCAAAAAAGCTGCAAAATCCGTCGCGGACGTACAGGTAAATGAGGATTCTCGCCAGCAGAGCTTGATCAGACGGACACCCCAGGCTAGCGCAGTCAGGCCCGGCGAGTGACGCTAAATCCTCGCAGGTACATACGCAGGTCATCTAATGCATGGGCTTGAGCGTAGAGGGCGGCCGCTTTACTCAGATCGTCACATCCAGCTGATCACGTCGCATCCAGAACATAAACAGTTAGAGAAATGACAGCATCATGCTGATATGGTCCGTAGCGACAAAGGGGTTCTGTGATTGCAACCATAATTGTGAAGCCCGTTCGACATGCCTCCTGGACTCCTGGGGCGGTCTGGAACCGTGGCCACAGTAGATGACCAACTCGCTGTAAGATAAGGCCAGTAGAAAATGGAACGGCAGTCGTTTGGTACATGCCCGATCCACGAACAGGGACTGAGCGGAACAGGCCCAGTGCCGAGTGGACTTCAAAGGAGCGAAGATGGCACGATGAAAACTGAGCGCTTGCTGGTCATTACTGCCCAAGGCAGGGGCTGTCTCCGCGAGGTGAACAAAGGTCAGATCCGGTGGCATAAATGGAGTGAGCGCAGCTGGAATTTGGAAGAAGGAAAGGGCTCCCTGCACCTCGTCGTGGACGCTCGTTGATAAAGAGTCCGGCGGTCCGTACCCAGTGGAAAATCCCGCATCACGCTTGTGGCTATTGCGTCCAGACAGTGTAGGAGGCTCGTGGTGCTCTATCGTGTCTCAAGGGTTTCCAGATGGGGATTGAGCAGGTTCTAAGCACATCCAATCCGGAATTTGGTCATTTAGCTTTGTGGGCATAGGATGAATACCATAGGCAGCTGGAGCCGACTCGTCCGGTTGAGGCATTTGATGCAACTGTAACTTCGGCACGATGGAGCGTGGAGACCAGCGGTCGTGATCGCGATGCTTGATGGGGCCCAATCCTCTCTGTCTCTCAGCCAGAGAGACTTTTGGTCGGGGCCATTCGCATGTCAGATCCAACCGGACGCAACGAGCACAATATGGCCGCCGTTCGTCACACTTGACTTTCTTGCTGAGGCACGTCGCACAGCCTATATTCACGTTCAGCATCAGCAGGATTTAGAGTGGACAACCCACCATTTTTGGGCCGCTGGCCTCGTTCGACTCTTGCCCGGGGCGGTCTATCTGGGGCGCCATTATCAGGGGCCGTCATGGATAAGTAATCAGGTCGAAACTCGAAGGATTCTTGGAGAGCAGAGCATTCTTGTGTCCTATCAGCTTGAGTTACGGCGACATCATCCAATGGCATGATGTGATGATTACGAGAAAGAGATGGGGATGCGAGGAAAAGGAAGAACAGGCAACGATAAGAGCCTGACTGCCTGACTGCCTGAGGCAGCGATACCTGCTGCTGACTCAGCGCAGGTGTCGATAAAACGGGCCAATCAGCATCGCTATAATGTTGGAGGCGCCAAGAAAAAGGAGGAAATCAGAGGGTTTTGCAGGTGGGACAAAGAGGAGGTTGCGGGGTTTGATAAAGTAACTATAATCCGGGTTTTAGTTGCCTGTGGCGGAGTCTGCTGGCAATACTGCGTTCTATTTTCTCCTGGTTTAATGGAGTCGCGAGGTATAAAGTAGTGTCTCCTCCCAACATATATTTCGGTCCTCATCTGCTGGCCTACTCACATCGTCTACCTCCTACTTACCACTCATCATGGGAAACAATATTTCGTATCAAACCTCCACATGTGAAGTACAACTGCCTAACCCGAAAGAAAGTCTCAAGGGCCAGCAGTATGACAAGAAGGCACGCCGCTTTGCCAATGTCCCTTATGCCCTGCCACCAACTGGAGAGCGGAGATGGAGAAAACCGGAATCTCTACCTGCCTCTTATTCTTACTCTTCCGAGGAAGGGCCTTTCGATGCAACATCGTTTGGTCAGGTCTGTCCTGGGTGAAATGACTAGACCGTCTAACGTGCCTAAAGAATGACGGCGCATGTTTATGGTTACTAGGAGAAATCAAGAAGAGAACATCATATCAGGCTTGACGGCCTTGAATGACCGAACCTCTAACGGAACCAGGATGTAAATTTGATGAAAAGCCAAAAATTCAATATACAACTGCAGTCAACTGCCTTGGCCATCCGTCCAATCATCGATCCAAACCCCATTCATACTCAAATGCCAGGAAGATCATTTATTTCATCTCCCCCTCTCCATTGCACCTCTTTAAGGGGTATCCATCGCCCAGACAAGTAGTCATGACACCCTTAACCCACGACAACGAATTCTCGCCGTAACTATAGGTCCCGGAGTTGAACGAATCCGCCTGGAAATACTCGAATTTTCCACTCCCGGGTTGTCCGCTGAACACATATCCACGCTTACGCTCGGTCAGCGGGTTGCTGACGATAGCGCCCCATTTGTTCTTGGGAATGGTCATAGTCACGGTGCCGGTGAGCGAGCTGGTCTCCGTGTACCCGTAGTCAATGTGCGTAGTGACGGTGAGAAAGCCTTCAACGGCCGCGGCAAACGAGCTGCCTACTGTAATGCTGTTGGCGATCGTGCTACCTGACGCCATGGCCACGGTGGCGTCGGCTCCGTTGGCATGGGTGACGGTGGACATGGCGATATCCCAGCCGAGGAATTCTTGGTCAGGCAGAGGGATGATGAGTTGCGCATCGGAGCCACGTTTAGTGAGGTGGCTGACGGGGCTGCTAGCCAGGCGTCTGGGGAGATCGTTTGTTGGGGGAGAGAGCGCGATACCGTTCAAGTGGGAAGAAAGATCTCTCTTGTCGACGGTCACAGTGCTGCCGTCATTGAGGATGATGGCGGGCTCGCCGAGCCCCGAGTCCTTCGAGTTCTCGGACTGATCGTGAGGAAGAGCAGACGCGATTGCGCACAAAGAAGCGAAGAGAACGACAGGGACCTTCATGATGGTGGCGCCGGATATGTACAATAACTTGAAGTGAGATGTGACGACTGAGTATGAAGGAAGGCCAAAGGAGTCATGGGAAGGAGGGTCTATATAGAACAAAAGGGGCAGTTAACCCCCAATCCGTCAAAGGGCCCGACATCGCACGGTATCTCGCCAGGAATGTTGACTACGAACTATACCAGCTCCATTCACTGTCGTGAAGGAAGACCGAAATCCTTCGATGATGAAACCCCCGAAGTAACCCCGGACTCTGGATAGTGCACGAGAGAATGCAGTGAAGATCATCGGCTCAACAGAACGGAGTCAGGTACGGAACACGGCGGATGGGAAGTGTCCGAAGTCTGCAGAAACGCCATTCTCATGGCACATGTGCCTGTCAATCACCCCGAGTGGATTGATCCATAGGCCAAGGCCCAACTACGTTGTCGGACGGGGTGGGAAAGACGTTATCGAGTGGAGTGTGCCTGGTCAACATGACGATAGCTGTCAACCTTGATTAATTAAAATAAATTAAAGACTCTCCCATAATATTCCTCTTTGCGCTATATGCATATCTGGAGAGATAATAAGGATCTTCAAGCCCGCATTCGCAACTCCATCCCCTAGTCGCGATGATCGCTTCCACATATACGATGCCCCATACCGTGAAAAGAACGCAATTGGAGTACAAGTGAAACATTTCATCTTCACGATGCAGCTAAGGTACGACTATGAAACATCGCCAGGTTCAGCTGAAATCAAACATGCTCGTGGATGTTGTCTGTTGAGGGTGATTTGCGGGATCCTTCTGGAGAATCTTCGGCTTTTCGCGTCATCACACAATGCGACGGAGGTTTGGGGGATGAGCTGATATACTGTAGGGGAGAGGAGGAACTGACATTAGTCTTAAAGGTAGCTGGCCACGCGCTTAGGAGTGAAATATAGAGAAATCAATTCCCATTCAATTCCGGGTCAATCATCAAGAGATCCCTAGAAACCATCACCATGAAGATTTCAATTTCCCTGCTTGCCTCAACCTTGGCTCTCGGGTATGATACCTCACATCATCTGTTAGGTTCATGCTAACACTCCACAGGGTTGTCGCCGATCTACACTACACAGGCATCTGCTACGACTCGCCTGGAAAGGGTGTGGTTAGTGTCCCTTAATGAACACGAATTGACAACAGTGCTGATATCCTATAGCAAGTTTACAACAAAGACGCCACGGAGAAGGCCTGCGCGGCATACAAGAAGCGGAACACCGGAGACAAGCAGTGGGACCAATGCCCGGACTGTAGCTTCCTGAGTGACCAGGACCTCTTATACTATTGCCAGTCCGAGGGGCAGCACATTGGAGGAGACGAGTTGAATTACTACTGCAAGCAGAACGGCGCAGGAGAGAGCATGGCGTGGTGAAACTGGAAGTGTTCCGAAGTCCACTCTCGAGTTTGAAGCTGCATGGCACAAGATGTGTAGATATAAGTGAATTGTAAACACCTTTTCTTACGCTTATAAGTATTATTTACGACAAATGGGCGGATCGTTGGACAAGAGCTGAATTGCCCAGGGAGGAAATAGAGAGTAACAGTAATAACCGCCTAAACAAACTCTGCGCTATAGAATAACTTATCTATCTTTGATTTCAAAATTCCCAGTAGCCGCCGGACAGCTCAAAGCCCACTTGATTCCCCGTTTCATCACCGCATCCCACCGTTTTCTTTCAGAAAGGGACTCATAAAATCTAAACCCATGTGGAAGGCCGGTGAAAATGTTGATATCCGTTGGCACGCTAGAATTCTAATTAGGCTATTGTGTAGTCGCCCGTAGGAAGCTGACTTACCCATTCTCACTTAGCAGTTTCGCATAAAACAGCCCTTGGTCCCTCAAGGGATCTCTGCCTGCAATCCCGAAGGTGGTCGGCGGAAGTCCCTTCACTTCATCGGCTGTTGCATTGCCAGGATTCAATCGCAAATCCGTTTCGTCACCGGTAGATTTCAGAAGCGCATTGAAGAAACCAATCCGGCTCACCGGTAGGATTGGCGCATGCTCGTTTTGCATGTAGCTCGACATTTTGGGGTCTTTTTGCTTCGCGAGCTGCTTTATGTAAGAGTCGACTGACACCAAAGGTGGAATCATCAACACCTGTCCTTTGATTTTGGGTCGCTTGGACAAGGCCTGGTCGGCGCCCACGTTCTGCGCCAACACCAACGAGGCGGTCAAATAGGCCCCTGATGAGACTCCACCGATGACAACTTGTTTTGCGTCTCCGCCAATATCAGCCAGATGGCCGTGGACCCAGTGAAAGGCATCTTCGACGTCGATCCAAGCAGTCGGGTATTGGTATTCCGGCGTGTGGCGATAGATGACGTTGACGACGACCACGGGAGTATGTTGTGCCATAAGACCAGCGACGATCCTCGAACAAACCGCATCGTCTGAAGTTATGGTTCCAAACATGAAACCACCACCGTGTAGGTGGATATACACGGGGAGAGGCTGCGAGGCAGGCAGAGAGACTGGACGGTATGTTCTGGTCACGAGCATGTCCCCGTCACGAGTAGGAATGGAGCAGTCGTGGAAGACGACCTTCGATTGGAGACCTGTTATACATTAGTCGTGTTTTTCAAGCGAGCTAGGGCTGTCGCTTACCTTCGTCGACTAGAGCCTTCGCTGAATTGCGTTCGTTCATTGCATTAGTCTCGGCCTTGAGGGCGTCCAGAGAGGTGAAGTCCGGAGGCGCTGACAGAGTTGCTTCCAGCGCCAGCCACTCCTCAGTAGGCGCAGTGTATTGGGAGAAGTTAGCCATGTCTGTAGGAGACAAAGCGATTACGAACGGTAGCAGAAAGGATTGTGTTTGCTCGGCCAGAGAAATGATGCGCAAGTACAACTGTTGGGCCGCATCGACGCTTCCGAGGAAAGAGCTGATCTACTGGCCACTGGGGCGGGGTTTAAATATTGGTTTGTTGCGGTATACGTTGCACATTCAGGAGCTGTTGGAAGATCTCGGCTGGTTGAAGATGACATATGTATATCGCTCCCGGGAATTCCCATCCATATGTCTCCAGCTGCAGCATCGCCTCAGGCGCAAGCCGGTATTGGATTTGGGCATTCAATGGGGTTATTGAGATTGCACGCCTAGGAGAGCGGAGTATATTGCCACCATTAGCTATCATGTCAACTGCAACGATCGTGCTGTAAAAGGGTTGTGATTTGGAGGTATATTAAGAAATGTTAAGGTATTGGCTGACGGGGCTACATGCACCCACTGTAGACTTCGACGGGTCTCGCAGTATTTCCAAAGTATTATCTGCACGGAATCCTGCCGGGGCATTTCTCAGCACTGGCTTGACTGCAACAGCCATCATTGATGCATCATCATTCTCCCACCGCTTCGTCGACCGTTCACCTGATCATACGGTCCTGAGCATATAGTCCACAACACAAAGGCCTATTCTGGGGCAGTATGCATTTAGTGGAAATATCCCGTATTACCTGTAGCTGTTTTATCCTATCAAGCGACCCAGAAGTTATTGCCGTCTTGATGACTGGTGTCCCTGCGTAGGTTATCCCCGAACAACGATGCCCTCATACTGAGAGAGCGATGACACCGAATGACATACCACCAACCTAACTTCATCCTGACCATCCCTAACTCCTCCGCCGAAATGAAACACTCATTTCTGTCTCACGTTATTTCAACAGTCCCCATTTTTGCGCCCTTTCGCCATGGAGGGTGTATCACCAACAGTACGAATTGTCGACGCGAGCGCCAAAACGGTGGAGAACCTGTTTGAATTTGTCGGCTTATGGCGAGTCGCCCAACGAGTCCGTCGAAAGCTGAGCCGCTGCATCCTGCTGGAGCCAGAATACTGTGAGAAATTGAAGATGTGGATCCAGGCACATGTAGATATCGACTTGACCGTGCAGCAACTTGTCCGGTACAAATGGAGGAGATCATATCACGCGGATGATTCTGCAAGCTTGGCAAGTGAGTCGTCTTCTGGCAGTGACTTGGTGTCGTTGGAAGATAAAATCGCCGCCTATGATAAGCCTCTTCTCTCATGCAGCAAGTGCTTCAAATGTGGCTAGATGAGTTCCCCGATGGCCAGTAAAGCGGGCAATCCTGTCTCTGCGACGCAATACTCAATGGGAAAGGTCTGAATGACTACATGCTCAATGCGCCGAGAGGAATGGATGCTGTGCGCGTGGATGTGGATGCAGCCAGGGGCCAAGAGCCGAGGTTACGGTGAAACGGGCCGGGCATTGTACTTTGGCTTGCCTTTGCTGTGAGAACAACCGTCGATTCAGTGTTGACTCCTTAGAACGGCTTTCCCATGGCCTGTTGCAATCTGCGAGCAATCTGGATGTTTATGATGCGAGGTATCACAATGGCTAGGTGAATGCCTTTGTTTGGGGGTTTTGAACGGATCCTGTTTAACAATGAATTAGTATAAGTTGCATATTTGTCTTTCTTTCTTTTTGTTTCTTTCATGGGCGCACATGGGCGCTTGGCGAAATTTCGTCTTGGGTGGCTTGCTGTGTTGGGTGGGAATATTTGCTATACCAAAGCGATCAATAGATCATGCTAAAACACCTTATATATTCCAACGTTTCCCCAATAGTTGTAGCAAATCCGCCCCGAATGTCGGGGGAAGCAAGAATAGCTGGCCCTACAAGGCAAGAACTCATTCTAGATTGCCGTTGATTTCACCACCTCCACGAGGGCTGGCGGATGGACATTTGCAGTGCAGGGCAACCGAATTGCAAATTAGCTGCTTAGGCAATTCCCACGGTGATTAACCGTCCGTCAAGGAAAGTATGCCACACGAAAGAAAGAAAAGAGGGGCTGCCAGCGCCAATTCTCGCTAATGCAAGACTAGCTTGGCCGTTGTACAGATGAGCATGTTTGGTGCCAATCAGCAACACTGATCCGACCCTTCTCGTCTCCATGACCTTCTTCTAGCATCTTGCAGCGGCTGGCCCGATCCTTGTCCGTGGCCGGGCTTTGCAGGGATTTGGGCACTAAAGCCGTGGAACTTGACAGACATGCTTGTAGTCCGACTATGTCAGACATGTCCCCTTCGCGTGTTTGACTTTTCTTTGTCTTCATCTCGTACTTTTGACACGCGGCAGCCATATCGGCACGAATGGGACTGCCTGAGGGACAACAAATCGGGATGGAGGTTGAGGTGAGCTCATCTTCCCCTTCAGGCATTGTCCAGAGCATGACAGTTACAAGGATGAGAATCTTCTGTACAGGGACAGCGGAGGTTCGTTCGTCAATAGGTGTGTAGCTGACCGGATGCACCGGATGAGGTCTAATGAACATTGGAGCAGCTCTGGTCTCAGTTCAACGACATCGCTGGCCTCCAGCGTCAGAAATTACCAGTAAGTGATCACCAGTGGCTTTCATCTCTTTGTATCTGACCAAATTTAGATATGAAGTCAGCACCTCCCCTACGTAATGCATTGGTCGGTTTTGACCAGCCTCTGGCAGAACGGTCGCCGATATCATTCATTCAAAGAGGGAATATATGCCATGGTAGGCAAGAGGCCTATCTACGGCCGTGAGATAATGAGACCTGACAAGGCCAGCCAAACGATGAGCAAGAGCAATCGCGCCTCGAGCTCGTATGTTCCCAAATCCCTACAAACACCTCTCGGAGGTCTAATCTTTCTCAGCATCACCACATCCACCGACTTAAACTTGACGGGCATCTCTTTCGCTCGCCGGTGCCCCGAAACGTCTCCTCCATTCTCGACCTGGGAACAGGGACGGGAACTTGGGCGATTGAAGTTGCAGAGTATGTCCTTCCGCGGCGACCATGACTGTTGCACTCACATAGGACAGTATGTTTCCGGAGGCTCAAGTGATAGGTAGGCGCATTGATTTGGCTACGACGGGCTAAGATTCGATCTAAATAAAACAGGGAATGACCTGAGTCCCATCCAATCTTCCTGGTAAGACCAACAGTAAGGGTCACATCTCAACGACACCGGTCTGACAACTTTCTACAGGGTACCTCCAAACCTCCGCTTCGAGGTGGATGACTTCGAAGCCGATTGGACCTACGACGCCCAATTCGACTTTATACATGCACGCGACCTTCAAGGGTCCATTTCAGACTACAATCGCCTCGTGAGTCAAGCCTACGGTCACCTCAACCCCGGGGGGTGGTTTGAGTTTGCCGAGGTAGACCTTATTGTCTGCAGTGACGACGACACCATCCACCGAGCGACGAGCCTGAGAGAGACGACTCGACTCGTGAAGGCAGCCAGTGCCCAGATGGGCAGGGTCATGGGAACAGCGACCGAGCATACCCAGCGTCTTGCGAATGCGGGATTTATTAACATTACGGAAGACGTCTATAAGGTGAGCCGACTCATTTTGATATCTGCTGTTAACATATTCCCTAACATCGGTACCCTAGATGCCCATGTCTCCGTGGCCAAAGGACCCAAAATTAAAGGAGATCGGCAGGTACTATCAAGTGAATATGATAGAGGCCCTTGATGCCTACAGCCTGGCCCTTTTGACTCGAGTGCTGCGTTGGCCTGTCGAAGAAGTTCGAGTGCTGCTGAATGGTGCCCGCTCGGAGCTTCTAGATCGGGGGATTCACACGTATGCAAATTGGTTCCATGTTTACGGTCAAAAGCCTAGGAGTCCTTGACCTGATCGGTCAGATCTGATTGGATTTGTTTTCGGGCTGTTCAGCGTGAACGACGCCCAAGCATGCACAAAGACAAGGCATGTACTGCTCGACGGATATAGTCTATTATACGTTCATTTGTTAATCTCATCGTTCGGCCACTTGGTTCTATTGGGGGATGACAAGTGGCAGTTTCTCTTTCTCCAGCGCCGTTTGTACCGCCGGCCGCGCCTCCAAATTCCGGACCAGTGCATCGTACTTGGGATAAACCGACATGTCCTCGCCGATCATTGTCCCCCACCGATAGAACACGTAGAGAAATGGATCGACGGCCGTGAAAGAGTTGCCCACGGCATGTAGTCCCTGCAATTTCCCCTCGATATGCTGGAAGCATTCTGTCACCCTCTCCCGCGCCTTGATCTTGACGGCCTCCAGGTTCGTAGGATTAGTGGCCGTAGTCCAGCGATCGGGCCTAAATAAATGGCCAAAGGCGCCGGCATGTAAAGTCCCGGACAGGTAATTCATCCATTCATACACTCGAACCGTGTCGAGGGTATTCTTCCCCATTAGTCCTTTCTCGGGCGCGAGGCTGGATATAACTGTGGCCACGGCCGGAAGCTCGGTGATGACTTCCTGGTCCACCGCAATCACAGGAACGCGCATCTTGGGATTGATGCGGTAGAAATCTTCCGAGAATTTGACCTCGGGGCCATTGTTGACGACCTGAACCGGCTGGAAGTCGGCTGTGACCTCGTGCAGGAGAATGTGTGGGCAGAGCGAGCAGGCGCCCGAGGCGAAGAAAAATTTGATTTCGGGCATGGTCTTTTGTTCTTTTGAATCGGGATGGACACAATTCAGTGGCCGGTCGAGAAAATCAACACCACCTTTATAGTCATGACGACAGGCAATCACGATTGCTAAGCATCGTGTGTAATTCCGCGGCGCAACCTCCGCCAAGACTTGCGCTGCGACTTCATGGGCCTTTGAAAACATTGGTTTTATGTGGTCGTGGAAGATTTGGAATAGAGCCGTGGGGCTAGTACGAGTACGCGCCAGAGAAACCCAGAATGTGCCCCTCTCAAGACCTTGTCGCATCGTAGAATGCAGGGGGATAGGAGGGGCAATCCGTGTCTCTTCGTCTGCTAAAGCATCCATAAACTCCCCGTGAAGAACTTTGTACTCGTCGGCGTCGATTAGGTCAACCGCTTGGCTCGTTAACCAGTATGGCGGATGGATCATCTCCATGGGCAGAGCACAAGGCCCACTCAAGATCTACTAATGATGTAACATTCTACTGTTCATCAACAACTATATTATTACTCTGATTGAAATCGGTCAGACTGAGACAAAACGGTCCCCGACAGAATTCGCGCCGAAAAAAACAGGACCAGACGGCTTCTCATAACCATGAGTGCTGAGGTCTGATAGAGTCCACCTTCAGGGCTGTTAATCGCATTTGGTTTCTGGCGTTAGTCTGACACGAAGGGGGATTCCACACTACGCAGTAGGGATCATGTCAGGAATCAAGAATGGACGGAGACAAACCGGGTGTTTGTCCTGTTTGTTTGCAGGCTACCGTGCTGCCGCCTGAAATCCAAGGCAGCCCGGCCGTACGTACAGTATCCACTAAATTCAGGATGCAACTGACCCAACCAGCTACTGCCAGTGATTCGGAGTGTATAGTATTCCCGCAGCTACATACTCCTGAACACCAACTGTGCAACGATGCAACTTGCAGAATATAGAATCGACGGTGCCTGAATCGTGGCGCAACCAGATCGGGTGCTTTGTTTGTTTGTTCTGTTTGCACTGACTGATCAACTACCTATACGGTATACCATGCAGTCATACTAGATCTCTTCGCCCATCGCGCTGACGTCCTTGATGGCCTCGAGGTCCGCCAGGGAGCTCTCGTACTTGGACTTCGCCATTTTCCAGCAGGTCGCGCCCAAAGGGAGCCGCAGGGGCACGCGTTCGCCTCGACTTGCGATGTAGAACAGCGTCTCCGCGACGGCCGACGGCTCGAGCCCGAGACCAGCCTGGATACCTTTGCTCACCCAGGCGGCGAGTTTCCGAGCGGGCATGTCGTCCGTGTAGTCGGGATGCGGCTTCGTGTTCGCTTTGCTGTGCCCTTCGAAGTTGGTTTTGACTCCGCTAGGCTCCACGAGGCAGAAATTAACTGCGTCCAGGGGTTAGCGAGGCGGATGACTCGGACGAAGAAAGGGAGGCCGCTTACTCCTCCAGTCGGGGTGCATCTCTCTGGCCACGGACTCGGTCCAGCCCTCCACGGCAAACTTGCCTGCGTGATAGTAGGCATGGCCGGGGAAGGCGCACAGTCCCGCCAGCGAGGAAATGTTGAATATCAAACCACCGCGGAACCTGCCGGTCTCGGGGTGCTTAGCCTTGCGCATGACCTCGACGCTGCGCATCGTCACACGCGCCGTTCCGAAAAATAAAGTCTCGATCTCTTGGTGGCTCTCTTCCTCCGTCGCGGATTCGGTGTCCCCGGACAGCGAGTAGCCGGCATTGTTAACCACGACGTCGAGGTGAAAGTTGTCGCCGAAATGCTTCGCGGCCGCGTCGAATGCATTCCTCACAGAACTAGGGGAAGTGACGTCCAACGGCAGTTTGAGGATGTTATCGGAGGTGGGGAGGTATGAGAGGCTCGAAGGGTCGCGCGCCGTTGCAATCAGGCACTGGTTCGGCTTGCTTGCGACTAAACTGGCGATTTCCCGACCGATGCCCGAAGAGCATCCGGTTACTGGAACTGTTCTTAGCCAGCTTCTGATGGCCAGGTACTAGCAGGTAGGTACTCACCTAGCCAGATGGCGCCGTCGGGCAGCTGGTACGGTTCGAGGTTGGGGGGATTCATCTTGGAATGCTTTTTGGTTTGTAGCGAGTCTGTGACTTGGAGAATGGGAAATGGGCCACTTACCTGCACAGGCACCTGATGGCTTTATGTAGCTTGGTATCTATGTCCGGGCAGTGAACGGACATAAACTGCTAGTCCTGCCCCTAACGCCGGTCGGCGACTCAAACAAGGATATGGCGACGACTGGGAGGTCTGGTCGGCGACCCGAGATGGTTTAGTTCTAGCATGGGGATCTTCATTGCTGGTCCAAGACGTCAGCGACGAGAACCATGACCCCACTAAACTAATTAACAGAGCCAAACCCATTTCAGTGTCCGACCGATAGGTACAGGAATCTGAATGGTAAATTAAGAATTTATGTGTGTTCCAGGTTGTTCACTACGGCAGTCTGAATGTAGCAAGCTACTTCTACGTTTATATAGAAGCGGCTCACCGGGTTAGATACCAGAACTCTATAGGAGTTCTTTAAAGATCTTTTTAACTATATAGTAGATCACGTAGTTATGTATATTAAATAGATAAAGTATAGTAATAAGAATTAAAAGGTTGATAAACGAATTTATACTACGATTAAGAGATGCGTGCGGATAGTGGAAAGATAAAATATTTATAAATCGGACTTTTGAGACACTTTGCTACATCTAGTCCGCCGTAGTTTACACACCGTGACACCAAAAATTCAAGGACTCGGTGGGTTGAAAATAAACGCTACAATTGAGACAACTGCTCAATACAAGACCAAACGAGATACCAGACCTGTTCCGAGATACTACACGGGAGGAAGGACAACATGGGCAGTTGCAGTAGGCAGCGGACACCCCACCTGAACTACCCTGGATCTCATCCTTTGACAAACAGCCTCTCCTTCTTCATCAACAGGGCAGCGATAAGTGATAATCCCTCAGCAGCGATACTGATGGCGTACACACGGCTTATCGCCTGCGTAATGGCCTTGGCGCTCTCTCTCTCGAGCTTGTCGCTGAGCTGCTCGAAAATAGAGCTTTGAGTGCCGGCAACCACAGTACGAATATCCCAGTCACTGTAACCCTCCGGGCCCAGAACGGCTCTCAAGTTACTGAACGCAAGGCTCTGGAAAATCTGTCCCAATATAAGAAGGCATAGCAGTGTGCCACCAACCTGAGAGATGTTCTGTAAAGATATAGCCATCTGGATATCTTTTCCCGGCCACCCCTTCAGGGAGACCTTGATCCCCGCTAGAGTGTACCCGGCTTGGAAGGTTAGACCACTACCAATAGCGAGCAGAATGCTGTATCCATATACGCTGCCGGCATTGGTGTCGATGTTGACCGTATACATCAGGGCACCACCCCCGGTCATCAGGACACCGGTTACGGCGTAAATGGCCCAGCTAGGTTGTAAATTAGATAGGAAACTGACCGGGGAATGTACTCAAACCCACTAATAACCAATTCGGGGCAGAGGTGCACCGGAAGCCATGTTGGTGCAGACGAGGAGCAGAATAAAAGGTAAAAGCCGGACTGCAGCCTTTACTGCCGTATCCCCGCGTACGAATTGGAAGTATAACGGGATGTAGTATAGTGGAACGTAAATATTGGCCACAGTTGCCGCCGTCTGGATGTTCACAAGGATATGGGTACGATTGTTGAGAATGCGGCTTGGAGGCGACATTCGATGTTCCCCGTCGGTCAGAAGCATGAATCTCTGCTGAACCATGGTCGCAACCAAAAGAACTGCGAAGACCACCCATGTCGCGATGGATCGACCATCGCCCCAGGCCCATCTGGCTCCGCTTAAGGTCAAGACCACGACAAAACATACCATTCCACCGGAGCTCAGTAAGAAGCCCATCCAGTCCATGGCTCCTAATCTCTGAAAAACAGTCGCCCCGGAAGTAGCAGGCGGCTTGACGGAGGGTAGATAGAACACATATACTGGAGCACAAAGAGCGGCGATGACTCTGTATTCGCCCTGTTAGCTGCTAGATTGTCTGGAGGGAGAATTGGCAAAGCCGACAAGTTGATATAGAACGACCAACGCCAGGTGGCCGAACTATCCGAGAATGATCCCCCAACAACAGGGCCCAAGATAGCGCCGACGCCCCAAACAAGACCAATGCCCGACACGTACCGGCCGCGTTCCTGGTTGGAGGTGCAGAGAGAGACATAATTGAGAATCCTAGATTGATTTAGCGCAGCTTCCTAGATACTGTAGGACATGCCCCTACCCAATATAAACGCCAGATCCCCCTAAACCAGCAAGAACGCGCCCAACAATAAGGGCATGCATGTTGGGAGCAGCTCCGCAGAGCACTGAGCCGACTTCAAACAGGATGACGCTGGCAATGAAGAGCGTTTTGAGGTCGAAGATGGCATAGAATGCAGCACTGTAATACCAATGGTTCATGGATCAGAAGGATCATCAAGGTTACTCAATTGGCACTACTCACGCCGGCAGAATAGCACACATAGAGCCCAGGGGAAACCCCGTCCCCACCCAAGTCAATTGGTCGACGTTGTCAAACCGCTTGATAATCGCGGCCTGAATATCGGCGGCAATCGTGGTGTCCAAGCCATAGATCAACGATCCGACGTAGAGGGATACACAAACTAAGAACCACTAAAGCGTATTGATTAACGAGTAGTAGTGGCCAGTAATGTATTTCAAGAACATGTACCTTGAAGCCATGGATTGTTCGTACGGTTTCCTCCTTAGGCTCCGTCGGCGGCGCCTGTGCCTTCTCGACGGGAGGAATGTGTATGGAAGCAGCGTCTTGTCCGTCCATAATGGGGAAGCTCAATACAGATAGAGTCTGGTGAGTACGGTGGCTGGGATACAAGACCCAAGCAAGAGACTTCAGCTTATATTTAAATCTATTTTGCTGTATACCCGGCAAAGGTAGCCCTGGCGGCCCGCATACGGAGTGACTATTTGCTAACTGGCAAGGAATACTGGGCTATGATAAGCCGGGAAATGGCCGGGACATGGTATTTGTCATGGATCATGGCCAAGAGAGGCACAAACGGAGAAATGGAGCAACAAAGAGGATTGAGAGACGGCGAAATTGGCCGGGGATGGCGTGACCAACGCAACCCTAGCGATGGCGGCCTTAACTAACTATCAGTCGGGCGCATTTGTCATCCTCCTTTCGTTGAACCAATTCTCGTCTTTCTCTTGTCTTACCCTTCTCCTTTCAGCGGAGATGCGGACGAAAATGTTCTTTTGCAGCCTCTGCCAGAAGCCCTTCGCCCACGAAGCCTCGCGGAATCGTCATGTAAGCTACTGTCGCCGATCGAGAGACCGTCCGCGAGTGCGACACCAGTCCTGCCAGGCCTGCAGTGCCGCAAAAGCACGTTGCACCTCTGAGCCCCAATGTTCGCGGTGCACGAATAAGGGAATACCTTGTGTTTATGATGACCGCATCGGGCGACACAATGCAAGGGGAATGTCTACCACTACAACACTATCCAAGCCTGCGTGCCCCAAAACCCCGGTAGACTTGCCGACACTGACACTGCCTCAGAGGGACGAAAGTATGGCCAGTAGCCTGGAGCTTGCGGTCGACGAGTTGCCCTGGGACGTATATCTCGATCCTCTCCAAATAAATCATTCAGTATCGGTGTTGCCGCAGGCGTCTACGGCGCCAGCGATGGCACCACTGGAGGGGCTCTCCTTGGTCGAGGAAACATTGCCAAACAAGTTTGATTTCCTTTCAAAGATCAGAGCCTCTCCTGCAGACACCGCTTTAGAAACATCCGGCCTCCTGACACCTCTGCAAATGAGTAGCTCTGCAGCGCAATGCAACGCGAACTACATTCTCCAGATGCTGCGTCCGTTTCCACAACTCATGGTTCAGAAATCTTCGTTCCCGCCGTTTATCCACCCTTTTTCTTATAACAGACCTACCGACAGTCAGACCTCAATAATCCAAGAACCCTTGGCAAACTGCATGAGTATCGCACAAATGTTTGTGCCGCGAACGCAGGAGAATAGCCCTTTTGTTTGGAAGACAATCCACACCGAACAAGGCAGGTTGCTGTGCCAGGTAATATTGACAGTGTTTCATCCAAGTAGACAATGCTGAATAGTCCCAAACAGATGGCGACGTTTAGTAAAGAAAACCTGCTCGCTGCAACCCAAGCGTACATAATCTATCTCATAATGCGCATTGCTGATGATTCTTTGCGACATTCCGAGCATGACTTGCATATGCTCCTGTCTTTTCAGGTAACTTGACGGTTTTCTGCTAGTAGATGGTGAAATATTGACTTGAAAACTACATATCCTCTGTGAACAATTTCGGAAGATATGCGCCCAGCCGTTTGCCCTTGACGAGCAAACAACCCCCAGTCACACATGGCAAGATTGGATCTTTTCGGAATCTCGAAGAAGGTCAGGTCCTCACCTGTCTGGAGAGAAAGCACCACTAAAAACCAGTATAGAGTCGCTTGTCTCTGATTTCATAGGTCGCGTCATCTGCGTCAAAACTGGCATTCCCTGCAACACGAGCGAAGTCTACCACGACCTTCCTTTGCCCTCCGGTCATTCGCTATGGACCGCCAAGTGCCACGAGGAGTGGGAGACAGCGTATCGAGCGAGCCAGATAGATTATACCCGGCCCCGGCTGGCATACTTCGGGGAGCTGATTGAAGCCCAGAAGAATCCCGGGGATGGCTTGAATGCTCGGAAGTTAGATCTTTGGCATATGACTTCGGATCAGCTGGGGATTATGCTAATGTTGGCGACAGCGCTGGTTTAGTTCTACCAGGGATTATACCCTAATGGAAGGCCATATTCACGGAGGGTAACCTGGCTGGATCGTTGCAAATGATCTCCTGTTTAATGATTATGCTCACCCACCAATTTTACTGTCAAATAGCAACGATGATAATCGCATGCTAACACTTGCATATCACATTTCTTATAATATAAAAGAAAAATAAAAGAAAAGGAGGGGAACTAACACCAGGCACAACAGCGAGACAACCAAACAATGAACTGTTGATATCACCAGGCACAGTTCCTAATGAGCTCCTCCGTGTGCATTCTAAGGTCCAGAATGAATAAACGGCCCCAGCAGCATCGGATGCATGCCCTGGCCTTTCATCTCCCCAATTGCCATGTGTAGAGCATGCGGTGCCCTGGCCAAGTCCACCTCTCCCTCTTTATTCTTAAGCCGCTCATAGAACAACCCAGGAAGCTGGGCAGAAACACTGTCCGAAACTTTCCACAGAGTGGAAATTACATGCGGCACCCCAGCGATGTGGAATCCACCGGCAATATGGATGCCCTCGTCTCGCAGCGAGAGGTCCTTGCTGACACCGGACTCACACGCCGAGAGATAAACAAGCCCGCAGGTTTTGAGGTCGAGTCGCAGGAGTGTGCGTACGGAGAATGGGGGCACCTTCGCCTGGTTATCCTGCAGCAGGATGGCGCTTCTAGACGGATCCTCTTTATCGGCGCGACCGTGGCAGGCAAAATGGCCTATTGCTGCCGTGGAAAGAGCCTTCTTCACGGACTTCGAGTCTGGTTGTCTGAGTAGGTTAACACCAAATAAGGGCGAAAGTGCATTTTCAATTGAAGTGATTTCCGGATCCACGTCCAAGTCGTGTTCTGGGCCCAGGCCGGGCGTTGTAGCCATGGCTGCAACCATCGCTTGTCCTTGGCCAGTAACGGACTCGGCTTTGATTCGTTTGGCGTTGTGTCTATTAGTTTCGAGAGCCTTGAGAGAAGTAGTATACGACGAAGCAACCACGTCGTGTACACATGTGGGCTCCTCGTCTTCCGCAGGACTTTCGTAGTCGCCGGCGGCATGAATGGGAAGAACGCTGATCCAGCCTGACGACACCCAGACAATCCGCGGCTTTCCAGAGGGTCCGGCTTCATAATTACGCCAGTCAATGCTGTCGAGGACTGGCTTTGCAACGGAGCTCCAGACCCATTTCATGACTTCCTGATACTCTGTCAGAGCCGCGGCTTGGTCCTCATCTCTGGAGAGCATAGTCAAGGCATGTATAAACCGTGCTGTATATACCCTTACTCTCTCCATGTTGAACGCAGGCAGCGGCAGATGGTAAACACTGTCGTTGGTGATGATCAGAGCGTCGCTGCGATACAGGCTTGCGTTGATGAAAACAATAGGTGCATCTGTTGCGTAGCTTTGAAGGTCACCTGGAGCCTCCGAGGCTCTCAAGAAGGAACTATATCCCGGCAACGCTCTGATCTCTTGGAGCACCTGGCGGTAGGCGTCGGCATCATGCTGCCGCTGAAGCCTGCTGGCATCTCCCGGTGCAACGGAAGTGAGGTCCACATATTCGTGCTTTCCGGGTGTCCGACTTTGCTGAAGGACCCGCTGCTGTATGATGCGAAATTTACCGGCCAGGTGGAGATGCTCGGCTTCGAGGGCGTCCAGCTGTGTTGACTGATTCTCAATCCGGTCCCAGATGAAGGCTCTTCCAGCCTCGAAGCGCTGTATTACGGTGCTTGCAGGGTCTCCTGCGCTCAGTGACAATGCCGCAACACTACTCGGGACATAATGACACGTGCGAACGAACCTTAGCTGCTCCAGTCTGCTCTCATGCATTAAAATTGCCTCCGGTAGAGTATTCAGACTGATCAGGATACAATCCCGGGCTTTAGCTTGGTCATTTAAGATACCCGATGTGAGGCTTGCGGCTAGAGAACCAACGCTGACGCGTGTAACTGGTGGCAGATTGGGCATCTGAAGAAGCTCCTTGTACTTGGAAAGGGCGCGGAGTCCATAGTCTTCCTTATTGGGACCGAGGCCTTTCTCGTAAATACCCCACAACAGATTGGCCTGATTCAGAAGGATGCTCCAAAAGCGAGGATCATCTTTATTCAGCACCTGCTGGGCCTCTTCCATGGTCTGGTTGCTGGCTTCATAGTCAGGTAACAGCCCGCTGGAGACGGCCACGAGCCTCTGCACTTCACCTTTGTTCAGCATTACTGTCGCACGGGCGGCAGTGGAAGCCCCTTCGACTGCGATGGCCTCATTGTAGTAGTTGAGTGCATTTTCCAAATCGGTTGGTTCTTTGCTGATAGTAAATGAACACTGATAAGCGTTTCCAAGGTGGTTGAGTAGACTATTTTTCATCTCACCGCTGGTAAGTCTAGGCGACTCAAGCGCGTTTCGGATAAGCCGTTGGGTCTCTTTTAAGTCTTCAAGGCGCCCATTTGCCCCGTTGACCTGAAACTGAAGTTGCAGTGCGTAGCTCAGGTTACTAACGCGAATAATGTATCTTGGTTGGTATTCATGAACACCCAAGAGACTGCGTCGAAAGTACGTCACGGCGGAGTCAATGTCGGACAGGGCTCTCCAGGTCAGAAAGCGCTGTATCATGACAGTCCCGAGTGCAGCGTTTAGCATCAGGATATCAGGATGCCGATCCGTATCGTATATGGCATGCAGCCCGGCAAGTGAAGTTTGATACGCCTCAATCGCTTTTTCTAGCTGCTCCGGCAATGCCTCATGACTAAAGAGCTGGGCGTAGGCATTCCCTAGGTCATTCAAAGCTAGGCATCTTGATACAGACTTCTGCGACAGGGCCTGGCTGCATATAGTGAAGACCTGAATCGCCTGGCGAAGCAGATTGTTGTTTGGCATAAGGTCGTACGTTAGGCGGATAATCTTGCCCAGCACCCACTGACAGCTGGCCTGTTCTAAAGCTTCCGGCTTACAGATTTTGAGGGCTTCATTCACTGCTTGCATGGCATCTCGCAGGTCCTCCAGACCACGAAGGCTTTCAAATCGAACAATTAACACCTGGCCCAGTAGGCGGTAGTGATCCCAGAGGTCGTCGCTGTTCTTGTCCTGAGTTGCTTTCTGAGCGTACTCAACTGCCTTGTTGAGATCTTCAGTGTCTCCGAACAACTCATATTTAGTGTACAGAACGGAGCTATAGCGAGAAAAGGCTTGCCCTGTATTTGTACGGTGCACTGTTGACATATTGGCCGCCATCAAAGCTAAAGAAGCGGCCTTGTTGATAGATTCTCTGGTAAGTGTTTCACTTAAGGGTTGGCCGGCAGTTGAACGGTATAGCTCTGCAAGATTTGCTCTTGCGACGACTGTGTTCGGTCGATTTTCAATTATTTCTCGCCAGATGCTGGCAGCCTTTTCTTCCAATTCTGCGTTCGCCGACAACTGGGCTCTGAAATTATGCACGTGGGCCAGCTCATTCATGAAACGTTCCCATCCAGCACTTCCAACTGTCTCTAAGCCGACGGCTTTCTCCAGCAGGGAGGCGGCCTTTTCGCCATCCTCGGGGTCTTTCAACAAATGAAACCTTGAGTGATATGCCTGGGCGACGTTGCGGTGGATCATAGCGTAGGGGATTCGGGGTCGTTCTGTTAGAGCTAGAAGAATTCCACACAGCTCGAGAGCTTTTTCATTGTAGGTGATCGACTCGGCCAGAAGCGCTTGTTTCTCCTCTTCGCCGCCATGTAATGTAAGACGGATTGTCTCCCCTTTATTAGAGAGATGTACTGCTCGCTTTGCCGACTCGCCGGCCAGTTCAATAGCCTTGTCAAAATATTTGCGAGCATCCTGTCGGTCGCCGGGCTGCTTGATGCGATTCCAGCGCTTTGTGACCAGGGCCGCCACGTCGCAGGACCAGTCGCTGATTGTCTCGTCCGTCTCGACCGCTGTCTCTACCGCTATCTTGTAATGGCGAATCGTGTCGTCGAGGTCCGAGGGTATCTTGTCATTGTCCCATTTTTGCTGGTAAAGACGTCCCATATGGTTGTTCGATTTCCCACGACCAGGGTGACCGGGGGGCACGTAGCGTAGGGACATGGCTTCCATGGCAAACGCCATATCCAGTTGCTCCTGGTCATGGCTTTGGACATAGCGCGTAAATGCCTGCACCGATTGAATATGGCATAGGCCGGGTCTATCCGGATGGTCGCCAGCATGCTGGACGGCGCAGACAAGAGCCTTCGCATTTTGAGGGAGGCTATCGAAGTAGTCCGGGTCATCGAAAAAGGTGCCAGGTCGAAGGTCATCCACCAGAGGCTGGTCGCGAGCAAAGGCCGCCTTAGCCTGGTCGATCAACTCCTTGGGAATGGTCGGTGATGATGGAGCTGCGGCCATGGTCGGATTATTTGCACCCAGATAGCAGTAGAGTGGACGTTTGCTGGCCGCACCTCACACCCTCATAAGTGGGATTGGGATATATACGTAAGAAGCATCCAGACCTAGAGCCTCAGGTGCTGGCCGATGGCAGAGATCGGGATCATCGAACAGAACGGGTCAGGCGAGGCGAGGCTGGGGATACGAGGCCATGCAGCGAGCAAACACCGCCTGCTCAGCTGCCCCATGACCGACCAGTAGTTTCAGACAACAGGCATCGCGAGGAGGGGCAATCCTGCGGCTAAAGAGGCCAAGGAAATTAGGTCAATTTGGCCGACGAGTCGCCTCCAATCAGTTCATGCACTCTGGCGGCGCGTATCTCAGCATCAGCATCAGGCAACTCTCACGATCCTCGCAGCGGCCTCACCCTCCCAATCCCCAGCTACTCTTATCTTCTGACTATTCACCATTGCGTAGCCAGCCCCTGTATTCTATCCAAGCCCTTTTACTAACAGTCCAACAGTTAAACCCTCCTGTCCTCTCCTCCTCTCCCCTTCCCCTCCTGTCGAATTGCCCACGATGCCATCGCTTGGCGCCAGCTACCAGCAGTCGATGTTGAAGCACCCTTATGGATATGCATTGTACGAGCCAGAGTCATCGGCGACCCTCCAGCCTGGTTTCTGCGGCTATCTCACCGAGCTTGGCCAGTGGACGCCACTGCTGGGGGTCGAACAAACACCGATCAACCTGGGGGACGCAGCATCGCTCGCGCGCAACGGTCTCACACCCTTTGCCCACTTCCAACGGGCTCCATCCGACGAACGTGCCTGGGGCCCGAAGATGTCCGGTCGCATGAAACAGAGGAAGGTAGATTGGAGCGTGGGAGCAGCACTGCTGCCGGCCGGGATCCCCGCGGACATCGGTGCCCTGTACAAGTACAGCACGAAGGACGGCTTTGGAGCCATCCTGATGACCGAGGGACCAGTGGTGAAGGAGTTTATTTACGGCACGACGCCCTTTCGCCAGTGGTGTAAAGCTAACTCCGAGGCGCTCCTGCGAACGTGGCCGGATGTGCGGGATCGCGGGTTGATCATCGTGACGTCCGCTTACACGACGAGGCACGCCATGATCAACGCCTGGTCGGAGACGGAGAAGGAGATCGCGATCGGCTTCCGCGCCGGAGTGATTGAGATTGGCGAGGTGGCGCCGTCGACCTCCTGGTACACGTCGAACGGCGACAGCGGCTGGGTGACGTCGACATCGAGTCAACCGACCGAGAGGAAGGTCGTCTTCTTTGGCGGGCTACATTTCAAATATCGCAAGCTGGCAGCCATCCTGCCCCAGTCACACGCCTTCAGTGTGGGCGCCGTGGAGAAGGCGCGATTTCGCGACGCCGATCCGGAGGCCCGCGAATTCCAGGTGCGCCAGCAGACCAACGACGAGGATTCATCCGATCTGCTGGCGACGTCGGAGGAGGTGGGAGAAATGGTGGATTTCCCACGCAATGGAGGTGGCGATGAGGAAGACGAGGACGACGATTTCTAGGTGGAACATAGGTTCATATTACCAGGGAACTGGCTAGGAATGGGGCCGATGTGGTGATTGTAGGATAGGCTGAACGAGATTGAATCACGGTTGATCACAGGCTCTCCACAATGCCGGGCGCCTTCTTCTCTTCCTCCGAGAACAGACATAGCTGGAGTGTATCCAAGGCCTGGATCGCACCATGGCCTCGGGAATTGGGAGTTTGGGACTGGGGACTGGGGACACAAATGCACGCCTGGCGTGGCCAAAGGATCGCCGGCAGGACTGGGTAACCCGACGAGGTCAAGATGAGACAGGAGCATTGTAGAAAGTAACTTGATCTCGATCTAAATGAAACGAACCCGGTCCGCTTACTCGATGTTTCCTCATGAATATGCCAAATATAAGACTCTGTTTATAAGAACGTGCACATATGGAGTACGCTGTACGGCAAAAGGAGTCATTGATATGCAGAAACTATCATTCATTGGAGCCGTAAAACAGATGGCCTTCCCTTGCACTCAAGGCGACCATAACGCAAAGTAAATAACAGGCATAGAGAACCAAAATCAATACCAACTAAACACCAATTATCATCCATTCCGTCGTTGCAAGCGTGAGGGATTCTGTCGTCTATCTCGATACAGGGAATCAACCCCCGTGTTCGGGACAGATCGAGCATGTGCATCCCAATATCTCTGCAGTAACCAACGATGGAGGTTAGCCAGTGCATCATGAACGACTCCAGAAAGCCCTACCCCGAGTCAGGATCTCCGCCCGAGTTCTACACCCGTGCATCGGCCGGTTGCTGCACCGGATAGAATATCGGCTCCGGCTTGTGCATTGTCGACACGGGCGAGGCAGGATGAGGCCCCGTGGCCCATTGGGTGATTGGAGGCGGTTGGAAATGCTGGAACTGCTGGCCCTCGAGTGCCTTTTCTTCACGCTTGCGATCGCGGTGGCGCTTGATGAGGAACCAGACCAGAACGCCTAGCAGTATCACCACCACCACCGGGATGATGATGGCTTTGAGGAGGATTTTGGCCAAACCCATCGCGGGCAATTGGGGCGAGTAGGCAGGGGAAGAGTGGTTGGGGAAGATGGGTCAAGTCAACGGTCAGCAAGTCTTCCGAGCCCTGACGCTGGACTTTATCCCTCTCCAGCAAGCGAGCGAAATGCTGATGCCTTGAGCACGCCGTGACCAAAGGTTCCAGAGGGGAACATCTGCAACTGGGACCCCTGCATGCCCAGCGCTAAGTCTGTATGCTTGATTTGGTGTGCCATGAGCGAGACAACGTCGGTGGGTCGAGCTGCCGCCTCCGTCACACGGCACACCACCGTCTCTGCCAGCTGGACGCGACCATTGGCGGATTGGGGCAGGGCTGGATTCATCGTCGCTGGATCCGAGTCGATCTCAGGCGCGCAGAGGCCAATCACCGCCAGAAGGGGGCGCCCACGGTAGGCACTACAGGCACTAGGCGCTCGTAGGGCTGATGGACTGCACACCAGACCGTGGAGGTTGATAACGCAGCTTACGGCCTAACACTCTGGTTGCGTCGCGCAATTGTAGGTATGTAACCCAGACGAATATCAGAGAGACAGAACTTTTTGTTTGGTTCCAAGCCAATGGGGAAATAAATGAACCCGAGAAACATATTTTGGTAATTTTGGTTATCGATTGCGTCTTGAGTTTCCACTGTCCTAAATGCCACATCGGTGTTCTTGTTCCAGTAGGACAACGAATCAACTATCGCTACGTCCCCTGGACTCTCTAGATATCCTCGTCATGATCATCGAAGGGAAAATGAGCTTGTAATGTAACCCTCTCCAGTTCTGTTTCGCACCGTTGTGCTAAGCCTGCCTTAAGGTGCCGCACGATTTCCCTTGATTGTTCTAGCTGCTCGTCATCAGGGGCCCAGTCAAAAGCGTCAGTACCTATCAAATCTCTCACTTCCGATAGATCTTCTAGTGTTTCTTGTCCTCAATTATGATCCTGCAACATATATTAAATGCCTTTTTCTGAGAACGGGACTCCAATATACTAGAAATGGACGAGAGGTTTCCGTCAAGCCTTTTGAACTGTCGCTTGCTCCGATTCGTTCAGTTGATTGAAATTGTCTGGGATTATAACCTCTCGTTTGCGAGTCGTTCCGATAAAGGATCACTCTCTAGTTTTGAAAGTGATCTGGAATGCCGGCGAATAAACAAAGTGGCAAAAACATAGTATGTTGCCAGTCAATGATTCCCGATACGTATACGTTCGTCTTTTGGAGTTCCAATAACTCCCCCTCTCCCTTAGGACGACAATGACGAAAATATCTGGCCTGCCACTCACCCAGTGCCAGTAATAGTATATAGTTGCAGATATGTCTGGCGCCGACCCTCGGCGTCACTTCGAGACCGACGAAGATGATCGCCTCATCGGGTGACATGTTTGTTTGGTTTTGTTTGTTTGTGTTGTTTGTTTGTTCGCCCGTTATGGCACGTGATGCCGTGCAGGGGCATGCACCTTCCTCTTCCGGTGAGACCATCTATTCCCGCACTAGCCGAATGTGGAAATTGCATCCCCGGCAGCGGCCTTGCTGCCTGCGTGCCTGCGTGCCTGCGTGCCTGTGTGCCTTTCATGCCCCGGCGCCTTGGCGTCTAGGCGGCCACCGTCCGCGGTTCGTGCCTGGCGACAGGGTGGATCTATACGAACAACGATGGGGACTCGCTCGGGTTCAAGTACCACTGGCCGTCCTCACTCGGATTGGATTTGATTTGTCTTTCTCCCGCCGCTGTCCTTGGATCATCTACTACACTCCGACAGCAATGGGTGGGTTTTGACTCCTGTCATTCTCCAGATCGCATATACTAACTGCTGTCAAGGGTACTCCGAGGTACGACGGCTAATTGCGAATTGAGGGAGCATGGCCGCTAATTTCACTTAGATCTACTGCCATCTGTGTGGCGTTAGCTTCAATATCTCTCGGAGTCGCGCGCCCGGAGAGCACGAGCTGGCAAGATGGAGCTATACAGGCGACCAGCCAGACTCGGGCGTCGAGGAGGTGGACTTGGACAAATGCGCCCGCAATGGCTGCTGTGTCGTTCCCTGGTTTCCGAAGGAAGAGGAGGACAGTTCCGTAAAAGACCCGGACTATACTCCGCCAGAAGATGTGGACGAAACAGGCCCTGATGAATATAACTCGGACCATGAGTCTGTCACGGACCCCGATGATGCCGATTCCACCTCGGACGAGGAGGAAGAGGTCGAGGATCAATGGTATGAGGACCATCTCTTCGACACGCTTAACCCTCAGAACGACCTCCGTGGGGAGCCGGTCTGGATTCCGCCCCGTCGGCGCAGGGAGGTCGTTTTTCCCATTGCCCCGGAACACTGGCCCAAGCAATATGAAGCCGACGAGCTGGAGCACATTGCTGGCCCAAATTGCGCCGAGGCGAATGCGTACTCCGGTCAAGTCATTTCCATGGAGGAAATGCAAGGGTGTCGCACGGCCCAGTCCCTGATTCACAAGACTGTCTCCGGCGCCCACTGGCAGCCCGATGCTTTGGACCAAGACTGGGAGCGCTCGGAGGATTGGTTTCTGTCTGGGCTCTCGGATGGGCTGGCATCGCGGGATGAGAACTCTCGGGAGGCCCATCCCCATCGAGGCGCTATTAGCTGCCCGTGGCCGGAGAATGTAAACTTTGATGTAAGTGGGCAATGCCCTGGACATCAAATGTACCCGTGCTCATTCAAAACAGCCAGAGCATATGGCGGCAGAGCACTATGCCATGCCATTTCATCCATGGTGCTTCGATATCTTCTGTCGTCAGTCCAAGCAACACTTTAGCCGCGTCAACATTTCCGGCCTGATGAAATGGCGGAACGCACACTTTTCTTGGGATGATTTCTATGGATTTCCCCGAACAAGGGACGTTCTCGGTGCACAGGAGCAGTTCTGGCAACACGACCCGGGAAAGGAGTATTTGGCTGCGAATCCACTCGTCGTGCCACGGCTATTGCCTCTTCTTGATGCCGCGGTCATGTCTAATGGCCGTCCTCCAAATCCGCACACAGGACCGTTTGACCTCTCTTTCCGCATTGGCTTCCCCCGACGAGATACGGCCGACCCTCTAGCAGCGTTGCCAATGGAGATTCGTCTTCTCATTCTCGATCATCTCGGGTCTCGCGATATTGCAAACGTGAGGCTTGCGTCCCGAGCCTACGAGCAACTGCCCGATCACCTATGGTACCGTCTTGTTCGCGAAGATATGCCGTGGCTCTGGGAGGCGTGGGACGAGAAGGAGATCGAGCACCGCCCGTCACTGTGGACATCCATGACGGCGAATGGGATGCGACTGTTTCTGCAACGAAGAAAACGCTATGCCAAGGTCTTGAGGCAAGAAGGCCAGTCCGGAAGTATCGACGACGCTCTGGATTATCTGCTCCCCTGGCCAGCAATTGGTGCGCAACAGGGCGTATTACCGAGAGACAAAACAAACTGGTATCAGGTATATACGGAGATCAAGCACAACTGGCCCCAGTTGAAGGGCCTACAGAACCGTGCCAGGATATGGGGGGACATAAACGAAATAATCCAGCGCATCAAGCGACACAACTGAAAGAGTTATTGGATCCCTAAGGCCGGCTCTGCGCTGTTAATAGCCCGACGACCAACGTTGCCCTGTGTACAAGCTGCAAATTCGATGTGAACAATATATTCTGACTACTACTACAAGGGGCTCTTAAGATGTTGGGTGAACTGTCGTAGTATCAATATACCCAGTCATGGACCCACAAATATCAGGCATATTGCCCGGCCAGTGCATACACTAAATCTTCATCTACCGTGACCCCAACGCAAAGCACAAAACTGCTGGAGAGTTTGGAGTAACAGGCGAAATGCCTGGGTCAAGCTGCGAGAAACAAGGCGGCCGCCTCTTTGTCCTAATGTTGATAATCTGACCTAAACAAGGAGGAGCTCAGTTGTAAAGCCACAGCTGATCAGGCTACTCAAGAAGCTTTGTCTCCAAAATATTGTCGTCTCCAGCCCAGTTAGTCGGCATCCGCAGTGAATAAATGCGTCAAACCCGAGCGTTCCGAGGCCCAAACCAGACTTTGGCTTTTTTTTTTTTTTTTTTAGTTCGCCATCCGCCACGATTCAACTGCGTCCTAAGGGGGCTCAGGGAGGCAGCAATGCCTCCCCAACCTTGCCATTTCCAAATGCACCTTTTATTCCATTGAGGAGATCAAATATCATGGCAATTCCAGCCGACTGCACTGTTCTCGTGATTGGCGGCGGACCTGGAGGCTCGTTTTGCGCCGCCGCTCTGGCTCGCGAAGGCGTCAACGTCGTCCTTCTAGAGGCAGAGTCCTTTCCACGGCAGGTCCACTGTTTTCTTTGTTTTTGTAATTTGAAGCGATCTAATATCCCACGTTGAGCTCCTTAGTTACCACATCGGCGAAAGCATGCTTCCGTCTCTCCGCCATTTCTTACGATTCATCGAGCTCGATGACAAATTTTCCAATCATGGCTTCCAGCAAAAGGTGAGAAGATTTATTGAACCCACGGTTTTACAATGGCTTGCTTACAGGTTGAGTCTAGAATGGGGCGGCATTCAAGCTTGTGCCGAACGAGGTGGAAGGCTGTAACCATCTCCGATCTCGACTATAAGACGATGAAATGGCTGACTTGGACTTGACTTCCTCTCTGTCTGTGGGCCAGACAATTACACATGGAATTTTGTTCGTTCCGAGGCTGATCACCTTCTGTTCCAGCATGCCAGGGACTGTGGTGCCACCGCTGTAGACGGCGTCCGCGTTGATGGCCTACGGTTCACACACCCAGATACCCCAAGCACAGATAGCCAGAGCTTCTCCGAGGAACAAGGCTTCACACGCCCCGTATCAGCCACTTATACGTGCAAATCAGATGGCAATAAAGGGTCAATTGACTTCCAGTACGTGGTTGATGCTAGCGGACGCGCCGGCATTGTGAACACCAAGTATCGGAAGGACCGTCGATACAGCAAACCCCTGAAGAACGCAGCCCACTGGAGCTATTGGTCTGGGACTAAGCGGTATGCCAGTGGAACTGATCGAGAGACGTCGCCACTGTTTGAGGCACTTCATGATTTGTCTCCCTTTCTCTGTATTGGCTTCGGCCCATGGATTAACCTTCGCCTGGCAGATGAAAGCGGATGGGCCTGGTTGATTCAATTGCATGATGGAACCGCCTCAGTTGGAGTTGTACAGAATCAGGATACTGGGAACGCTCGAAAACAAAGCCTAGCTGCTGGCAGCTCGTCATGGGATCACTATATGAACAGTCTGAGACTCGCTCCCCTCGTGACGGGCATGCTATCAGATGCCAAGTGCGAGGCTTCAGTAAAGTGCGCCTCTGATTACTCTTACTCGTCCGACTCATACGCCTGCCCGTACACACGCGTGATTGGCGACGCCGGTTGTTTCATCGATCCGTTCTTTTCCTCGGGCGCCCATATCGCCCTCACTGGTGCGTTGTCCGCGGCAATGACTATCTGTGCAGCGCTGAGGTCCGATTGTGACGAGGAGACCGCCGCATCCTGGCATTCAACCAAAGTGGGTGACGCCTACAAGCGCTTTCTGCTGGTCGTGCTCGGCGCCTATCGCCAGATGTGGAACCAGGATGCTCCCGTCTGGAGCGAGATTGCCGCCGACAATTTTGACACGGCCTTCGATTGTATACAGCCCAGTATGCCGACCATCTGACGTTTTCTGTTTCTGACGCCGCATAAGCTGACTCCACCGACGATAGTTATCCAAGGAACCGCAGATGCCACCTCCGCGTTGAGTCCTGAGCTGGTGCGTAGAGCACTGGATTTCGTGTCCCATGCGTTCAATACCAGCCAGCCTCAGGACAAGGCATGCCTGCGCAATCATGACGCAGTGGACGGAGCTTCGCCGGAGGAGGCGGATGCTCTTAAGTACCTGCAAGCTCGCAAGCATCCATGGACCTCGACTGTTTCGAGGGAGATATTATCGCCGGACTACGGCCTCGATTACATTGGGGAGAACTGGGTCTACAGCCCGTAAACTGAAAATTGATGTCGGGCCCTTATGTCATGTAGGGTGACCACCGTTTGTGTTATATTTCAATCGTAACAGTAAAGAATTGTCATTGTGGCCAAGGTGATGACTGATAGTACCATTAACACATTCCACTCCTGCCTCTAATTGATGGCTTGCGACCTCAAGAGTTCCGGGGAATGCGGGTGCCAAATTCCATGCGAACTAAACTGTTGACGATACCCAGAAAAGGGGAATCTACCTTCAGTGTCGTCGGCCTCGCATCCGGGCGTCCTCCCTCTGGAAAGCGCAGGTTGCGGAACAGGGCCGGGATACGCAGCACCGCGTTCTGCGTCAAACCGACCTCTTGCTCGAAAGTCTTCAGGTCGCCGTCCATTCGGTCGGCACCGGCACCACGTCGCAGCCCCAGCCTTGACGCCCGGCCGGCGTCTGCGAATCATTGCAGGAGAGGTCCTCTCGTCGGTGTCGGGCAGGATTGCTCGTATGCGTATATTGGACAGCGAAGGATGTTTCTGGGCTCCAGCCGGAATGACGCAACTGGCCGGATGGAGTGACCTGGGGTGACTATTCAAGCTGTGAGGCAATACTTCCTCGTCGTACGCGCCGACGAGGTGCTGCAAGTGCTGATGGAGCACCGGCGCCACGGGTAGCTGGACTCGTCGCTGGAATGCCAGGCCGTATCGTATGGTATACCGCAGCGGCGTATTGATATCATATTCACTCAATGCATTCAATCCACTCTAGAGGGAGGATAATGTGAGATGCTTCCTAAGATCGGTCATGTGTCCGATTCCCGAGCAAATTCCTCAGAACCATCACCTCGCCCTCCCACTTGGCAGCGCGCAGTCGTAACTCGTCGCGCTCCTGCATCACCACCTCCAAGCGGGACTGTAGCTCAGATACGTGGTCCAGGTGCTTCTGGCGCAGCCTCCGTGACGCCAGTTTATTGCGGCGGCGTCTCTCCTGCAGCCGTTCCTCTTCCGATGTAGATGACAAGGAGCGGTCATCGCTCCCAGACTCATCCGTGGCAGTGGACTGGCCACGTTGCCGGGCCCTCGTCTCCCGAGCAGGCGTTAGCTGCAATCTCGGCTGGTCAACTCTCGGCGATATCGAAGAATGTAAACCATCGATACTTAGGGGTGGCATCGATGCCACCGCCGTCGGCACGAACGCGGACTCGGGGATGGCGGGGATCAGATCCCCCACGGGGGGATTTATATCGCTGAGACCGGTCTGGGGTATCATCAATGGGTCCAGGCCGAAGATCTGCCGGTCAGGCATGGTCTGATCAGCGAATGCACCGTGCGGCGAAGAGGTGACGGCAAGGAAGCCGGAAGCGGTGGTCGGGTGATAGGGGTAATCGGTGTGCATAAAGTCGGCCCACAGCTCTGGCAATGGAGCAAGGGACTCTGCAATATGCTGAGAGTCTGCCACGCACGAAGCAGGCGATCTGGATGCCTCTGTGGCCGAATCCCCGTTGTAGCGGGGACTGTGATACGGCAGCAGTTGGGAGTGATTCATTGGTTGGATCGACACGGGCGGTACGAGAGCTTGAGCAATCATCGCCACCTCGCAGAATGGGAAGAACTGGGAACGGCAGAAGTCTGAGTTGAGCGAGGCAGGACGAGGCTGCATCCTCCTTCCTCGTCGCCGTCTTATACTTGCGTGCAAAACAGCCAAACCCGGCAAACCCAGCAAACCTGTCAAACCTGTCAAACCCGTCAAATCCGGCGCTAACTCGAGGCATGTCCGGCGCTAGGCCCGAACAGGACCCCCCCCAGCCTGAGGCAGCCGGCAAGTGGCCTAACTTCCAAGGCTGCGGCCACCTCTTCGCTCGCCCGCCGGACTTATTCAGCTTCTCCATTCTTCCATCTGCCGTCATGGACGCTGCCGACACCCACCTCCATTTAAATCCGACTGCACCGTCGGCCAAACGGCGAAAGCCTCGTCCCAAGCTGTCATGTGTGCCCTGTCGCCAGAAAAAGTCCGTGTTCGCCCCTCCGTCTGGCCCCTGACATGGCTCACGCCCTGCCCAGATTGAAATGCAACCGTCTGCACCCTTGCGACAGCTGCATCAAGCACGCTCGAACCTACATGTGCCAGTACGTGGGGCCTATGTCGAGGACGGAGACGCAGGGCCTTCAGAGCCATATTCACAGCCTCGAGGCCCGCATCCGCCAGCTGTCGGCCGTCGAGGTCCTGTCTGGAACCAGCAGTCCGGCTGCTCCGTCAGCCCAGCGGCAGTCGACGCCGGTGCCGGCGCAGGATCAGGCAGACGAACAATTGGTTCCTCAAGATAGTTATGCCGGAACCATGCTGGTCAGCCCCGAGCAGGGGACGAGTTACCGCGATCCGACCCATTGGCAGGCGGTGCTGGACGAGGTAGATCGACCCGTTCTCCGCTACAACAACGTCGCAGCCTAACCCGACGTGCAGATCGCAGAGGTGAAAGAATACCTCCAAATGAGCGAAGGCACCTCCCCCGACGACGATGCCGAAGGGGAGACGTCGACCGACGTCTCGGGGCCAGTTCTCCTCTTCGGGAACACGCTTGCGACCTCCAAGGCCGATTTACTTGCGGCGTTGCCGACTCGGTCGGTCGCTGACCGGTCGATCTCCTTCTACTTGAACTCCAAAGAGGCCCCTCTCGGTGCGCATGATCCTGTGCCTGTGGACATTTCATACGTCGGCTGACCGGAGCATAGTTGTGATGCACATTCCGACGTTCGCTCAGGAGGTCCGTAACTCAAACTCAGATCCTGTCCCCCTCTCTGCTATCGAGCACTGATGCCTTCCCTCTCAGTACGCCGCCTTCTGGAACAACCCAGAAGAGGCATCGATTAACTGGCTGGCCTACTTGTACAGTGTTCTTGCCGCTTCTGCGGGCTTGCATCTCTTCTCCACGTCCGGTCGAGCCGACGGACCTGTGGCTGAGGCTTTCGACGAGTATCATCGCCGGGCGGCGCACTGCCTCACCATGTCTTCTTACACGGTTCCCGGATGCTACAAGCTCGAGGCCCTCGTGCTCAGCGTCGCCAGCGAGATTCTCCGCAGCCCCGACACGCACGTTGGCCCCTCCGTGCTGCTGGGGCTGACCAGCCGGTTGGCCATGCATGCCGGCTACCATCGCGATCCGAGACATTACTCCGAAATCTCAGCATTCGAGGGCGAGATGCGCCGTCGCGTGTGGATGTATCTCTCTCTCCTCGATCACTATATCTCCCTGCAGGCCGGTCTGCCGCCGACGACTGTGCAGTCGCAGTCTGACACCGAGGAGCCTCGTAATCTGACCGACGACGACCTAGATCCGGCAATGGCAGTGCTGCCCTCGGCGCGGCCGTCCACCGAGAAAACGCACATCCTCTTCCCCGCCACGCTGAACCGGATCATGTTCGTCGGCGCTGAAATCATCGGCAAGGTTTGCTCCGTCCGGGGGGTCCCCTATCGCGAGGTCCGGCGCCTGGATGCGGCCCTTCGCCAGCTACAGGCCACGGTGCCGTCGCCGCTGCGATTTCAATCCCTGGGGGATTCGATCGCCGACGCGCCCACCACGATCATGGACCGCTATAATATCGACCTGATGTATCAGAAGGCGCGGTGCGACCTGCATCGGCGCTACCTCGCCCAGCATCGCCTGGACCCAAAATACGCCTATTCGCGCAGGGAGTGTCTGGACGCCGCGAGACGCGTGCTGCAGCATCAGTCGGACATCTTCGGTGCCAGCACCCCCGGTGGTCAGCTGGGCTACGCGTCCTTCTTCTTTTCGCCCGTCGTGGTCATGCACTTTCGGTCCGCCGCGATGCTGGTGTCGCTGGAAATTGCCTGTCAGTCGCGATACGACCTGAAGCAGAATTTGCCCCTCGGCCAGAGGCAGGCGATCCTGGCGGAGCGAGAGCTGTTGTCTCAAGACCTACGGCGGTCGTGCACTATTTGGAATCATCTGCGACACCAGTCCAAGGAAGCACTGAAAACTGCCCAGGCGCTTCAGATCATGGTCAAGGTTGCCACCACCCACCTGCAGCACGGATCCACTCCGGGACATGATGAGTTCCCGGCCACCGGTGGATCAAATATACAGCCCCTGGGTCAGACCTTCACTCCCAGCGATCAGGACTACCAGGAACTATTTCTTGACACTCACGACACCAGCCCCGTGGATGTCGACCTCATGGACGCGTCTTTCTATCTGGGTCAGAACGCGGTAGACCAAACCCGAGAGAAGCCGTTTGCTGGCTCTATGGACGTTGTCGATTTCTACGATCGATACTGGGACAATCTTATGCTACTGGGCGAGGACCAGAGCTTCAACGATTTCAGCGTGGATAGCGGTGATCACACCCACTCCAGTTACCCGTAGACAAGTCTATTTCTAGCATTCAATTTTGCCCGGCAGTCATTTGTAGTTCCACTGATTTTCGTGTATTGTTTTCGTACTCAAAAAATGCTTCCTAAGGATCGGCGTCTTGTCCTTCCAGGGGGCTAGTTTGTTAGCGGTGGACGCATACTATATATATTGATGCTAAAGTAACGGCGGATGGATAAGCGTAAGTGCGGTGACTAGCTAGTGAACCGACATGATTAAGCTGGAACAGTCCGGGTTAATGTCACTTTGTTGAGAGCATGGCTAATTCGAGGCAGACAAAACCGAGGGAAAAACATACTTACCTAGTCCATACCTAGTCCATACCTAGGTATAGACCATACTATGCTACATGCACGTGACACACCGCTGAATAGATCACGTGCCGCATCGGTCCGACCCGCCCGGCGCTCTCTTTGCTGCCTCCTCCCCCGTCCTTCTATGGATCTAGACTACGGTTACCTACGATAGCCGGGCAAATGACGTGCTTCCATATCACGATGAGCACCATCCAGCCTGCGTCGTTATTGGCGTCAATGCCTGGTCGGGGTGGAGCAGTCATCTCCCGACGAGGAGCCGGAAACTGACTCGTCTAGTCAGAAGGGACTGATCCGGATGATTTGGCCAGGACCAACCTGCCATCGAAGATGGCCCGGAGTCCTACATAAACCAGATGCAATACGCAGTAGTCGAGAAACTGATTCAATCTCCCATGGACAGCGAACCCATGGCCGCAGACATGGACGAGACGTCACCCCTGAATACCTCCGCGCAAGACAATCGGAATAGAGGAGCATCATACCGAAGTGTTGCCAACGTCGTCAACTCGCTAGGGGAGGCTGCCGACCAAGAGAGCGTGCCAACCTCTCCATCAGTCGCAGACCAAGGTATCGTGCAGACATCGACTAGCGTACGAACTATTGTCGCTATCTTGCTGGTTGGTGGGTTGATATTTGCAATCATCCATGAACGCCTTGCTTTTTTGACTAACATACCCAAGGAGAGTTCATATCAAATGCAGACAGTACACTTGTCATGGCCACCACTGGCACGATCTCCTCCGAGTTTGGTCGATTGCAGGACGCTAGTTGGCTCACTACTGCCTATACCCTGGGAGTGTGTGCCGCGCAGCCGATGGTGAGTTTGTAGTCGATGCCCTGTAAAAGAAGACCGAGAATTGACGCTCATGCAGTACGGGAAATTGAGCGATATCTACGGGCGGAAGCCGCTCTTGCTGGCCGCATATACCCTATTTGCCGTGGGCTGCATGATCTCGTAGGTGGCGTCGATGATCTACGGCAGGGGAGAGATGGCTAACCGAATTCTAGCGGGACTGCACGATATCTGGGGACAGTGATTGCCGGTCGCGTCGTGAGCGGGATTGGGGGTGCTGGGATTATGACCTTAGGATCTATCATAATTACAGGTACGTGGGATTTCACACAGTGCCAGGCGGATGGGACCACTAAACTAGCCCGTAGATACGGTGCCCCGTCGCGAGGTTGCCTCATGGAGAGCCAATATCAATATCTTCATGACCCTAGGTCGCAGCCTGGGCGGTCCTGTTGGCGGATGGCTCACGGATACGGTCGGATGGCGATGGTACGTACCCCCTTGGCTCCTAGATCCAGGCTTCGACGCTGACGGTTGGATTGATCAGGCTCTTCCTGCTTCAGACCCCCTTCATCGCCCTTGCGGCGTGCTTGGTCCTCGCCAAACTGAAGCTGCCAAGCTGTGATAGATCGAAGGCGTCGATTCGCCGCGTGGACTTTTTGGGAACCGCCCTGCTTGGCGTTTCTATCGTGGCTGTTATCATCCTTCTTGATCGCGGCGGCCACGCCTTTCCCTGGGTCTCGTGGATCAGTCTTGTACTCGCCAGTGCCGGTCTTGGTTCCCTGGCCGCGTTTGTGTGGGTGGAGACGCGAGTGGCCGCGGAGCCCATCTTTCAGCTCGACATCCTACGCCACCCCAACGTGGCGTCCGGCTACCTTATCGGGTTTCTGCAGATCGCGTCGCAGTTGGGCATGCTATTCTCCGTGCCGCTCTATTTCCAGGTCACGCAGCGGGCTTCTACCACGGTCGCCGGCGGGCACATGGTTCCGGCAGTCATGGGGAACACGCTCGGGGCCTTGCTCGCCGGCGGATTCATTCGACGAACGGGTCGATACAAAGGTCTGCTTGTCCTCGCCGGCTTGGTAGCATCCGTCTCGCACGTGCTACTTCTACTGCGGTGGAACGGACAGACCGGGGTGTGGGAGTCGCTGTACATCACCCCTGGCGGACTGGGCACCGGCCTCGCATCGGCGGCGGCGTTCGTGAGCATGACCGCTCTCCTACAGGCGCAGGACGTGGCCATGGCGACAAGCGGATATATGCTTCTGGTCAGCCTGGCCATGACCACGGGCGTTACTTTCACAAATACTGTGCTGGGACTCGGATTCAAGTTGCAGCTGCAGCGTCATCTGCGCGGCGAGGAGTCCGCCGAAGTGAGTTGCTTGCTGTCAGAGCCATTGCATTTTGCTAATTCAACTAGATCATCCGCCGTGCAACCTCAGACACAGACTTCATTGCTCGCCTCGACGGAAAAGTTCGCGAGATTGTAGTTGGCTGCTTCGTGACGGCGCTCAAATATACATACGGCAAGTCTTTTCCCGCGTGCCAGTGCCACAGCTGACGGATCCATGGGCTGACTTCTGGCAGTAATCTCCTTGCTGTTTTCTATTGTCGGCTCGGTTGTAGGAATGAGCGTTCGACAGCATCGGCTGTAGCCAGGGACTTCATTCGGATTTCAAAGAAAAGCGCGTAAATAGCAACCATAGAGCAAACAATGCAAACCACATGCTCACGTGGGCCAGACGCGTGCCCTGAGATGATGACATCATCACAGTCCTAAGCGGTAAGACGCGGCAGTATTGGCACGTTCTCCCCCACATCCTCTCTCGTGCTCTCTTTTTTTTCTTTCTTCAATTCCCACCTCCATTCTCTCGACCGACTTTCCAACTCGCTCGTTGTTAACCCGGAGAGAATGCCTGCCCCATCGACCGGGGCAGACCCCCTCGCCCTTCTCCCCCCCGAGATCGTCCTCCGCATCCTCGAATTCGCTCCTATCTCCGCCCTGGCGTGCCTGACCGCCGTCTCCAAGGCCTGGCATCAATTCATCGACGGCACTCACCGCGAGGCCATCTATAGTGCCGAATCGAAAACAAAGCAGCCGGTAGGAGGAGCTCGCGATTTCTCCTTTCTGTCCGATAGTGCCAGTTTCGCGAGATTGTTCGAGGGGACGACGTCATGGAAGGAGCTGTGTAGGCGCCAGACGCTGCTGGCTTGCAACTGGGCCCAGTCACATCCCGTAAGTCGCGAGTCGGTGCTGCAGGTGGGAAATGATCCCGTGTGGCGATTCCGGGCCGACTTCAAGCGTCGGTTCTTCATCTCGACCTCCCAGGCGGGCGGATTGAACGTCACCGATATGGATACGGGCCACATGCTCTGGCGTCTGCCTTCCACGCTGGACCGTGATGAGGACGCGGTGCGGCCCTTCGCACACTTGGAGTATCAGGATGGCATGGCGGTGTTTGATCGTGAAGGGGATGCGGTCGAGGTCTGGCAGGCGGACCACGAGGGAGCCGCCCGTGGGGAGTTCCGTCGCATCGCCATTCTGGACCACGACTGTCAGACCCGCGGGTTTCAACTGTCGCATTGGACCTTGTGCGTCGTGTCGACCCAGGGACAGGGCTTTGTCTACGATATGACGCAGCGACCTCCGAAGCGAACCACTCACCTGAAAATCGAACACGACGCCGTTGGCCACTTGGACCAGAGCGCAGATGTCGTCATCTACTCCATGGGACCGCGGGGGTATCATGCCTACGATAAGAAGTCCGGGGAGTTCCTGGGTGCGTTGCAGCCCTCGCACTGTACCGAGAAGTATCACATCCGGCCCCCGGCCGCTCCCGCCCCGTCTCCCAGCGCCGCGCTGGAGGCTGCCGTGCGCCACGGTCCCACGCACGAGTTGTTCCGTCCCTGGGAACCTCGCAACGACTGCCTGGTGCCGATCCGACTCGCCAAGGGTCCGCTCTCTCCGCCGTCCAATCCGGGGCACGCGTGGCACGCTGAGAACGAATGGGGCGCCGGCATGCTGCACGGTGACCTCTTCGTGGGATTTTCACGTGCCGGCCGAGTGTTCGTCTGCTCGGACTGGCGCAAGGCCCTTGTCGGTGCCGACAGCCTGGCTGCCTGCAGTACCCTTCTGGAGTGCGAGACGGACGGGGCCAGCTTCGACCTTGGGGGATGGTTGTCGGTGCGCAACCACCGCATCATGTTCGAGATCCAGGATCGCATCTACGTCGTCGCACTCGACGACGACAACCGAGTGCAGGACCTCGATCGACCGGCGCGGGCCTCGTACTCCCTGCTGACCAGTTCGATGCCCCAATTGACCGTTCCCGTCAGCTTTATGGCCTTGTATGACGACGCCATCATGACCACCTATACCGTACGTACTCCTCTCACTCCCCGTCCCATCTATGCCTGTTCGGATGAGGACATACCACCCAAGGAACGCCGCCCGGGCTGACATTCCACTCTACAGACTCTTGGCTGGCGCCAATCCTTACCGAACATCCCCGGGGACGCGCAACCGCAGCACCTCCAAGGACGAGGACGCATCTTCCCGACCAAGGCGATTCGCATCGTAAGCCTGGCCCCCGACCTCTCGGGAAGCCGGTCGGATGAGAACGCTGCCGACGTGTCGACGCCGGCAGAGGCGCAAACGCGCGACGGGTCGTTCCATTCCGAGCGACAGCATCCGCCTGCGGACGAGTTCTGGCAGTCGCAGGCAGGGTTGCTGCAGTTGGTCAGTATGATCGGCGGCGAATTTGGCGAGGACGATGACGACGAGGCGGAGGGGGTGATGGCGGAATTTCATGACGGCGAGATCGACGGGGAGTGGGAAGATGAGGAGGAGGAGGAGGAGGAGGAGGAAGATGGAGCCACCGAGACCACGGACGACGAGCCCGCGCATCAGCAACCCCATCCGCCAGCAGGAGTGTAGGGTCAACTGCTCCATTGAACGGATACTATTCATCCCAACCCTCTCTCGATTGTCCGGCAGGAGTCGGTCGCACTAACCCCCGGGCAATCCATCTACCAACCCTTGTCCTGGCATGGGAGCTCGGCGAGCGCCGTATGTCTAGCACATAGGATCCAGCATGTGGGTGATCCCCCAAGGGCCGGACATTCCAGGCCGAAAGGGCTTACTCTAACTGACGTAGCGCAGGCAGCCTTAAAGTTAGAGAAACGAGGTGTCTGGGAGGACACGAAATATACTTTATCGTACTACTTCCACACGGCGAGATGACACATATCCCGGTATATATAATTGCCGACTGGAGGGACATTCCACAGCAGTCCGATCTGCCTAGAAGGATGAGATAGCAATGTTCGGGAACCAGATGCTTGCCTGTGCATGTTTGAAATCGACCAGGTTGACTTGAGAATAAGCATGCCATGAGCATTGTGCCAAATACAGGTTCATTCAACTGCCAGTGAAACATGCGCGCAAGCCCGAGTCTGGCCATACGAAGTCCGGAGATGTCACGCCTCCATCTCTCGCGTAGGCCGTAGGAGTCTTTCCTGATGTCCGTCCGTACTCCGTATCTCTCGTGCGTGCCTGAGGGGGCAGGCGCCGACAGTGACTAAGCAGCGGCTTCCTTTTCCTTCCCTTCTGTTTCCTTCTTCCTTTCGTTCTCTCCCCCGTCATCCTCGCCAGCCCGACAATCCGTCAGAAAAATCCCACCAATTTGACAGTTGGGAGGATCCCTTCATCCGGTTTATCAAAGCGTCCGGTCACTAGTCAGACATGCCCGACACCGAGCTAATCAGCTCGGACAACGTCCATTCTCGGACCCATCGTGTCTCAGCCACTACTGTCACCGTAACCGACGTCAACAGCCGCGCAGCCACCAACAAATGCGCGATACGTCAGACCCTGAAGGAGGCGGCAAACATCGCCATGCATCCAGATGGCTCCCTAGCAGGAGGGACGCATGGCTGCAGCCGAGCCCCTGCGCGTGCTATCTACTCTGTACAGACAGACCTGTTGGCTTCGAGTTCAAGGCCGGACCCGCTCTTTGGTGGGAGCCCAGAAGGCTCTGCAGAGTGCAGAAGCCGACCGAACATACGGGTGGGTCATGCAATCCGAGGCTTCCGTCCTTTCTGAACTCGCCTTATGGGTTATGACCCGTCCACCCAGAGACAGGGAAACCTGTCTTTCCTTTCTCCGGACAGGACAATGTCTCGCCGGTTATCCGCTCGAGCCTCATGCACCGCTCGTGGTCGCCGACCGGCCGATTGGGATCCTGGGAACCCGCTCCACCCCAACCATGGAATCGTATAGACTGGCGGGCTATTTTTACTCTCGCGTGCCCGGATCTATTCTCGGTCATCCAGAGACCGAACGCTTCGCTCGAGCTCGTATGTCTCTCAAATACGTCGTCCAGTCCAGGGCAGCCATGATCCTCACCGTCGACGGGAGATACGCGGATTAGTCGCGACTCATCCGGGTGGGCCCTGACCCAAGCGATGGATGGCAGGGTTTCTCCCGCTACTATCAATAGCCCGGTTGAAAGCTCGAACTATCTTGCGGCGAACCCTGAACGGTCGACCTCTAGTCGGGGTGGTTCCACACCAAGTCCGGAGTATGGCTCGCCTCGCCTCTGGAGGCTGCGAGTGCGAGTGTTGAGCAACCCACGGGGTCCGATGAAAACGCCGCCAGACTCGGACGTCTATAAAAGGTCCTTGGGTTCCTTGCCAGTCAACCTCCCCCAGCTCCCCCCAGTCTCGTCATTCGACACAAGTCTATCGTTACATTCGGTAATTCACCGTCACTCGCTTTATAGCCCCAACATCATCGATCGCCCTGCATCATGTACTTTACCGTGACTCTGCTGGCTTCCCTCGCGGGCTCTGCCTTGGCCCTGCCTGGTCGCCACACCCCAATTGCCAATGGAACGGTGACCACTTCTCTCTCGCACTCTACTCTGGCTCCTACCCCAATCCACAACACCACCGCAACCACCCAGCATCCTCCAACTACCAGAAACCCTCATAGCACGGGGGCCACGGTCACCGAGACTGGCTCCGTGTCTACCATCACCTCCACTATCACCCGGACTACCTTCGAGCCCTGCTCGACCCCCGTCACCACCCGAGACGGCACCACCTACTACAGCACCTGGCTCACTACTTCCGTGTATGAGACCACCACTTGCTTCACCACTACCCTTGACGCCACCCCTCTGACCACTGTCACCCACCTCCCCGGCACTGCGGAAACGACCGCCCCCACGGCGCACCCCGGGGGACCGGGCGCCTCCAACTGCCCGGCGCCCGTGACGGTGACGGTGACTGAGACGGTCAAGGAGGGCTCGGGATCCGTGCCCACCGTCCACCCCGGCAAACCGTGCGCGCGCTGCGAGACGATCACCTACACTAATACCGAGGGACACACCAAGACCGTCGTCATCCCTCCCTCCGGAGAGCCCACTGCTGAGCCCACGAGCGAGAAGCCCGGTCAGTCGGCTGCCACGACGACTACGGAGGCGGCCACGGGGCCCGCGACGACCACCGCGCTGCCTACCTTCACTCACACTCGGCCGACTGGTAACGGCACCTATCCCTCTCACACCAAGCCCGTCACCAGCCCCTCGGGAAGCAGCGGTGCACAGCCGTCGGTCACGCCCTCCATCCGTCGGGTCGCCTGGAAGCCCATCTACTAGGTGGCTCACTGGATGGCAACCAATACATGGACCAGATGAGACAGCTACGAGGGCATTTAACGGACTCCACGAGTGTTACGAGATCATTTAGCTTTATCAAGGATCTTCTGCGGGTCCAGTAATACGAACGTACTAATTGGTTGTTGGCTTTCTAATGGGGTTGCTTTTATCACGTGATGGGTTTTGCGTTTTCAGATAAATCAACATAGATTTGCAATGAAATTATGTGTTTATATTGGATTTTAACGTAGTTTGTTTGTTGCTTGTGTTCTGACCCACCAGAGCAGAACTGAAATGACTAGCGGGACAACACGGAGTATAGCAGAAGACGCCTTGGCTGTGTACAACGGCCCACCTCAGTTACCACCGTCCAGTGGGCCAAGAATCTTGCTGATCCACACGGAAATGGTCCTGCTTTGCACCTGTCCAGCAGCAACCTGAGAATGGTAGCCAGAAACGCCATTGAACCGATCCTACCCTTGTCCCCCAGAGCCTTCGCCGCGGAGGTTACAAGACGAAGCCAGTGAGGATCAGGCTCAAAGACCAAAGCTTCAAATTCTGCACCGGATCTGCTTATAGCCAGGCCGTTGTACATACACACCCTATGACTTTGCAATGGCTAGCTGGACCTGACCCTGTCGTCCCATTGTTCCTTCGCCGTTACGCCATCATGTGCCGTGATACGTGGATATACACTTGGTTACTTGTATACGGTATTCAGCACCAGAACTTGGCGCTCTGGCTGGCCGTGTCAGAGGTAGCTTCGGAATTGCTGTCGCTTTGGCGGCACGCTAAAAGTTCCCTAGCATCGCAGCAGGCTTATACCCGTGCTCTTCGGTGTCTTGGAATAGCAATGCACGACCAAATTGCATGCCTCGAGCCAGCAACGGCATTAGCAGCAAAGGGCCGAGGCAAAGTGCATTGACAAAAACTCCCAAAACATTGGCAGCCGCTGAGACTCACGAGCGGACAAGACATTGACGCATCGATCCTGACATAGGTATGGTTAATTCTGTGAGGCGTACCCTTCCTGCCAAATTGCAACCATATGGAACCTGTGGGATCGGTGGCGCGTTCAACGCGTTGCACTCATCGAGGTTTACACCACATCTACCTTCTCAGAGTACGTGTGATGAAGGCGATGCAGCCGTCTTTATTTATACCAGCTGCTAACCCCCGCAAATAGATCTGGTGAGACGGTTGCTTCCTTTTCCTTCTCATCCTGCAATGTTTACTAACTTGATTGACTTTCTATCACTCTGCAGATTCCACGGATTCTACGCAGAATGGAAGAACACCGCCGATCAGCACCACTTCGCACCGAGTATGTAGCTCACCAGCTCACCCTTGATTGTTCCGATCTGAACGAATCATGAATGCCGTCGCAATTTCAAATTTTTTCCCGCTTTGGGTGGAGCCGATCGGAGGCTTTGTCGGATCGATCTCGCATCGCCGCTCTTTAGTTCGTGACCACGGAACCAGCCATGTTCTATACCCACCGGCCCATGATTCGTGGCAAATGAAAGATCGGAATTGAGACGAACGCTCCACTCTTCAGTGGGATCAGCTCGGCTTAGCCTCGTCGGCAACAGATTGCAGGTGTGTTTCAGGGGGAGGATTGTTCCGATGGCGGGCTTGGTTATCTCATCAAGGTTCTTCCCCCAATCTCGGTCGGTGAAGAATGATCGTCTCCTCATGTCGTTGGCCATCTCTCTTGACGCTTTGCCACAGTCATCATGGGACTTCGCCAGGTTCGACTGTCCCTAAGGTCGAAGCCGGACTCCTCCCGGACAACGCTGGTATCCCCAACTCGCGACGCAACCTCGGAGAAAGACAGTGGGAGCCCCCCCGAGATTCTTCGCGATGTTTGGGACGAAGCCTACGTCCAGCTGAGGGCCGATCCTGCCACTGCCGGCGCCATCGCCGACTACGAACACGTTTTGGTTGCAGCCCTTCGTCCCATCAGCCCGGAACTCGCCCACGGATTGGACCGAAACCCGTCGCACTGGATCGCGCATCTGAATGAGGACTCTCGGCGCGCTTTAATCGATGCTCTCATCACCCGCGGCTGCGATGCCTTCGAACGATCCTCGTACGGGCGCAAAATGCTGTCCTTCGTCGCGTTGTCTATCGAAAAGATGAAATCCACCATCGAAGGGATGGTGGACATCTGTCCCGCCTCGTCAACCGCATGGTTGGCGGCTTGTTTAATTATTGCACCAGTATGTGATCGTGTCACAATCACTGCTATTGATTTAAAGGTTTCATGCTAAGTCGGTTTAGACTATCATCAACAACGCTCGGGGGGCTGATTCACCCCAACCGGGCATCAACTATGTGATATCAGGCATGCCATGGTACACGGAACTCACCAAGGTCCCGACGGTCAATTCATGGAAGACACCGGAGCTGCAAGCAGCCGTGAGCTCAAAAGTCGTCGACCTATACAAACTAGTGATCCGCTATCTCCTCGCCAGCGCGCGTTTCCACGATCACACCACCTATCGCTTTGCCCCAAATTCGGCCAAGTGGCGCAACTGGGAGGCCATGGTCGCCGACATCCAGGCTGCCGAATTGGAGCTTCAGTGGTGCATCCAGACGCACAGCGGTAAATCGCTGAAGCGTGCGCTCAACGAAGGCGGCCGACAAGGCGAGCATATCAAGAATATCATCAGCGTCTTTTCGGTCACCCAGCGCAGAGCGAACCTCATGGATAAGCTCATGCCAGAGGCTAGTCTGCCTAATGGCGATACGTACCGGGATTATGTAAATCAGATCGCCAATCCCCATAACAACACGGGCCATGGAGTGTTGAGCCACTCCAGCTTTACCAACTGGAGCAACGCCCATAGTGGACTCCTCGTGCTCACTGGGCAACCAGGGACCGGCAAGTCGGTTTTGGCTAAATATCTCTTGACGGAATTGGCCCGAGTGCGCCCCCTGTCCCTCTGCTCCTTCTTCTTCAAAGACGGTGGCGAGCAGAACAATTTGAACACCGCCCTGATTGAAATCCTCAACGGTATCGTGCAGCAGTGTTCCCACCTGACCGAAGTGGAGGAAAAGATAGAACGGGCCACGAGGCACAGCGTGCAACCCGACTCGGACCTGTTCTGGGAACTGATTGAGGTCGCCAGTAGGGGGACTCCTCACGGGCAGGTAGCCGTGATCTTCGATGCTTTGGACGAGTGCCAGAAAGCGCATCTGGAGACGGCCCTGAAACTACTCAACGAATATCCGTCCAGATTCCCCGATTCCAAAGTGAAGTTCCTTATTACGACCCGTCCTGTTCCCGAACTTCTTGAGCCACTGACAAACAGTACGATTCTAAACCTTGACGAGGACGCTGAGTGCCGTGAGGCAATCATAGATGATATCGGTCGAGTTGCACAGGATCAGGTAGAATATTTTGCTCGTGAGAAATGCATCCGCGATGATGGCACGAAATCTAAATTGCTCCGGCACTTTGAAGTTCATGACAACGCGAGCTACTTGTTTACCGATCTGTTATTCACTTACCTTTATTCTCTGCCTGTTCGACCGGGGACAAACTACTGGTCCCGCATATTTGACCACTTGCCCCGGACGGTGCTCGAGATCTACAGGGCCTTGCTGGACCAGATCCACGAGAGCAACCGTGACGACGTACGGATCATGTTGGAACTGGTGCTTGCCTCGACCAAACCACTCACCGTGCGGCAGATGGCCATTGCTCTCGCTCTTCACGTTGACGACTGCACGAGTTGTGACTGTGAAGATGAACTGGGATTGCCGGCGGAGGACTTCAAAGCTTGGCTTCGCGACACTTGCGGACCTTTCTTCGACATCTACCATGATCACATCTATTTTGCCCACCAGACTGTCAAGGATTACCTCCTACCTGCCGAGGAACAAATAGAAAAGCCTGCCTGGTTAGAGCAGCTGTCAATCGAGTCCTGTCACAAGACTATGGCCCGCAGCTGTTTCGCCTATCAATCCCTTCCCTTCGTTACAAACAATAATTTCATGTCGATCGAGGGATACATCCAAGCGCCGTTTTGCACCAGGAGATCATACCATCAGTGGTGCCAAGAATCATTTGTGTTTGCGGAGCATGCATTTGCCAACTGGGTGGTTCACGTCAAGAAATCCCATCCGCCATCCCACGACGAGATAGAGCAAGAGGGGGATCACAACCATTTGGTGGAACAGCAAGGTGGTCGCACTCAGGTCAAGGCATATTCTAACATCACCCGCGAGCAGGCCAGCCAGGGGCCCGAAACGCGATCCGAAGCTGAGTCCGAACCTTCGTCGGAAGAGGACTTCGAAGATCCACTCAACAAAGCAACCGAAGAAAGGACACAATCCGAGGCTAAAGAGGATGCGAGAGAGAAGGCTACGCACTATGCTAGCGACGCTCGAGACCATACAGAAGGCATAGTGCAGCAGGTTGACTGTCAGAGTGAGGGAACCACCGATCAAAACGAAGAAGAGATGCATGGCATGCCGGACGAGACACCAGGACAGATAGGAGACCAGTCAGTCGAGGTAACCGACAGGCAGGATGAGAAACAGCAACCTATTAGTTTCCTGATCGATCAGGTCCACCAACATTTTCCGGAGTTCCAGTCCCAACTTGCCATCTCCCTGTTTTGCTGCTGCGCAGTACCGTCGTCTTGCGACGTCCGAACCTTTGTCGAAATGCTCCCCGCGGAGGATCCGGCACGCGATAGCATACTAATCGCACTTAGCCAAAGCCTCATGGCCCGATACTGCCATATGGGAGATAGAGTCGCTCTCGAGTACGGCACTGATCTAGCGGAGCAGGTCCTGAGAAGAACGCGGCGTGGCCATCCTCAATTACTTCCAAGACTCGCCACATTCGATCAGGGGCTGAACATGCGGTTTTGGGATACTGTGCATCACGAATCCCCCATTTCTGGAAACGAAATGCGTGTGGCCGACAAAGCTGTTACCGTGACCCCTACCGGCCATCCTCGGCGGCCGGCGGCCTTGTACCAGCGTGCCACTGTTCTTGAAAGAAAGTATCAGCGCACCAAGGATGTCGAGGCCATCAACCAGGCTATTGCAGACACTCTAGGCGTTGTGGAACTGGTCTCCCCGTCACTGTCGGCCAAACCGCGGTATTTAGACTATCTTGCGAACTTACTGGGACAGCGGTTTTTGGACGGAGGTAACGCCGCTGATCTCGACTTGGCCATCAAGGCCGCTGAAGAAGCTGTTGCCACTGCCGAGTTTGTCACCCCCGATGACACTCATGTCATAGCGACGCACCGAAGTACGCTCGCCTCTTGGTTAGGAGCCCGGTACAGATTGATGCGGCGGCCGAGCGATATCGAAAGAGCGCTGGAGGTGATCCGGGTAGTCTTGGACATCACTTCTGCCGATGATCCCAGTCTACCGATCTATCTTTGTACCTACGCCCGACGACTCTACGAGCGCTACGAAGATTCTGGAGTGGAAGAAGATATTTCCTGGGCCATTGCGCTCTCCCACCGCGCCGCAGAGCTGACGCCCCCTGAACATCCCATCTATGCTTTCCACAACCTGTTTCATCAAGTGCTGGGTACGGGGGATTGCCATTAGACTGCAACGTTACATTATTTTCTGTTCTGTCTCGATGTTTCAGGGTCTGATACCATTCATACGTACATATATACCCTCCCATTATATACCTGCATGTACAGTTGCTGCAATGGCTTTTACGTTCTCTTGTTTGTATCGCATCATGGTGTGCCTATCGATTATAACCCGGGTTTCTTGCTGAAAACCAATCCAATTGGAGTAGTTAATATAAACGCGCATCATGTTCTATGGCTGTGTTTAGCCTCCGGTCAATTTTCAACCAAATTGACAGGCTCCAGGATACTGGCTGGATGGGATTGTTTGATCTTCCCTCTCGGCAATTCCACTCCTTGTAATGCCTTGACCACCCCTCCCTCAATACAGAGAAAAGCCAATGGACGATAACGTTCTAGAATAACTGGTATAGAGTTCATTTCTCACGGTCTACTTCAGTGACTGTCTGGCCAAACCGCACAACCACGGCGGATTCAATTTAGTCTCCCCAACAAGGATTAACACCGGACACCACAAAAAGGTATGAATCCATTGTCCCAGAAGCCTAGCTAGGACTGCTGCCTATTGCGAGCTCACTGGGAGCTTATGATTTATCCCTGCACATTAGTGCCAAGTCAGCCTCCTGTGTTGCCAGCTGACCCTTTCCCCGCTTTCTCAGGTGCTGCTGCATGCAGCGTGCATTCTTTGTGCCGTACCTTGACTCGGCCGGCCTGTCTGCCTTTTACCCGTTACTATCACTGGTGCTGCTGTGGTACTCGAGTTGGAAGATTGACATGGGAAATGCACTAGGCATGGACAGTATGAAATGCTCGAATAGCGGGCAATGGATCCGTGCCTGCCATGACATACTGCGATTATGCGACCTGATTATGAAGTATTACCCCCTTATAATGTGCTTGCCACGGTCTCCTGGGCTAGAAGGGAAATTGCGGGGCGGAACTGTCGCTGGCTACGGCGCGTCCCGTTGGGAACCTCCAATATTACGAAAGACTTGCTGACTGGCTGCCCTGCTAATGCCGTTGCTGGAGAGACGCCCGCCTATGCGGGAATGATGGAGGCCTCATCTGGTGAGAACGCGCACAGATCCCTCATAATTGGTCAATCAGGCACCTGGGATATTGTGTGCCCAGGTGGTCAAAGTGACTCGGATCATCAAATTCTCATACTAATTTTCGCACACCCATGTGTATCAACCTTGGAGTTGATGATTGCGCGATTTTGAAATATCACAGCCCCAGAACTCTTGCAATGTATTATTTACCCCGCACAGAATTTGAACATGTATAAGAAGCCTTATAACTGTCGACTTGGACAGATTCCAGTTTTCCAGATTTTCTAGCTTCCAGTTACTCAGCGTTATTATAGTTCTGCTTATAAAATGACCGCAAGAAAAGCTTTCACCGATTTTGTGAATGACATTCCAGAAGATAAGCTCCAAAGTCTCCCTCAAACTCAGCAGACGCTTTTTCCACAACAGATTGGAGAGTCGAATTTTCGACTAGATATGCAGGGAGTCAGTCTTTCACTCATCATATGAGTTGTACTAATAGCGAGATTTTAGATGACTTCCAATGGAGGATATAACCTTCAGATCCAAGCGAACAGGCGTGCAAGAAACACGTCAGTTAGAAGAAGTGCTCCTGCCACATGGGCGACAGTGATCGTCGCTCAAGATTCAAATGCAACCCCGGATGACATACGAGAGGCGTTCCTAACTTCTCGAGAGACAGGCGAGATACAGCACCTCGACTAGCTAAGTTAGTACTTCGTTTGAGGCATGAATTCCTAAGCACAACCATTGGTTCTAATAATTTGAAAATATGCTGTAGCGAAAAAAAACGCACTGAGGCTGGCGTTGCGGAGTTGTCAAGAGGACCAGTTGACAGGAGTCGAGAAAGTCGAGGCATGATTTGGGTGTGTTCAATGTTGTGTGATGCTATGTGTATGTGGATACTATGTAGCTCAGGACCCAGGAAAAAGGACCACATGAGTGTTGAATTGTTGGCTAGCACCAATTGAGATTCCCTAAGTGTTAAAAGAATCACGTAATTCTCAAACCTCTAATTCCAAAATCATATACCTGAGAAATTAAAATAAGACACCTGCATAAAACGGATACTAGTAGGCGGTTTTTAGCCAAGTATGCCCAGATAGCTAATAATGAAATACGATCCATGAGTCATTCTGTTAAGAGAAAACCAATACAAACTAGACTCAAGAACTGCGGAAATGGCCAGTTTATGTAGGCTCGAAAACAGAGCACTTGAGGTTAATTGGTAAGAACCTTGGGAAGGTTGCCAATCGACCTTGCTATTTTTCAGATTAACTGGGAAAGTCACGTAGGGCATTGGGATGTGTCAACCCCAGGTGCCGCGTTCCATTTCACTGCACCTACTGATATCTATAGTGGTGTCCAGATAATTTGAGTCTTTGAGACCAGGTCTATGTTTTCTGCCGGACGAAAATAAACAAATAATTTGGACAAAATAACAGGCGAGTTGACGTACATGGTGACATGGAAAAAGCCGATGATATTTAATAGTATATGATCAGTTCAAATGGTATATATTGCTATTTTTACGTGCTGAAAATCGCAATATTATTACGTTCAAGTTGTTTATGGTACTCCGTACCCCGCACAATAACAAGCACGTGAGGTCAGGGCGGTCAGCCTATATAGGACTAGTGTGACAGAGGAGGATCTCAAACTTTCTGGGCGGCACCACTTCGTCCACACTCGTCAGTGAATGAGAATTTGAATCCTGGGATTCTAAAACGATCATCCTCAAGGTCTTCGAAAGCAATTAATACTCCTATCTTTGCCGCTGGCTATTACGTTATTAACCTTGCAGCCAACGTGTTCGAGAAGCTGCCATATCACCACCTCGAATTACTGTCCCAGGACGACAGGCATCATCAAAGGTCGACCCCATGGCTCAACAGGGCCTGCTATGGAAAGAGGATGACATGGGCGAACTGGCCCCTACGTGGACAATAGTACCAGATGTCTCCGTCGTCAAATCTATTGCAGTCAAGCATCTGCCCGAAGGCTACACCGATGTCAATGTTTCATTTTTCGCGGAAGGGTCCTTCAACAAGTTATATTGTGTGTCTTCGCCACATATTTCGAAGAAGTACCTTGTACGTGTAGCACTGCCGGCGGATCCTTTTTTCAAAACAGAGAGCGAGGTCGCTACACTTGCGTACGTCCGCAACCACACCACAATCCCTGTCCCTAAAGTACTAGCCTACTGCTCATCATCTGAGAACGAGCTTGGCTTTGAATGGGTTTTGATGGAGAAGGTTGAGGGTGTTCCCTTGTCTGATATCTGGGATGAGATGTCCTTCGACTCAAAAGCAAGCTTGACGGTAGAGATTTGCGAATATCTGAGGGTTCTTCACGATCTTCGATTCACTCAAATTGGAAGCCTGTATTTTCGCTCCATTCGGGAACAAGTGGGCACCAGAGAATTCGGTGGCAGTCTCGAAATTAACTCAAACAATACAGCCATTGACCGCAGCATTGGAACAGACTTTGTGATCGGCCGCGTTGTTTCTCCTTGGTTTTTCAGAGACAAGCGTCTCTCTCTTTCTGCCGACCGTGGCCCCTTTCTATCCTCATACCAACTCATGATGGCGAGGACACGGATGCAGATCGAGCGGATCAAACACTTGTCTCCTATCCCTACCGATGATTATTATTCTAAGACCGATGAAGCTTTAGCGGAGGAGCAGGAAGATATTTTGGATACGTGCTACAGCCTAGAGGCGCTGGTGTCTTATATTTTCCCTTCCCCCAGCCGGCATGCCGAAGATAAATTGCTTTACCATGACGACCTTTCTGCTTCCAACATCATTGTGGATCCTCTATCCTATAATGTCACTGGAATAGTAGACTGGGAAAGCGTCTCCATCCATCCTGCATGGGAAGCAGCAGAGTGTCCTTATTTTTTGAGAGGTATTGAGGTGCAGGAGCCGCCACCCCCAAAACCAGGGATTGTCGAACCTGAGCTGATTGAGATACGACAAGACTGGGAGAAAGTTTGCCTTCGACGTCTGTATAGAAAGACGTTGCGGGATAAGTTTGAACTGTCGCCGGATACAATGCGGAAACAGAAGTTTTCTGCTTGCTTAGAGGATATTGAGATAAATTGGACAGCGTCCCGATACTGGGCACGAACTCAGCTTGAAGAAGCCGGGTTGGAGACAGGCCGAACTACATTGCAATCATAGCATCAGAAAAGGTGGAGACGACCCCTTGAGTACAAACCCTAATGTCTTAGTATGCCCCGGAGTGGCATCCATTCCACGCTTTTCGTCCGTGCGCCTATATAAAATACTATAGCTGATCTTATCGATTAATTCCACCATTCTATCCGCTGCTTTCTAAAATTAAAAAGTAAAAGAAAATCCCCTATCTATCCTATCCTATTTACCCGGTCTAGCTTTTAATCTTATAGTAATATATTCTTCGAAATACGTTATCGGTATAATTTAAAAATAGAATCTTATAATACTACACTCTATGAGCGGCCGCATCCTACCTGTGTTCGATTTACTCGCCCGCTGATTAGCCGGTTATACGTGTTCCCGCCCGAGTAAGTACGTGGTAAGTGTCACGGCACGGGACTGGATCCAGGAACAGGACACTGTATTGACTAAGACGTCGCTTGGAGAGCTGTAAACAGAGCGACGCGGGATAGGACTAAATATTACTATTTAGGGCGGTGAAAGATGGCGGAACCTAGAGTAGAGTTAGTAGAACCTGGTAGCTATACTGGCAGGGCCCGGCAGCGGTTAGCTAGGCCTTAGTAACGATCCTAGGTAGAACTCTGGATCCAAGGCTTAATATTATCCCTCCTTCTTTCTTAAAATCGCGAGCTTCTACGAGCTGAGCGGCGTATCACTAATATTAGTTTTAATTTATTAGAATAATACTCGTGAAATTCTCTCTGTATATTTAATTTATTAATATATTTAATAGATTCTTATATTATATTATCGATATCCTAACTACTCTATTTAATTAGATACTGAATGTGGCCGTAATACTTTTTTAAATCTAATATTTTATTAACTTAGTAAACAGCTTTATTATTAATTATTATAAAACTAGGATTCTTAGGCCGCTGGTCTGGGAGAGAGTTAATAATAATAAAATAAAGAAAATTAGTATAAAAGATAAGATATATTTATATTATTAAAGAAAACTTAAGCTTGTAAATTAATAAACTAAATATTTTTATAATAAAATAAAGACTAAATTATAGCGAGTCGAGCTTCTTAGTAGATTAATATATAATAATATTTTTATTATTTAACTATACTTTATCTTCTATACGGTAATAAAGCGCCGGGATCCGTTAACGGTTAGTAGATTTTTTATATTTAATTTATATATAAAATATCTCTTCCTGAGCTCGTTTATAAATTTTAAATAATTTTTATATAAAATTAACTATAGATTTAAACGCGAAGAATATAATAGAGGATTTTAGACCTATCCGGGAATAAAAACTATAATTAATAAAAAAAAGGAATATCCCAGTTATCTCCGAGTCTTAATTATTATAAATAAATTTAATAAGAGAGAGTTATTCTTGTTACGGGACGAGAAGAAGCTGCTGTTCTAAACGTGCCTATGGATAAGAAGAAATAGCTGAAGAGCTATTCCTCATGTTCGTATAAGGTCCTTTTATTATATGATACATTAACGCTAGTAGCTAAATAGCCGCGAGGCCTCAGGCATATTAGATGTCTAAGGCAGAGCTTTCCTGCCTGGGACTAGTCCTATAATAATAGCCTCTCTCCTCCTCCCTTCCATCTCTTCGTACGAGGTGGGCGTCTTTAAGTAGTGAATAATGCCTATATTTATTAGGAGAAGGGTTTTTATCGTGTAAATCGTATAATAAGTATTAAGAAAATGGCCAGGCTAGTCCACTAATATTATATATACTATACGATAATTTATATAAGAAGAGGTTTTTTCCCTTTTATCGCTTCTTTTTTTTTTTTTTTTTTTTAATCTTCTTTTCTTTTTTTCCTTCTTTTTTACCGTAAGAAACACGCCTAATCTATTTGTACGATTATCTCTATCTTCTTTTCTATTATTATTATATCTATTAATTAGAATAGTGAAGAAAAGTTATCTAATCTTTTTAATTATACTCTTATTCCTGTCTATTATAATCCTTCTTTTATTAATATTAATACTAAATATAATAATACCCTTTTAATTCCTGCTCATACGGAGATTATTTATAACTTAAATATTAATTTTTCTAAGTATTAGAATACCGTATAACTAACCGCTCGTGGAAATAAGACTCTTCTTTAGCTTTACTATATTAAGGATTAATATTATGTGTGGCGTTTCCTTTACTATAAATTTAAGATTCGTGCGGGTGCTTTAAGCGTGTAGTAGATAAAAGAAGAGAAATAAGACTATTATATAATATATTAATCGTATAATAGATACGTATCGGCCGTCCTTCTTACGTGAATGTTTTTCTTATTATATCTCGTAGCCTAATAATATCAACTACCTATTATTATAATAATCAGTTAAAATTCCGTTACACCGTACAATTGCCTGGGTAGTAGGGTAGTGCTTATACTAAGTATAAATTTTATAATTATATAGCGCGTTGCGATTATTATACTCCGGATAAAGATAAATATAAACTTATAACTACCGCCGCCCTTCCCTGTAATATTATTAAAAAGCTAAAAAACTAATAGAGGCGTACGATAATTATTCGAGCTAGAAGGATTTTTTTACTATTTTTATAATCCGTAGAATATCGGGGTTAAACGGGTCTTCTATTAGTTAGTCTAAATTAAAAATAATTTTCTTCTTTTTCTTTATCCAGGAGTAGATAGTAGTAAATTATATAATAATTAATCGGAATTATTTTAGAGTCGATATTACTATCAAATCGCTATTTTAATATCATTTATCGCAGTTACTAGTTCTTAAGTAGGCTTAGTATATCCGGTCTATTTTACTAAATACTATAGCTAGTCTTTTCTTCCTTTTTTTATATATTATTTATCTAGAATCTCTTCGACAGCGTATTCTAGCTCATTATCTACTAAAATAGGTCCTGGTTGCATATCGTCTGGTTTCTAGAATAGGAACGGATTATTTAATACCGAACGAAGTAGATCTATATGAAATACCAGGTGGATCTTTTCTAGTATATCTAGTCGTACAGTATAGGAGCCTACTAATTAAGTAATTATATACTTCGTATTTTTTTAATCCAGTTTCTTACTAGGACGTTCCATATAAATATTCTTTAGATTCAGCCAGACCTTCTTATTTACTTTATATATTAGAACTAGTTAGCGAGATTTATTCGCTTATTTTTTTATATTTTACTAAATATAGGCGATGACTGCCTGGGCTCTATTTAATATATTTTAAATCTTTTATATAATAGTATTCTCTTATCTAACTAAACTAGATATTATAATATTAGGATCCGAGCTCCTGGCGGGTTTTATATATATTAAATTTAACTTATAGCCGTGGTTTAAAAAAAAAGATAAGAATCTAATAGTCGTGTTCATATAACCGTTAATAACTAGCTCTGTTATAAATAATAGTTCTATCCAGTTTTCTTAATCATAATTAACATATATCTGTAAATAAGCTTTAATATTACTATTCACTCGTTCGGTAGTCCCATCCGTCTAAAGATAATAGGCGGTTAATAGTTTTCTAACTATCTTTAATAAGTCGCACACCCTCTTCTATATACGACTAGTGAACTGCGCGTCACGGTCTAAAGTAATAGTTTTTAAAAGATTATATTATCTGATAATTATCTTTATTAGCGCCTTTATTATTATTTTAGATATAATTTCTTTTATTACATGTAGTATAATTCCCTTTATAAGCTAATTAGTAATTACTAGTAAATTTATATAAAACTTACTCTTTAGCAGGTCTGTAATAAAATCTATAATTATATTCTACCATAGTTAGTCTGGCGCGAGGAGTAGTTTTAATAATCTATATTTCTATTCGCGCCACGGTTTCATACAACTATAAATATTATAGTTCCGCACGTACTATCTAATATCGCGAGATATATTCGGCTAGTAATATTATTTATTAAAATTTAGATAGGTCTATTCACGATTAGAATATCCCGTGATTAATAAGTCATGATTTATCTGGATTAGCCGTGTATAAAAAGATTTATATTAAAATACCTAATAATATTTTTAAAACTATATATATTCCCCGTCCATCGCGTATTCGCTAAGGAATACTTTTAAACCTAGTTACGAAGGGAACTTCCGACTATCTTATCATACGAGTTCTCTTAGTATTTAGTAATCTGGATCTATAGTAAAGGCTTATATCTAGTTATTAGCTAGGTAATCCGCTGATTTTTAATCTACTAAAGTTCAAGGATTTGATTTGGGTAGGATCTATATTAATATTACTTTAAGTATATTTATCTTAAGCTTCTTCCTTCTATCTAATACTTTATAAAAGATCTATATCGTACGAGAAGAAACTCGGGAGTTATTATTATTAGATATATCTTATTCGTGTTAAAAGAGGGTGTCCGCTTTCTAATTCTTTATTTCTTTTTAATAAATAAACTCGAAGTTAAATCTGCTTAGGAATAAGCTCTATTATATATATTTTTTAGTTAGCTTATATAGTTTAAAGAAATATTACAAGTTCTTATAATCTATTATTATTTTAAACTCTGATACGGAACGTAACTTGATGTTCCATACTTTAAGATAGCGTATAATCGTTAAAAGTTCCTTATTATAGATTTTATAATTATATTCCGCTGGAGCGTTTCGCTTAGAGAAGTATATATAAGAACATAGATCGCCGTTCTTATCTATCTAGGATAGTATACCTTTTATATTATAATTAAAGAAGTTAGTTTTTACTATTATCGTACGTTCTAAGTCGAAGGGAGAGAGTACTAGTTCGATTATAAACTTTTCTTTTAGAAGGGTTACTTAGGGTTAGGGTTAGGGTTAGGGTTAGGTTAGGTTTTAGGGTTAGGGTTAGGGTTAGGTTAGGGTTAGGGTTAGGTTAGGGTTAGGGTTAGGGTTAGGGTTTAGGGTTAGGGTTAGGGTTAGGGTTAGGTTA